>JAMWET010006340.1:0-152500 GCA_024036415.1 Prochilodus magdalenae | reverse complement strand
CAGAAAAAAAGAGAAAAAAAGTTTTTATGCAACATAATACACATTGGAGGTGTTTATATGTAAAAACGACAATATGGCGATACATCAAGAGTAGTGATGCATGATGTTTTGGTGGCCAGTATACTATTTGCTTATGTGTGGATTTCCTTAATTTATTGTAATCAGTCCTATGCTGAAATTCTAGCTGATATTGGAACTTCATGTCTTTTGTTAGTGTGTGTATGTGTGTGCACTGACACGCGTATACAGAATGATCATGTCTTTTTCAGTTGTTTCAGGATTTTCAAAATTTTGGTTGAGGTTCAGCGAGGGGGGAACTGAAGTCAGGGTCTTTTAATACCACTAATCTAATCAGTCATTCTAGAAGTTTTGCTGTGGAAGACCAGGGATTGAGCGTTCGGTAGCCCGTTATGCTCTCTCAGGTTGCCCTGATGGAGTGGTGTGTTGAGTGGATGTGTGTCGCCTCACACATCACACACAAGTAACGCTAATTGCAAAGACACTTGCTTTAATACTGACCAACTTTAGATGTTAGTCTAATATATATGCTAAGTTTAATTGTTCTGTTGCTCGGCGAAGAGCAGCCATGTCCACCGCTAACAAAGTGTCTATTCAAACAACATCCATCAGCAGAATGCTAGTCGGTCATTTTAAGCCTTTCCCGTTTTGCTAGCTCCCATATTAAAGAATCTCGGATACATCAAAGCTGCAAGGCATTGTTTAAATATGTTACTACAGGAAGATGGACACATTACACACATTGCTCACATGATTGCACTGTTTTACAACAAAAAATTATAATGTTTTTTGTATATTTTTCCAGTAATTTTGACCCTATATGCTGTTAAATGTTATTTTATTGTCTGCTCACCTATTAACATTTTATTGATCAGAAACTATAATTTTAACATTCAACATTCTTTTTACATGGCTTGACATGACATGATGAACTAGATGTGTTTTTGGGGCTGTCTCCCCATTTGTATGCCACTACCAATAAACCAGCCCTGTCTCTCCATTTGTATGCCACTACCAATAAACCAGCCCTGTCTCCCCATTCCGAAATCCCACCAATAAACCAGCCCTGTCTCCCCATTCCGAAATCCCACCAATAAACCAGCCCTGTCTCCCCATTCCGAAATCCCACCAATAAACCAGCCCTGTCTCCCCATTCCGAAATCCCACCAATAAACCAGCCCTGTCTCCCCATTCCGAAACCCCACCAATAAACCAGCCCTGTCTCCCCATTCCGAAACCCCACCAATAAACCAGCCCTGTCTCCCCATTCCGAAATCCCACCAATAAACCAGCCCTGTCTCCCCACTCCGAAACCCCACCAATAAACCTCTCAATCCCCAGACCCCTACCAATAAACCAGCACCGTCACCCTATACCCACACCCCTACCAATAAACCAGCCCTGTTCCCAAATCCCCACATTCCTATCAATAAACTAGCCCTGTTCCCATATCCACACCCCTACCAATGAACCAGCCTAATATATAATCACATAATCAGTGACTAGTCAACATCATGTGTTATTGCTGAGCAGCATAGTTGACTGCAGCCCCATTACATTATTAGGCAATATAGAGTATACGTATAACCACACCTCTATGGTAAAAACACACAGGGAAGTATACACCGTGTCATGATGAGATACAATGGGTAAAGGAATCATAGCAGCATTTTTTATTTTAGTCATGTGTTTATATTTGATAATAACCTCATTATGGATAACTGGGATATCCCTCTTAACTGACAACTGCAGAAGATCACAGAGCCTTTGATTTGGCGGCACCCCAAGACTGTCATTACGGCGCCCACTTTGGGAAGGCCTACCTTAGAGGACACACTGTGGGGAAGACTGTAGGGCACTGCATCTCTTTTATTTTTTCTCCATTTCAAGGACACTTCATTATGTTTTCTCAGTTGGACGGACATCTAAGAGGGCACTTCCAGAGGGCTTTCCTATGTGAAGGACAGCCAGTAAGGCACTTCCCCTTGTTTTCACCATGTTTGAGGGCACTTTAGTATTGCTTTTTTAACCATGGGGCCCCAGGTTGAGTCCACTAGTGACCAGGCCTACTCCCAGCTGAAGAGGGAGGTGAGCAGCTTTGGGCTGTATGACATATTAGTTGTCATAATTGCAGGAATTGCTGTAATGTTTCACAATTCATTTTTTAAATAGAGCATATAAGTGTTTTATATGTTTGTTTTTTGTAATCAAGACACACATATAGCAACATGTGATTTTAGGTAAGTAAGTGCCCATTGTACAGCTAGTGAGTAGCCAGGGTAATGCTAATAGTAGTGTTTACATTATTAGAGGGGCATGTTATGTAAAATGATGAAATTTATATGATGCTGTAGACTTATCATCAAAAGAATAGTTGCACAATTAGTGTTTACGACAACTGCTCTTAACACATCAGCGTAACCAAAAACTGCAATGGTATTGTGCCAGACTGTCATGGAGTGACTAAGAATGGCAGTGGGTCATCTTCAGTGACAAGGCACCACTCTTGTCTTTGTGGAGCGAGCTCACCATTGGTGTGTGGAGGCACCATGGTCAGCACCAAGGTGAATGGTTTGTTGTCAAATGACACACGTCCAGATAGTGTAGTATCACTCTTCACACCTACCACAAAATCTGCAGGGACTGCGTGAGAATATTTAAGCTGCAATTGGATGGATTATCACAGGACACCATTAGTAACCTCTACAACTCCATGCCGAGATGTCTGGCATGTTATGTTAGCAAACATGACACCATATAGTATGATGCTACCTCTGTATGTGTAGCTCAATAAACATTGCCCATATCAGTCTAAATGTATCATCATTTATTGTTCCTGGTAACCTTTACCTTCCTAAGAAATAGCATTATAGTCCGATAGTTCCTTCTGTGTGCAGCTATGTCTTTGATGAAAAGTGTAACTAGCTACTTCAGTCAGTTTCATACACTGTGACGGGGCCCAATGTTATAGCTTTACAGTGAGCCTAAAATCCCGATTGGAACCAGGACCAAACGCGGGCAGAGCTAAAAGTCAAATAAAAGATGGGTTTTATTAAGCACACAAGTAAACAAGCACAGCAACAATACAAGGTCCAAGTCAGAGAACATGCAGAGGTCAAAACCAGAGTAGGCAAGCAGCGAGGCAAACAAGGTGGAAGGGCTAGACAAGAGAATGGTCAAGGTAACAAAAGAAAGGCTGATAGCCAGAGAGTAGATCAGAAGAAAAGCCAACAAGGGATAAGCAAAAGGAGGAGTCAAAAGCCAGAGTCAGAATAATCCGATGTGATGTCATCAGATGATGCACTCTGGGAAGTAGAGTCCGGGGGAGCGGAGGAGCCAGGGAAACCCGAAAATGTGGCAGCACCCCTGACTACAAATAATTCCGGGCTTCACTGAGGAGAGGTTTGGAAATCGCTTAGCAGTCACACTGGCATACATTGCACCTATTGTACTTATGTTATTTTTATTTATTCCAGTACTAGTAATTTTCTGGGCAAATCCTTTAAAAAACTTTTCACATATTATTGTGAAATTGACTATGCAAAGTCTTTTTTTCTGTTTTTCCTGTCTCAGCAACCAGTCCTAACTAGTCTGGGTATAAGATGCCTTGACATGATGTTTTAACTTAATGAAATCCAACCTGACCAGTTACTGAGTCCTAAAGGCCTTGCAGCAAGCAGTCTTAGCATTAGCTAAGACATATACTTTGCTAGCTTAAAGAGAATAAATATGAAGTTGTCCTTTCAGAGAAAGGCTGGATTTATTTAATTTATTTGAGGAAAGAGACTGAGCTCTTCTGCTTATGGTTATTGACTTCCAAATAGGGACTAACTACTTGTGTGCAGGGAAACCATTTAGCAAATGGCACAAATGCTGTTTGTTTTTTCAAATACAATCTTAATGCATCTAATTTGCTAGAATAACAATAGCAGACATCCTTCAAGAAGAAGGACAGATGCCACAGCACTGGCTTTATAAATCCAGGTGAATTATATTAAGTGGAATTCTCCTAAGGTTGAAGGTTGCTCCTAACTAACAGTGAAATCCATACCAAGTCATACTTATGTTTTGCACTGGATGAACTAGTAGAACACAGATATAAATTATTGGTTTAATACAAGTAATTCATCTTACTATGTGGGCAGTTTTTGCCATGACATACATTGGATGGGGGAAAAAATTATTCCGAAAACCTTTCTATTAGGAAAGTTGCAAAAGTTGACAAAGTGGAGCTAAAAAACGAATGTTTACATTTTGCAAGCTTCAAAAAGGGCAAATAAGTCTACAAAGACGCTTTAAAGGACAAAGATACTTCAAATAAAAGAGTAGCAGATGGACTTAAGGTTACATCCAAGACGTTGAAGGTAATGCTGTTGTCAAATGTTCCCAGGATAAGCTGAACAACAAGCTTCAGTCCACATTGCTAACACAATTTGGCCAAGGACAGAGGCAGCAGCAAAAAGCCATCCAATAACATTGTACGAATGCAGTGGCTGATAATGGTTAGGTACACATTAGTTCCACCTAAAGTACATAAATGCACAAACTGAAGTTCTTCCTCAGAGACTGCTACTGTATTTGTGCTTGAAAGCAGAATAAGGCCTGTATGTACTGGAAGGCCTACATGTACTGTAGTTAGACAGAGGTTGCTAGCATTAAGGTTATCCGCAGCTAACACTGTAGCGGAATGAGGTTGGTTTGGAGTGTTTAAGCTAAGGCATGAGCAGTTTGTATTAGCTTGCTACTGTGTTAGCAATATAATATAAAAGGGGCATGAGTAGTGTCTTCAAGCTTTCTAGATAGATGTTAGAAAAGACATACAGCTTGTATTTGTTCAATATACTATTCAGGACATATGGTGATGAGAGCAGGGGAATGCTAACTGACATAGCTGGGTGGTGTTTGTGTTCAGGAGCTGAATGAACTTGTCTAACTAATTCTTTAACATTAGATTTGATGCTACACCCAAAGGTGCCACAGTGGCATAGGCAAAGCAGTTCTTAGCATGATGTCATAAGCATAATAGCTGCAGTGTGAATAAATCTAATATGATTATCATTTGTAACAACAGATAAACCATAGAAATGTAATCACCCACTGCACTGGCTCTTACAGGTTCTATCATTTACCATCCTCTCTGTCTCATTCCCGTCTGTCTCCTTCCGTAAGTCGACAGTGCTGCCAAGCATGCAGGTTCACAAGGCTTTGCTGAAATGAGTGGCTAACTGGTCTTTCAGACCCTCAGCCAGCCTTCTTTATGATAACCACCAACATCATCTTCGCCCAGCATTGCCTCCTCCCTTCTGATTCCGGCTTTGTGTTTGATTTTGATGTCCACAAACACATGTGCACTCAGGGCTTCAAACTCATGATGAGGAGTACTTTGGAGATAAGTCATGGTGGAAATATGAGCTGTGCAGCAATTACAGTCTCTTACTTTTAGATCAGGGCTAGACAGAGAAGTGGCAGACCTTGTATATGCTGCATTGCCAAGGCTGAGATGGCAGAGTGTGTGAAGATCAACAGAATGAAAGTTTTTATGCTTGGGGCTGTCCCATCACAGCAAGAAGAGGCTGGGTTCGATTCCTGAATGGGGTTTCTGGGGTCCTTTCTGTGGGTAATTTGCTTGTCTGTGTAGGTTTCCTCCCACTGTCCAAATGCATGCAGTCGGGTGAAGTGGAGATGCTAAATTGCGCCCCTGTGTGTGTGACAGTGTATGTCTGTGTGTCTTCCATGCAATGGACTGCGGGCCTATTGAGGGTATTTCCTGCTCTCCACCCAGTGAGGGTTAGGAACACGACCCAGAAGGGTTAAGTGGTTTAGAAGTTAACCCTATGTATATACCCTAGGTATAGATTTGAAGACTGGGAGGATACAGTGTAGCTTAGGTTTATGCTGGGTTCACATGTTTGTGTTAAAAAAAAAAAATCCACACTTTATAGCGGCACATGGCCAGATGTGGAATGAAGCCATGCAAATGGAATATCCAGTTTGACGTGCCATAAATTTGAATACAGCGTCAGTCGTTTTTGCTGGTTCACTGTACTGGGTGGAGTGATGTACTCTCTAGTGCCATGTCAGGTTAGTGGTGTTAAAAGTCTTTGCTTTTTAGTCTTTAACATTTTACAGGTAGATTTGTACAACAGAAATGTTATAAAACTGTGGCAAATGTGACACGTTATTTATGAGCACACTCAGCAAAATCCAGTATGGAGTTTATTTTCAAAAGACATCCTCTGGCTATGACGCAGAGCACACGCACTCAACTTCTTTGGTGGACCATGTTGAGGCCTGTTCTGAGTGGACCTGTCCTGTTAAACCGCTGTATGGTCTTGGCCACTGTGCTGCAGCTCAGTTTCAGGGTGTTGGCAATCTTCTATAGCCTAGGCCATCTTAATGTAGAGCAACACTCCTTTCAGATCCTCAGAGAGTTATTTGCCATGAGGTGCCATGTTGAACTTCCAGTGACCAGTATGAGAGACCAAAAATTTAATACACCTGCTCCCCATTCACACCTGAGACCTTGTGACACTAATGAGTCACATGACACCGGGTAGGGAAAATGGCTAATTGGGCACAATGTGGCCATTTTCACTTTGCCAGGGGTTTAGACATTAATGGTGTGTTGAGTTATTCTGAGGGCACAGCAAATTTAAACTGTTATACAAGCTGTACACTGACTACTTTACATCGTATCAAAGTTTTATACCTTAAGTGTTGTTCCATGAAAAGATATAATACAATATTTACAAAAATGTGAGGTGTACTCACTTATGTGAGATATTATGTGATGTTGGTAACTTCTTCTATTCATGTGGAATGATTGCTGTTTGGCAGTAACTAACCTCCACTAGAGTCTTCTTACTTTCTGCCTTCTTGATGTATGCCTGCAGAACTCAGCTATTTGACCTCATTCAGAAATGTGTGGAATGGATGCTATGCATATGGAGGGATCTTCTACTCACAGTGTAGGCAAAAGTTACACTGAAAGCCACGCCTGCCCGTTTGCCACAGCTATTGGATTACAGATAACGATGATATCCAGGCCTTCATGCATCGGCCTTTAGCATGAGTGTGGGTGTGTTGATGGATGAGCTGAAATGAGAGATTGTGTGTAATGTGCTGGGTTTGTGTATCTGTGTGTGCGTGTATTTGTGTGTGTTCCACATCGTGTTGGTACCTCCCCAGAGGGAGACCCAGATAGTCCCTCCGCTGGTGCTCCATCACATAGCCTGAAGGTGTCAGCAACACAATTGGTTTGTATTGTGGGAAGCTGCATCAGCACCATGCAAAACCTGACATGCTGCTTTACCTACATACTGCTCTCCTTTCTGGCGCCCTCACTCTCTTTCTCCTGCTTTCTTATTCTTTCACAGTTCTTACTTTCTCTTTGAGTCTCTTTCTCTCTCTCTCTCTCTCTCTCTCTCTCCCTCTCTCTCTCTCTTATTGTGCAACTAACTGCTTCTCTAAACTGTTTCATCCTCCAGTCTGTGTGTCCTTCTCAGTGTCTTTCCTGTCAATCTGTCTATCCTCTTTATTGTTTGTGACCCCTCTGTATCTCTTTCCATCTCTCTCTTAGTGCCTACCTCTAGTGCCACTTTCTCTCTCTTTCTCTCCCTCTTGGTGTATGCCTACCTCTTTCTCATGTTTCATTTGTGCTTTCTTTTTGTAGTCTTCTCTCTCTTTCTCTCTCTCCTCCTGATCATTAGAGATGCTGTCTTTACTCTCAGTGTTAACCTGGATAGCGCTCCCTGCAGGGTTGCTGCAGGCTTCATTTATCATGGTGCTCCAGTTTACAGTGAGATTTATACCCCCCTTTACCATAACTTTACCCCTCTCCCTCCGTCTTTATTCTACATTCAGCGTTTCTCTGAGGACCGCTATTGACAATGTGCACAGGTTACACTCACACATAACACACACACACACACACACGCAGCGCTGTATGGTGGCAAGCACCCATGTTTGTTAAACTGTAATTGTGTAAAGGCTAAAGGGGACAGCATGAGAGATTTATATTGAGTTTGGGTTTAATATAGTGTTAATTTGTATAATTTTGATTTGTTCATTTTTGCTTCTCCAGATTTAAGATGAAAGTAATTCAGCAGTGAACGACCACTGTAAGAGTGAATCCAAGCAGCTGTATGACTGGGTGGATGGAACTTTAGCTTACTTTCTTCCAAGCTTATGCTGCTGATGTAGTTGTTGAGGTAAATCGCAAACTGTCAATTGTTGGCAACCTAGTTCACTTTTACACCCCTGTCATAAAGCCTTTCATAGACAGCTGTACACCCCACGAGCCAAAGAATACTAAATCTAAAGCTCCCATGTGTCTGCGTGACGCACATGCACCCAAGGGGACAACACCGGCAAAGCTGGTATTAGTAGAGAAGGAACTGGGTTAAGAGGTAGAGTGACATTACAGGATTTTGTTGTGAGAGGTTGAAAACTTTCATGACTTGCAAGCCTAAGACTGATCAAACTTTCGAGCATGTAATAAATGTATATGTTTGCATGCTGGTCAGAAACAGGACTAAGGTTAAATGATTTTTTGGCATTTGTAAAATCTACAAATTTGTCATTACGCAGGTAAGATTACGTGGTTGGTGTAGCTCAGTGGATAACACCACTACCTGCCAAGTAGCCACCACCACATGTGGGAGACTGGGGTTCAAATCCTGGTCTGGGTGATGCTGTGCTACACCAATAAGAGTCCTTGGGCAAGACTCCTAACACCACATTGGCCTATCTGTAATGTGATTAACCTTGTAAGTAGCTCTGGATAAGAGCGTCAGCTAAATGCTGTAAATGTAAATTACAGCCTACATGGCAGTCTTTCACACTGGCAGGGATGGACACTCTTCTGTTGGGTTTTCTGTGTTAGCTCTCGCAAACAAGTAAAGTCAGTCCAGCATTTATTCTAGCCTCTTGTTCAGTCACTCTAATTTCTCTTCCTTGCTTCTCCTGGCATGTCTCTTTGGTCTACCCAGGTATTTTGGAATACCGGGCTAGCTTCTTCTTATAGTTATGTTAGAAACCATAGTTGGTGATGTACTGCACAAGGCTTTACACAGTTGTCCCAAGAAGTCTCATGCCTGGCCCTTCAAAGTTACATACTGCTGTATCAGGCATTCTGGGCCTGGACTTCCAATGACAAAGACACCATTTCACCATTTCACTATTATAGGCAGTTCACTATTAAAATGATTTTAAAGACTCTGTCTGATCCTCTCGCACCAGGGCAACACCAGCGCTGTGGTGGTCCTGATCATTGAAGGACAAGGTGAAGGGGGGTTAACAGAGTACACAGAGAAACAAATGGGCCACAGTCTGTAACTCTAAGACCGCAAACACTGCTATATGGTGGAGTGATGAAATAAGCAATAAATGTTGATACAAGGTAGGTGTACTTAATAAAGTGCTCAGTGAGTGCATATTAGGTAGTGGGCTCAGAATTACTGCTCTGTGTTACAGGAGAATCTCCTAGGTAATGCTGGGAAAGGCACTAAATGTAGAGGTGTAATGCAGAGGTTTCCTTTTACCCCATCCCTACCAAAGGGGCCAATAATTAGGGAGTTGATTGTACACTCATAAGCTTGTATATGTATGATAATATTGTTGGCCTAACCCTAAATCTTAACCTCTCACCCAAGAAGTGACTCCAGAGTGAAAAATAAGAAGAACAAAGTAAATGAAAGAACAAATAAAGACCTAATAATAAAAACTTAAAAAGGTGAATAGAATATTCAGCATACTCAGTTGTAGGCTTCATAAGTGTAACAAAAACACGTCTCATATTTCAGTGTGCAGAGAAAAATTCAGTCACTGGTTACGTTAGATCTGTTGTCATGCTCTGCTGTAAAGTGCTGCTAGGTCCAACTTAATCATGCATATTAAGCGTTTCTATGGCCCTGATATTGGCATCTCTCATTACCGGCTGCTGTGATGAGTATTTCAGGAGTAGATGTTAAACACTCCAAACCTGCTAAGTGAAACCACATGTCGTCACATCTACAGCATGTTAACAAAGACCATCTTTTACAGAAAGCACTTCCAGTCAATCAGCTATCATCCCAGATGTTAACATGATAGGATAGCATGTTACCTTCACTGCTGACAGCCTTAACAATCAAGGTTTCTCAGTGGTTCTTGGCTAGGACCTATGGTTCTGGCAACGTGGAATTTTCATGATGTGGTGATCCATTTGTGGCAGAATACAGAATCCTTTAAACAGGTTCTCGAAAAAGAAACAAGAATCTGCAGGTTTCCAGATTAGGATCACTGAATTTAAAGTCTTTTGGGTTTTAAACTTGTTGTTGATGTTCTTCTAAATAGAAGCTGCTGGAAATGGTATGCTGTTAAGGAGTTGTATCGTTCTGTGTGTCAAGGGTGTACTTAATCACAGTTGCAGTGAAAATAATAAAACCCCCAAAACAAATTGGGTTTATACAGGGGTTGGACAATGAAACTGAAACACCTGGTTTTAGACCACAATCATTTATTAGTATGGTGTAGGGCCTCCTTTTGCGGCCAATACAGCGTCATTTGGGCAGCCGTGTTTTTTTGTTTTTTGGATACAATCCGGGTTAGCACCCGAACATCCCTTTCAGACAGCTTCCTCTTGCGTCCACAGTTAATCCTGTTGGATGTGGTTCCCTGTCCGTTCTTGGTACATCATGCTGTCTGGTCATTGCGCCACCCTGTCCTACCGTTTTGTGGATATGTTGTGTGCATTGCAGTATTTTGAGCAGAACTGTGCTCTTACCTGCTAACTGAACCTTCACACTCTGCTCTTACTGGTGCAATGTGCAATTAATGAAGATTGGCCACCAGGCTGGTCCAATTTAGCCATGAAACCTCCCACACTAAAATGACAGGTTTTTCAGTTTCATTGTCCAACCCCTGTGTTTACTTCTACTAAACCAATCAAACAAGAGCAACTTAAATAGCTCAGCACAACTGATGTAGCAAGTGGTTTCTTAGAATTCAACCAAAATGGCTGCTTTTAATGACATCAGACTTCAACCCCCTGCATAGAAACCCCTTATAAAAGCACACATTTGCAGATCAGGTATTGTCTCAGGCACACCTGATGCAAGTAACCCAGGGCTTCATCAGTGGCATAAAGTGTGCATGAGATAAATCACATCAAATAGCTGGACTAGTGAGGGGTTTGTTGACTGGAACATGTGATTCATGTTAGAAATGTGGTTAAATCAAATTGTCCAAAACATTGCCTTGCATTAATCTCTAAAGCGGATACTAAAGACAGCAAAGCACAGAATGTTCCTAGAGATGCAGGTTCAAAAGTAAAGAAAACACGTGCTACAGTACCTGGCAGAAAGAGGAAACTATCACAGACTTCCACCAGATTGATGAGGAGGCAGGTGGTCAAAACTCCTGACTAACTACAAAACACCCACCTGCACCAAGATTTGGTGGCAGCAGCCACTGAGGTTTGTGCAGTATGGCGCATCGTAAACGCTCAGGTCTCCATGGCCAACCTCCAAGACGTACACTTTTACTGACCCAACAGCACAATAAGTCCCCCAATATGCTTAAAACCATATAAATAAACCACAGAAGTTTTGGGAACTTTTGAGGCTCATGATGCTCTTTGCTTTGCTTTCTCGGGGACTGGAAACCTGTAGCCTGAGGAGGGCCAGATGGGTTCAATCAAGTATCAGGTAAGGAAGCTAAGGCATCCATTGGACCGGCCTACAGGAAGATCACAATGATCCTAACACACAAAGCACACAAATCCAAGATTTTTTGTAAACTGAATACCATTACAAATAAGGAACAGGCTATTAGTCCTTAGAAATGCTACCAGAAGCCGGTTCTTGAGCTGATTGGAGTTTGCGGCAGATCAAAACAGCAAAATGGTTTCTCTAGTAGGTACTAAAGAAGCTTGTCATGAAGAGGTTAAATAATTCTTAGACTGCAGTAGTCATTAAAATGAGCATTTTGTATTGAATTTGGAGAAAGAATTTGTACCGTAAACCATCACCCTGACCAAAACAACCATTAAACTAAAAGGTTCTTTAAGGAACCAGAAGTGTTTTTATTTTTAAGATAAAGATAAAACTTAATTTAATTTTATCCTTGATAAAGACAAACCAGAAATGATTATGTCTGCCAATGATGAGAATTAGTATTAGTGAACAACATGTTTCTCACACTCTAAAAACCAGTGACCAATCTGAAATCTGAGCGTTCTAAATTTCATGTTTACTAGCCATATCTAAGCAATCAACAAAACAGCCTTGTAGTGTCATAAAAATAAAACCAAAACAAGTTAGATGCCCCAAATATACATAGAGTAGCTTATCCATGCTTAGATGATTCATGCTCAGCCTAGAACTGCAATGGTCTCTTAATTGGACTTAAATAAAATGCTGGTGACAAGATTTTAACCAGAACCAGGAGAACAGAGCACAATTCTCTGGCTCGAAAATCTTCACAGTGGTTTCCAGTTGGCTTGGTGTAGGTTGGGCATTTCTTTAGCCTTTGTCAAGACTATTTGCTAAAGTACATGTTCAATGAAATAGCATTTGCCTGTACGTGCAGTGTTGTCTTTGCTTTCTCCTGCGCTAACTCTAAAAGATTTTGTTAGCCTCTTTGCTTTACCACAGATTTTACTGCATGTAGGGATTCATTTTGTCCCTCAGGCTGAATTTTTCTTTCTGAAATGAAAAGCTTGTTATTTGAAACTGTTCTGAAATGGATTCTGCTGCAGGAGAACAACTCAAGTGTGAAACAAGTCAGCTCGACTCAAGCCATTTCTAAAACTCACATTTTAATTGTTTAGCCATGAACATGTGGACGGCATGGCTAAGAGAGCGGCCATGTGTGGAGCTTCTTGGGTAAGTGCGGAACTCACAGTAAGAGAGACAGTTTTTGTAAATAACTAGCTAAAGACATGTTACATGTTATTTGTGCTCCTCTGTGCTGGGCTGTGGGGCCATTGTTGAGGTCTTTGTGGTCAACCATGTATGAGCATTGAATGGTTCGAGGTCACCTGCCCCACTATGCCAGCTGCTTACACTGTGATATGCAGTCTCCACTGGATATCTCTGCTGCCATATTTAACAAAACAGCATTCGGCTACAGCACTATGTTTCCCAGGTCTTTTGTACTGATAACACAGTATCAAACATTCCTTATACAACCAATAGCAGAAACACACAATATGTGAATGTGGACCTCTGTTATCTCTACTACTGCTCAGTGGTACTGTTATTTGTAGAACTGAGTCTTACTCACTAAGAGTAACCGAGTAAACATAGTTCTAAAGCACACACACACACACACACACACACACACACACACACACACACACGCATACATACTTTCACACATATACACACAAACACACACACACTCTCTCTCTGGTAGGTAGGTGGTAATTTAGCAGCTATAGAAATAAACACAGTACGACAGCGTAAAGGGAAGCAGCAGGAGGATCCAGCCAACATAGCTAAGGACTGGCTATGATTCAACACCACACACACACACACATATTCAGAATGTTGAACACTATATGAAATAAATCAAAATGACGGGGTTTCATCCAGTACAGTTCCAGAGATTATTTGCTCATGTGTCTTGTGGCCAGTGGTGTTAGTGTACTGTAAGTAGTGTGTTGGTGTACAGTAACTCAGTAAGTGTAATGTGTTGCTGTAAGTGGTGTGTTCCACACAGGGTGGGGGACTTGTTAACTTGGTAACCTCACTGTTTACTCCACTCCATTATGGCTGTGTCTGTCCTCCCTTTTGGCTTATGTGTGTCCGAAAAAACATGTCTAAACAAAAGAAGTGTGAAACGAGCCCACTAATCAGGATACAGCGGCCACTGTGTTTTGAGCTGGTTTTGACCTGTTGGACAGAGTTTGGTTCTAATAGACGTTAGTGTCAAACTAATTAATGACCTTCTCTTAAAGACTGGTAGACCGAGAGTGATACGTCTCTTCACGTAAAATGAGTTGTTTAAGAGTCAATAATAACAGAACATTGGAGCCATAATAAATCAGCTACTTTTACTTTTCATACTTAAATACATTTGCAGGCAAATACTTTGGTAATTTTAAGTGGAGGTCTAAAGAGAGGAACTTTCACTTCTAGGAAAGTATTTGTACTACATGGTTTGTGTACTTCGTCCACCTGTGCTCGTGGCATTCTTGTGAATTGTGTTGTGTCATGTATGCTGCTTTTTATTTTGTTACCTGTCTGTATGTATACCATGCACAAATGTATACCAGTTCCTTTGGGATTTTCTATCTATGCATCTCTCCATCTAAATAACTGTTTAAATTTGTTACCTGGGCTTCATAAAACTTTATATAGAAATAGATATTATTTGCTAAGCTATGCTGCTATGCTGGAACGGGTAAGACATTACTCAGTAGCTGATATTATTAGTGTCCAAATAGGACAAAGTAAGGACCTTATTAGTCATAATAACCTGGAACTGGGCTGTAGTGAAATGGCTCAGCAGTTGTGTTCAGCTAGGTCTAAATCTGCTGTCATCCAGCCAGGCTTTTGTGTGCTAGTCTGCTTTGGTCTCACAGGATTTAGCTAGTGTACAGGCCTAACGCAGCTAAGATCTGTTGCTTTTTTGAGACATGATTTAGTGCCTTTACAGCGAGAACGCTGCTGCGATATGCAGCTCACACGCACATCTGTGACAACACACAATGTCAAAAGGAGGGCAGTTATCGTTATATGGGTCATTTTTTTATTATAAGACTTGCTCAGGGAGCATAATGTATATAAGGGTAACACAGCCTTCCTTACACTACCACATTATTTAAACTATATATGTATGAGTGCATGTATGACTGGGTGCTGTGTGTGCATGTTGGGTGTGTAAGTATAGGCAATGATTTAATGTCTCTATGTCTTCTTAGGCTAAGCAGCTATGGGGTTGGTCATCTCTAAGCTACAGTGACAATGACAGCTGTTGAGAGATTATATAAAGAGAAAAAACAGAAAGAGAGAGAGAAGTAGTGAGAGAGCCAGACAGACAGATAGAAAGAGAGTGTGGAGTTTGCCATTATGGTGCCTCATTAACAGAGATACAGCAAAGCCCCATAAGGGTGCAGAAACTTTACTCGACTCATACACATGATCCCTGGAGGAAAAAAAAGTTTCACAGCTTCACCTGGATACCAGTTCATATTGGAAACTACCTGCATTCTGCAGCTTTGAGGAAGCACAAACTAGTTTTAAAACCCCTGAGGGACGGAAACTGACTCAGCTGTTTGAGGTAAGCTGTACTTCCTTCACTCTTGGGGAGAAGGTAAAGTCTAACCAAACTTTTCATGAAGGTCTGACAGTTGCTTTACATTTAAATCAAAAGGAACTCTGACGATGTCTGCTGAATTCTCTCGGATTGGATAAACGTCAGGCTGTGGACACATCTCTACCGTCCTCTGTTCAGGCAGATCCGGCACATTTCCAATGTTCCTTTTGAGGCAAAAGATATCCAAGCAGCAGTCTCGCAGAGATGTCCCCCCAAGGGTCCTTGGACGCTGGCCATCAAAAGACTGCACGGCCGATGATGTAAAGCGACAGCTGAGGCGCAAAAGCAGTCACGATCAAAACCTGTCTTCGGCTGACCGGATCCGTAAACATGCCACTACTCACTTTGGCTTCAGCACCCTAAGTCTGGCCATGAGGGGTCTGGATGAAGCTCCAGCTGATCTATGGGAACTCCGTGAGCTAGAGAAGCTCAACCTGTCCCTGAACTTTTTGTGCGTGCTGCCGTCTGGTCTGGGGGCTCTGGAAAACCTTGTGGTGCTCAACATTTGGGGGAACGAGCTGGTCAGTCTTCCTCCTGAGATCGGGCTGCTACAGAATCTGAGGGTGCTCTTTGCCTACCGCAATCGCCTTAGCGAGGTTCCTGAGGAACTGGGCTGCTGCTCCAAACTTGAAGTCCTGAGCCTGGCCAACAACTTGCTAACCGGACTTCCAGGTAGCCTGGCATCCATGCGGAAGCTGACCAAGCTCAACCTGAGCCACAACCAAATGGCACACATCCCTGCCTGCGTCTACGCGATGAAGAACCTTGTATTTCTGCACTTGGGCCACAACGTTCTGGAGAACATTGCCGAGCAGATCCAGGACTTGGTTAACCTCAAGATTCTGATCTTAGAAGGGAACAGCATCCACACGCTGCCCAGAACTCTGTGCTTTCTGAGTGGGCTGGAGCTCCTAAATGTGGACTTCAATGACCTGCAGAGTGTCCCGTCAGAGATGTACCTGCTCAAGAAGCTGGAGAAGTTGGCCTGCCATCCACTTGACAAAGGCCTCCATATAGTTCATAACCCACTCCTAAAACCCATACAGGAGGTGCTGCAGGGAGGTCTGAAGGCTCTGTATAACTACATTAAACCAGCCTGAGGAGAACTCAAAACTTAACATACAGAAGTTACAGTTATCCTTCGTTCAACAACATAAGCATACTGTAATTTGAGAAGCTGAGAAAATCTGCAGACTTGGTAGAAGATTTAATTAGGATTACAGCATGATGCTAAGTAGTACTATAGTTGACTGTCTTGTTTGGTTAAGATCTGTACATTGTTGTCATGTCCCTGTCATTTCTTGCGCATGCACTGTGGTGGCAGAAAACAGCAGACACTGGCAACACTGGCGTGATCTGCAGCATAACCACAAAAATGTCTTGTCGTGCTGCTGGATGCCAGAATAGCAATGAAAAAACAAATCCATCCTTCATTTTTGCAGAATACCACAGTTGAAGACGCCCATGAAAACGTAGACTTTTATGGTTTGTCCCTGATGTGCCTGTCCTTCCCAACCTGACAAACAGCTCAACCTTTAAAAGCAGTACACAGCTGCACAGCTGTAGCACGATCCTAACCTGGGATGATCAGCCTCTATTAAGACAAGATAAGAGATAAGATAAAACTTTATTGATGTAAATAACAAGTCTAATATATAATAAACATATTAGAATACTGTATAATGATATTTACATATGCAGTCCATAGAGGACATACTGTACTATCCCTTCATTAGTCTTTAAGCATGAAATATATATCTAACTTATATTTAACAATAAAAAAGACTTTTTTTTTTTTGTTTGACTTGTTTATAATAGCCCACTTTTTGTATAGCGCTCCTTGCCGCTGGCTAAGCAGTAGTCTGCAAAAAAAACTCTGTTTTCTGTCTCCTGGACATGAATTCCAAAACTCTATGAGATAGATAGATAGATTTGTATTGGCTTGGGTTTTTCCCTTTGTATAGATGTTGGGTTCTTCTACAAGGCCATTTAGTTGGATCCTTAACTCATGGACTTAACAGTGAGGGCAGGTCAGAAAACTCACCTCATTGTGTACAACCTGGCTTTTGCTGGCAAACCATTAAAATAGCTGTGGGATAATGATCCGCGTCCCTATATTCCTACACCTGGGTCTGATATGCTAACTGTTACTTTAAGCCACCAATTAAGTGGGGGTAAAGGGCAAATGGTAAATAGCTACTTGCCCTGTCCTCAATACAGAAACAAGCAGGAGACAGCCAATGCGGTTACTGGAGACTATTTATCGGGCATGGGAGCAGCCACATTCCACTCATCACAATCCAGGATAGCAGCAGTAGGCTACAATCCAGAGATAACCACCATGTGTACATACCGGTTCACGTCTCAATCTCTCAGTCCCGTACACTCTGGTACGCATGCACCTAATCCAAGGCACTTAAGTGACCGTTACAACATCATCTCTGTCTTTCAAACACAAAACTGATCTCCTGAGACAAGTGGTAAAAAGTGGACATGCAAATATGAAACCATTGAAATAGAAAAGCAATTACATTCAGATGACTCGTTTATAAGGGTTTATAACTGTATAACTTCATAGCCACATGACGGAAACCACATCACACAGCCAGACCAAAAACTATCCGTTTTCATTTTCTTCTAATGTGGCGTTGCATTTTTAGGTGAACTGTACAATCCCCCAGGTTAATTTACCATATGTTTTCAGATAAGACTGGTAAAATACAGCTCCATTAGTGAGGGAATCTAATTTCTTTCCATTCTATTATGCCTTTAATTAAAAAATGATGTTAAGGCCACAAATAAAAATGTGAAGAAGATAAACATCAGATTAAACTGCCCCAGAGTACAGTACATAGACTCTCGTCTCCCTCCGTTACATGTGAGGGGCTAAACTTTTAACGAACGTTTCTCTTTTCTCCTTTTTTAAAAACAGACATTAAATAAGCTGTTAATTACGGTGACTGAAATTAGCTTTAAACAGCTGAGAACCAGTTTGTTCTTGTACTTATCAGACCTTATCTGAGCAGCAGTGTTTTTATTTGACTGCCTGTCTGAAGAAAGCAGAAAAGGCGTTGAGTGGAGATATAAGCTTCGGTGTGAGGTCCCGGAATGAAGTAGGTTTTTAAGTGTTATTAAGGTCTTTGTTTATTTTAATACCTGCCACCTACTGTGGCTGAAGATCCACATATGGGAACGCTTCATTCACTTTAAACTTTATGTTTTTTTAAACTGACAGCTAAACTCAAGCTTTTATCTCTGGTGTTATGTAAAAGATGTTCCTTTGTGTTTTTCTTGCATGCATGCTCAACTACCAGTGATGAGTTGGTCAAGTTGAGCCAGCAGTTAATGGGTACCGCCTATGTGTAGGCATGCGTGGTGCTGTTATGAGTGCAGGTCATCAGCTCAGGAACTCTATCTCTATTTCAGTCTGAGTTTTAGCCCCATGTAAGCTGTGAGCTTAGCCAGGCACAGGCTTCATCAGGGGTCAGGGTACAGACTGGGTTGTCTTGTTCCAGACCTCTTGATCCAGACCTCACACACACACGCACACGCGCACACACAAACACACACACACACACACACACACACACACACACACACACACACACACACACACACAAATACGTATTACAGTCTTCAGGAGGGTTTCCATTAACCTCTGTGTCAACAATTAGAACAAGTTAAATATGGCATATCAGCATCAGTGGGTTTTGTCACTGGATCAATATCAGTAGAATGCTGGACTGGAGAGAAAAGAATGAATCGAATACAATCCTGCAACAAGCAGGACACACTCACACTGTCACATGATGTTCACTGTGTATTTCTGTGATGTAGCAGCCCGCTTGAGTGGATTAAACATGATAACCTACATTCAGATGATCAACTGAAGTGAAGTGCTTTAATAAACATGCTGTAACTCAGAGTTTCTATGGTTAAAAGATAAACTTCGGATCAGTCTCGACTGAAGAATGCATGAAATCTCTCACAAAGAGTATCCAAAGCTGAAAGATGCTTCCCCCCACAATGTAAAAGCAGCTATGGCAGCTAAATGTGGTTCAGCACTAGTCTAAATGGGTTTAATGCTCCTTATGCTCCTGCTATGTATGCTATGTAATGCTCCTGCTATGTAAGCAGCACTTTTTAGCGTTTAGTTTTTACATATGTAATGAATTTCAACTCAGAACATTTACTTTAACAGTTGGTTTGCAATAAATTGGTTTGTATTGGTTTGCAATAAATATAATGACTGGAACAATCTGTGTATGTGTCATTGTAACCCAGATTCATCTGATGACTGAATACATTTGAATACTTACATACTTTTGCACGGCATTATAAACTCTTTGTTACCCCTACTGTAAAACAAACTCACACAGCCATACATAATTAAACAGGAAGTTTTGGTGCAGGCCAGCAATGAAAATGCATGGCTTTACTAATACATGCACATTTGCAAGGATTGATTGGTCGCATGTTTCATTTAGTGGAAGAAAAAGGCCTGGTAACATAGTAAATATTGCGTACATAAAAACACGGCTTTGTTTATCCACCATGACCGCAGATTGTTAAACAGCTACCAGGCTAATCCAGTAATATTAAGGGCTAGGACTGATTTTAAGTATTTTAAATGTCATGTCTGCTGGTTCTTCTCTCACTTCCGATCTACCGAATACCGACTCCATTTCCCATAATCTACCACTCCATGCTGTCACCATGACATGCTCACAATTCTCCAATTCCGTTCAGTTTTTCTGATCCTCCTCAACTCCGGGTACTAACACACACCTGTTCCCCATGTAGCCTGGTTGTGTAAATGCTCCTCTCTCACACTGACCCATTGTGAAGTATTGCCACTCTGTGCGTACTAAGCGTTTCTCCCTGTTGTTATTTTTGTTAGCTTCTCTGGTTTAACTCTGTTTTGACTTTCTGGTTTACTCTTTTGTCTTTCCTCTTTTGGTTCTGTTGCTGGTCTAATTGTTTGCCTGATTTTGACCTCTGCCTGTTTTCTTACTCTGACTCAGTCCTTGCCCCTTGGTTATGTCTGCTTTGATCTTGTTGCTGCTGTGTTGTACTACCAGTCTATTTAACAAACATCGCTTTGCTTTTAGCTCAGCGCGCATCACAATCTGTCCATCAACACATCATTATTTAATACCGGGATTTGCTAGAATACAACATGCTGCACCCTGATGTTCAGAATGTGTTTACTTAAACTGAGTATAACACACTAAATATAACACACCTAGTTTCAATTAATGTTCATGTTAATACATAAGGAATTGCTTGGAAAATTAATATGAGCGCAGCATATGCTGTAGTCTGAATTTTCCCCTGCGGGGCACCATTATGTGTCAGGATCAAAGAACTTGGCTCGACTTGCGCAGAGCTAAAAGTCAGATGAGCTTTATTTAACAATTTAGAAGTTTAAACACAGCCCCAAAACACGACCAAACATAGCAGAGGGAGAATGCAAGATCAGAGTAAAGAGACAGGCAAAGGTCAGAACCAGGTGAGTCAGGCAACAAGGCAACCAAAATAGATAGAGTAGACAAGGAGAGAAGTCGGGAGAACAGAAGGATGTCGAAAGCCAGAAAGTAGAGCTAACGAGTAACCAGTAAGGGATGAGGCAAAGTCAGATTAGAGATAACAGGGTCGGCAAAACTTTGTAAAAAGTTTGTGTGTATGGGGGGGGTTTATAAACAGACTGGAAATGAGAGGCAGGTGAAACAAATCAATACTCGAGCTAGACCGTAAGTGATTAGTTGACTAGGGACATGTGAGTGTGACGTCATCGGATGATGCACTCTGGGAAGGTCCCAGACACACACACATGCACACACACACACACACACACAGACACACACACACGCACACACACACACACACACACATACACACGCATACCCACACACACACGCACGCACTCACGCACACACGCACGCACACACGCACACACACACACGTGCACACAAACACACAAGGAATTTGTCTTGGCAAGGGCACACATGTCTGACACATAACATACTAAACAGAGCAGACAAGCACACAGACTAGAAAGTAAAATATTTTACTTTAGATAATATACTATAGATAAATACTATAGATAAATATGATAAATATCTAATCATATATCAGATTCAAATACTGGTCAAATCTAAACATGCCATGTGGGGAAACAGCTGAAATGACTGGAACGGGGTTAAGAACTGTCCAACACATTATTTAAAGCTGGAAGTATAAAAGTGAACCACCAACATCACAGAGGAAACGTGGTCAGACAAAAATCCTGAATGACTGTGACCGGAGATCGCTTCAGCAGTTAGTAAATTCAAACAGCAAAAAATGGCCACAGGAAAACCATTTGTTAGCGATGCTAATCAGATATTAAGGCTTCAGTTTGCTAGGTAGCGTATTGATTGGACTCTGTAGCAATGAGAAAAGGTCATCACATCAGGGTAAAAGGGCAGCTAGCATAAAGTGATGAATACATCATGCATAGTGCCCACTGTACAAGCATCTGCAGTCAGCTGGAAACCTGAACGTACTGAATGACCATCTTATCTCGTCAATGGATTTTGTTTTTCCCTGGTGAGAGGAGCATATTTCACAATGACAATGGCAAAATTCATCAGGTTCAAACTGCAAAAGTATGGTTCATGGAGCATGGGGAACCATTGTTTTACTTGCTCAAGGCATTTCATCAAAATATATGTTTAAATAATCTATTAAAGAAATTATTTAACATTACTGTTATCATACAGATATCACTTTGATGTCATTGTGCATCATTAGAAAATGCCAGTAGTGCTGTGTTTAAATTCAAATACTGACTACATACTGAGGGGCACTAAAACCAAAACCACATGGCTCATTATGCCATCGTTTTAATAAATCATGCAATTAGTCTGTGTTCTTTAAGTACTAGCCATGCGCAAGGTATACTCAAAATGTTACTTTTAGTCCCCACAAAGAGCTAAATGCATAACCACCCATAACCACCCACACACACACAGGTTCGCAGGGATCATGAGAGCCTCATGGAAACTATGGCACTGCTGGAAGATAGTTTGGGGGCGTTGGGAGGCTCTAGGTTTTAGTGGCATTAAAATTTGATTAAAGTTCCACTCCGTCAAGCGAGGCTGAGTTGTCACACCGCTGTTTGGATCCGAGGGCTAATTAAACTATTTCAAGGGGAACAAAAGATAATACTCATCTCTATTTGTGTAACTTAGCACACACAACAAAAAGTACTTAGAGCCCAGAGGTCACTGTATAATCTCACATAATTCAACTTTAAAAATAGTTTTGCAAATCGCTCCATGGGGTTTGGGGTTCACTAATCCCATGCCCGTCGATCACAGAGCCACTTATACCTCAGGGTGAAGGCTACGGGCTGGTGTCTCTTTAAAGGAGAATTCCATGAATGCTTTAAAATGTCTTCATTTCTATCCCTGATTTGTAAACCGAAACATTCAGAAGGGTTTGATGGGAAATGCTTAATTGTAGTGAAACTTTCTTTGCTATGGTGGTGATGCGGACCAGCGGTCTACAATGTCTACAATGCAAATGTAACCATTTTGTTTACTATCTAATCCTACACGTCAAGTCAGGTTGATTTTATTTATATAGTGCTTTTTTACAACAGATGTTGTCACAAAGCAGCTTTTCAGAAAATCTGGTTCCAAGCCCCCAGTGAGTAAGCTAAAGGCAACAGTGGCAATGAAAACCTGCAGAGCAAGAGGAAGAAACGTTGAAAGTAACCAAGACTCAAAAGGGTCTTGGCAACCCATCCTCTTCAGGTTGATCCTGCATAGCATCAAACACAAACAAGGATCAGAGTTTACAATTTCAGGCAATGAATAGGAGAAGTGTTAAGTGTTTTTGAGGGTAATTAAATAACATGATGAGCACATGCGATGCAGATGAAGCCGCTCACAGCACAAGACAGGGAAAAGCTTTATGGTAGGCAAACTGGTCAACAGGAAGGCAAGAGCACCCAGTCAAGACAGATGAAGCAATGGCAATAGATTGCACAGGGTGGGCAGTAGCTCCACACATGCCTTCTGAGTATGAGGACTACTTTGTCTTACATCACGCTGCATGTACCTCTTTGCCATGAAGGTATTTTAAGGGTGTTATTATGCTAGGCCTTTTTCTAAACCTGGACTGCTTACTCTGTAGTTCAGTAGATTTCTGTTTCTGATCCTCTTAAAATCTGGTCTAGGATTCACCAAACAGCCTGCATGCTCAAGGCCCATGTGTGCAGTTGTGTGATTGGTTCATAATGTGACCGTTTCCTATAAGAGTGCGGCTCCTTGTTTGCAGGTGCTGCTCTTGATAAAGCTAGTGCCTACCATTTTTCTAACCTGTGTGCAGAAAAGTGACGTATCGGAATTCTACAACTGGCCACAGTTCAGATAAACCCTCTTGTGTATGAAAGCAAACCAGCGTTCATGAGTCCCTGCTTGATGTGAGCCCAGAATTGGTTTAGAGTGTGGACTGAAGTATTTGGGACAAGTGCCAAAACCCTAATGTTAAAAAATAGAATTTAGGCCAAAACTTCTGTAAAAAAAATAATAGTGTTACCTTCAGTAGAAAGCTATTGCCAATGCCAACTTGTTAAGTTTCTGTAGAATGGAGTATTTCACACCAAATGAACTACCAATGACTTAGATGACTTTAGATGTTTATCTGCAAAACACCAGCATACATCCTCAATGCGGCAAACAAGACACTAAGCAAGATATTGAACTCCTAATGACTGGTGTGAGTATGAAGGGGGAACTGTTTGGTAACTGAAGTGGTGCTGAACACACTATGGAATGCCTGAGATGTTGGTTTTCAATATTTTTCATGTTCTCTTATTTTTAATGCTTAACTTTAAAGCATTTTTTTTTAAAAGAGTAGTATTGTACTGTGTTTTAATACAGGCTCTTGTGTGATCATATCCACTTCTCCTTTATTCTGAATACTTTATTATTTATCCATTAAAAAGAGTTGTTGTTAATCAGATAAATCAGATGTCAGAGGTGTTCTTGACTTATTGACCTATCAGAAGCTGTGTTCCTGACTTGTCAACCAGTCAGAGGCTGTGTTCCTGACTTGTTGACTAACCAGAGGCTGTGTTCCTGACTTGTTGGCTAATCAGAGGCTGTGTTCCTGACTTGTCAACCAGTCAGAGGCTGTGTTCCTGACTTGTTGACTAACCAGAGGCTGTGTTCCTGACTTGTTGGCTAATCAGAGGCTGTGTTCCTGACTTGTTGAATAACCAGAGGCTGTGTTCCTGACTTGTTGACTAACCAGAGGCTGTGTTCCTGACTTGTTGGCTAATCAGAGGCTGTGTTCCTGACTTGTTGGCTAATCAGAGGCTGTGTTCCTGACTTGTTGGCTAATCAGAGGCTGTGTTCCTGACTTGTCAACCAATTGGAGGCTATGTTCCTGACTTGCTGACCTATTGGAGGATGTGTTCCTGACTTGTTGACCAATCACAGGCTGTGTTCCTGACTTGTCCACCAATCAGAGGCTGTGTTCCTGACTTCAGAAGTTGTAATAGCACTACCCTTCCAGGCAAAATATAAGGAAGTTTCTAGCATGCAGCGTTCACAAAATACATGTACAACATCCTTTGATGTTACATATGGCATTGTCTGTGTCTACCTGTTCAGGTTAAGAGGTGTTTTAATGGAACAGAGATATATGCGATGTGTTGTAAGACAAAAGAACAGATACTTAGTCCAGATTGGTCCAGGACATTATAACGCCTGCTTTCTAGTACCACCACTGTAAAGAAATCGGTAAGTCGAGTTGGTAAGTTTCTCTAAAATGCATAATTTCACCTTAAACCACCCTGAATCATGCTAACCATTTATATTTGAATTTCTCTCATCTAACCATTGATGGACCTTCAGAACTAAAATGTTTAGCTTTTAATACCATAGCAAACATTTAATTAAAATACAGCTGATGCATATGAGTACACAGATGTAACATTATGACATTACATTACATCCACTAATAATATATGTATTATATCATAACATGTTCTTATTCTTGTAGTGCACAGCATATGACATTTTACAGCATGAGCTGTAAAAAAACTGACCAAAAATGCAACTTATGAGCTTAAGACCCAGTGATGCCCTCTATGGGTGCACAGCTGTTACTACACTACACATTTTACCAGCGTTAGACAGCAGGTTCATCCTAAAACTATATCTTTCCATCTATGTAATTACACCCAAAATAGAAAATGGGCTTTAACATTCCCACAACGTTGCTCACACTGACAGAATCAGAATTCATACTTGAAAAGTCCAGACAAATACACTTGGTCTGCACAGAGGACATGCATTAGACCCATTCACAGGGCACAGTAACTACAAAAAATGCCCCTTTCCCCTTCTCCCTTAAAAGCCCTGAAGTGAAAGAACTGGAGAGGACATCATGCAAATAGCTCGCTCGGCCTATCACTCATACCCTTCTAGCCCCATTGTTATGGAGATGCCGTTCCCTGCCATATGCTTCTCCTTGCGTCTTTGTGGACAGTTCGTCTGCTTGGCTAACACTGTGCTCCAGGGACGCGTTCTTGCCAAGGTCAGGCCTGTTATTTACAGTAATCAGCACTGCATGATAACAAATATTAAACATGGCCGCCAATCAGCTAATCAAGTAATGATGCTGAGACCCCTTCAGGGAGGTCAGAGAGAAGGAGAGGGGGGTGTGCACGTTAGCCCAGAGACAGCTAATTAGTGGAAGACATCTTAACCATGCAATCAAATTAATGTATGGTGTTTCTGTGTGGATTACTTGTGCGCGAGGGTGCGCGAGGGTTTACTAGTGTAACGTGTTTATGCCTCATTCCAAGGTCATTCCTCAGTGGTCTCATCAAACTGTGCCCAGATTTGAAACTGTGACACACCTGTCCGCTCTTTTTAGGGTTTTAGGCTGTGAAAAGTAATGCAAGTTCTCCGAACCAGAATGCATCCTAGTGAGCAACACATCCGTAGGCATATTTGGAACTTCTTCAACACACCTTCAGGTTAATTCACGACTGAGTTTTCTGCAAGGTTGCAAATGAGTCCTGGGTTTTTGAGTGTCTTTTAATTTGTGGTTTTAACTGGCAACCATAAAGCTAAGTTCAGTGCTAAGTATGTGGACCTAAGACACTTTATTTCCATTTCAACAATGGTTTCAGTCAAGACAATGATGGTGTTTGTGATATACGGAGTGGGTGATTGTAGACTAGCCAAGACTGGTCCTGCCCCTAGATACCCATTAACAATAAGAGCTCTCAAAAAACATCTTAACCATCTTACCCACTCCTTAACCCATGTGTGACCACCTAGAGCAGCAATAGATTATCCAACCTATACAGCCATAAAAAAGGAGTCTTATAGTGTTCCTTCACCTAAAAGCCTTATGGTCAGTGCCTATAACTGTCTTTACTGTCAGTCACATGAAAAGTAAGTAAGTCATGTAATATGGGACATTTTAACCCCTTAAAATCCCAGTGCATATCTAAAATGATAGGAGTGAAAAATGGAAGCCTGATCCTTGTGAACAGCTTTTGACCATTTAATAGGTTAAAAGGTTAAATGATACATTTAAGATGATATGGACAATATTTATTGAGCTACACATACAGAAGTAGTGTCTTTCAGTATGGTGTCAGGCAACCATGTTTGCAAACGCAACATGCCAGGCGTCTTGGTATGGAGTTGTAGAGATTCCTAATGGTGTGTGTGCAGTCCTGCATGTGAATGCAGTCCTGCATTGTCCAGCCGTCTGCCAATGGTGCTGGCTGAATGTCCACAATCATGGATGTAGGGTCAGTCAGGTACAGTGATAAGGCCCGAGTGACTGAGCGTGAAACTTTATTCATTCATGTCTCACTATGTCAAACCTACCCACCTACTTTCATTTCTTCTGGGTGCGACTATTTGTGCAGCTATTCCTCTGAGAGATGTTATGGGGACCATGAAGCTGCTGAGGGAGCTTTAACAGCACCTGTACCAGGTATTCTCCTCCCAAGTCCTGCAACTAGCCGCTCCAAACCTGTCCTCTCGTCAAGCCCAGCACTGCTATTCCTTCCCAAATTCTGTGAATTCAGACAAACTTGGCACAGCAAACAGGAGTAACAGGTTTTGATTTTTCCGCAGTTTTAAATGTTCCTCCTTATTTACGGTCTCACTTTACCCAATGCCCTTCACCATAACTCCCAAAATCTATCATCTGCAATAATCCATGTTCAACAGCAAACAAATAAGTGATAGAGACAGAAGCAATTGTTGGTGTTCAACATTTCTGCTACAAATTTATTGCCATCACTGCTTCAGATTTTTTTTAAGAAATGACATTAAAGCACATAAAGTCACTATTACAAAACTCTGAAGAGACTTTTCCATTTGAAACCACCGATACAGGAAGCAAACCCAGAGCATGTGAGCATTGTGAATTGGGAACAGAGCAACATGTTTTTGGTCAGAGATCAGATTGGCTTTTCAAAAAGTCGAAGCATCAGTGTTTTCTGTTGCACTCCGTCGAAACCCCTCCAGAATTGCTTCGTCTCGCGAGCCAACCAGTCCTTTAGTTCACAATGAATACTTCTGCATGATATGAGTGATGAACATCAGCCATTCCTAAACAGTCTGTGTACTGTGGAGCTGTTAACAGACACACATACTAGAGATTCTCACTGACCGCAGCAAAGTTCTGGTCAGTCTGGTGTGTTTGTTTGTTGCAAGAATGATAAAGAAGAGTGTGTTGAAAAGATGTGCGTTTGTTTACTATCTGCGGATTTCCAGCCTGTGACGGACTGTAACTCTAGGCCTTGTAAAAAAGAAAGCCCTTGTAGCCCGGAATGCATAGCTAGATTTCTCTGATGTGTGAATGAGGAGTGAGCGAGAAGCAGGAAATAGAAAACCTGGACCGGAGTCTGGAGTTCTAGTGCAGGAGTTCTCAACCTTTTCTGCCTCAAGGCCCACCTGGTAATAACTACAAGCACAGCAGCCCACCAGAAAACTACAATCAACTTCCCTTTTCTAAGAAACCTAAAACCTGGGGTCAGAAATAAATCATATCATCCATTTCTGTCCAGTCACAGAAACCAACATTTATAGTTATGCTAAAAATGACATTAATAAACGTATGCTTGCAGTGAAAAAGAGGAAACAAACAATCAAAAAAGTATAGAAATGTATGTGGTGGATGTGGACTGTGAATTAGAGCTGCAGTGCATCATGTCTCCACTGAAAATATTCCACTGGCTTACCAACAAGAGCAATGGTCTGGTGATGTCTTTTTCAGTTTTAGGTTTTTTTGGAAAAAATAACAATTACGATATTTCTGAATTCAAACAAGGTAGCTGTGATTGCGCCTCTAGAAACCTTTTCATCAGTGGTTAGCCAGCGGCTAGGTTGTCTCAAACAGAAGATGTTTAATTAGCCTGCCACTGCAACATGTTTATTTGTATTGTGTGTATGCACTAATGTACACACAGACAAAAACAAAACACACACATACATATATATATATTAGCACACTACAAAATACTACAACCTACTCTCTTTCTGTCTACAGGCCTGTTGACCATTAGATGGCCCGCTAGTGGGCCAAGGCCCAAAGGTTGACAAACCCTGCTCTAGCGGAGACATGTGATGACACTCAACCTGGCCTTCCTATAGGTAGATTAAGCTTCTTAAGCACTGGGTGTTTGGTGTGTGTGCCTGACACTGCTGCAAAAAAAAAGGTCCTAGAGAAAACGCAGGTGCTGCTTTCCACCACTGGAGACACTATTGGTAGGTAAAGGGATGAAGTTCAATGCTGAATTTACATTGTACTAGACTAAACTGGTAAGCGAACAGCTGTTCATGCTCATTAGAGCTGTCTCGATGACCAGGTTTTAGTCACAGTAATCAACAGAGAATACACAAAGCTTTGCCCCCAGAGGATGGTCACCACTGCTGAAAGAACATCCACAAGTTCACCTCTGTGAAATCTAAACCTTCAGGCTATATACTTTCCTCGCAAAGTACTGTGGTGCTGACAGCGTGGCCTGCTAGTCTCTCTTAAGAGTCGTCCATACCTACTGAAGACATGGACGTGCCAAAGGGATGTAACGGAGGGACGAAACAGCATCCTGAGGAAGACGGGTATGTGTGTAATGGCGCAAATGTCCCTCAAACGCTCACTGGCCTGAGAAAGCTTGTTGCATGTTGCCCATTTCTACAGTGCTGGAAAGACCAACCTTCCGCAACACCATCCTAGCTCTGACATCAAGGTACATGGTCACCAGGGAAGGTGGCACAAGAGGTATAAACATTGAGCAATGTGTATCACTGGGTAGGGAAAAGCCTTTAGTGGAGGGACTAAGGAGTAATAGCAAAATGCATGCACATGTTAACTGACTTTCCAGTGGTATGGTGCCTCCTATTGGTTGGTTAGAGTAAACTTGAGAAGTCATCTTACACATTGCCCCTTTAAAGGGACACTGCTGCGGTTCATGAAACATACAGTATGAATGCAGGTTTAGTAACACATATGTGTTCACTCTATTAAACAGAGTGCAGTTTATTGTCCCCTGTTTAAGTTTCTGTGCTTTCTACTATCGCTAGCATAAATACACGTTTGTGCTGGACATTTCTTGTGTCAGGATGCAGGCAATGCTTTTCCTACTCCATTCTGGTTCCCTGTATAACCTGAATCAAATCTAAGCTTTGGCAAAAGTCCACATCTGTTCCTGTAAGAGCGCAGGTCCGTACGGAAACAGTAAATGGCCCGTTAGGAATGATGCTGCAGATGAAGGAAGACGAGGAGGAGGAGACACGCTTTAATCCCGTTTACGGAGTCCCAGGCTGCTTACCGAGGTGGGGGGGACTCTTCTACAGGGAGCTGCTCCAGTCATCCGACCCGCCTGCCTGACTTGCCTGCCTGCCTTACTCTCCGCGCGCGCTCACTTGCTCCCTCGCTCGCTCACTCGCACATACATACTCACGCGCACGCCGGGCCGGAGCGCGCGAGCTCCAACACACCCTCTACCGGAGAGCGAACCAGCGTCGATCTTTCAGGCTTCAGGCTCCTCCTGGAATCTGGAAGTCTTGTCAGAGCGCAGGCAGCGCTTGAACTGAAGTAACGGAGTGAAAGAGAGTCCGCGAGAGCGAGAAGAGAGCGCGCGCGCGGGCGCACGAGAGCTAAACATCTCCAAAAGTACCGTTACCCGCTGAGAGAATCTGAAGTGGCGTTTGCCCCTCAGCCGGGGCTAACGGTCGCTCCCTCAACTGCCCGAGAAAACAAGATGGACAAAGTTTTCACCTGCGTCGTCACCGCCGTGAGCCTCCTGGTGTCAGTACGGGGACAGGTGTACAAAGGTAAGTCTGTTTCTGCTCCAGCTTCGTGCGTTTTAAGGGCAAACTGCGTGGGAAACCGTTAGCTCTCGGCTAACGGACAACGAGAGAGTTAAGACTGAATTTTAACGCTCGTTTATCTCAGATATGTGCCAGAAACTACGGAATGAAGTTGGCTTTGTAGTCGCCGGCTTCTTGTTTGAATTTCCCCGTTCCACCTTAAGAATGTAACTGCTGCACCATTTACGGAGGAACGGGGAAATTCAAACAAGAAGCCGGTGACTACAAAGCCGAGTTTGTGGCTGACTGTTAGCTGGGGTTAAGTCACTCCTCCTTCTTGAACAAGTTACACCTAGTATTGACTACAATTTAACTTCCCCACAGTATTTTTAACAGTAAACCTGAAGCTGTGAGCTTAAGCCTAGCTAGCAGAGCTAAGACTCTGGCCAGAAACTCGACGGCCCTCCGTTAAAGACACCTATAAACATAAGTCAGCACATCTCATTGACTTACTGCCTAAAGTGATAATGGCTGGACACTACCTAAGTACCTACTTTCGAAGTTTTAGGCTCTGTGAGTAAAGCCATAGCTGAGCCATACAACAACTGCCACCAAGTGACTGTGGACATGGTGATTCAGTAAATTACAAGGTCCCAGCAGCGCTTGGGACCTATTTATAAATGTGACCACGTTGTGTAGTTAAATGAAATGTCTTTTGAGGGCACTTACTCCACTGCTGCTGCTTCTGTGAACTCCTTAAGCTTCTGTAGACTCCTAGCCATAAGACTGCATTTAGTACCAGTTCTGAATGAACAGCTAGCTGAAGTGTTGAACTAACGTCTAAAGTGTTTCATATAAGCCCATTTGGACACTAGTATGATTGAATTCTGCCTTTTTTCTATTTGCTGTGAAAGCAGCTGCTTTGCTCATCACGGCATGGATCAGGAAAGGTCTATAACATGTATGCAGCTCTCTGTTTTTCACTTCATAACACCTCTATTGATTTTCGTCTGGCTAATTAAATATATTAGTGCCTTTCTGGGTGTATTGAGTCATTGATTAGTGCATTGATTAATTAATGGTTTAAGGCAGCTCGCTTGCCGGTCAGACCATGTCAGTTTTTTTTGTTTGTTTTTTTTCTAGGTCTGAGCTTTTCAGCAAAATGTGCTTCAACTTTTCAAGCCTTCTCTGTGCTCTGCTTTTGCAGAAGGGTTGTGATTAACAAGTGCCACTTGACATTCACACTTCATCAGTGCTCGATGCTCGTTATGGTTATGAACTGAAATTGTCCTGCAACACGTAAAAGAGAAACCGAGTGGACGTCCTTTACACACGGTCAACATCTTTAACAGTTTGGTCATACGTCTGTTCGAGCATGAATAGAAGCCTGTGCTGAGAATGAATCAGGAGAACAAGCTCTGTTTGTCTGACTGTCTCTTAGTGCCCGAAAGATCTCTTCTTTCTTCATACGCTGTAGGTGACAATGCGGGACATCCGAGCTCCAGCTGATTCGCTGCATCTGGGCACAGGTTATAAACCATGGGAAGAACTGATTAATGAAATTTGCAATCATAGTAGCTTCTGTTTTGTCTGCATTGACACAACAGGGCTTTAACCAGGTTATAAAAGGGTGTATGTTTTAGTTGTCTGGACAGTGTATGATGAAGAACATTATGCACATGTTGATCAATATGGGTGCTCCGACTGTCTCCCATGTCATGACATTATCACTTGTTCAGGTTGTGATATTCACGAGCTCTGGTTCCAGTTAAAGTTTTTAATTAGTGTGTTCCATTACAGAATCGAATGGCAGGTCTGTGGCACATTTGTATGCATTTGTATGAGATCAATCTAGCCTAGACTTTGTAGAGATTGCTTTTATTAAGTTGTTATTAATTAGACAGAATATGCACTGTTAAAAACTTTTTCTGGAGTAGAGTGTGTGTTTCTGGGACATTTGTGGTCTGCACAAGAGCCTGAGGTACAGTGAATCAGCTCTGAGATGCTGTGGTTGTTTAATAGTGCCTCATAGGTCAGTTCCATGGTTGACCTGGAGGGGGCAGCATGGCTTACTTATATTTTCTATGTAGGCTTCTGTCAGCGTTAGAGAAAGATGCTCCAGATCAGAGACCAACAGGATTCCTTTATGAAGCCACTCATTATTCAGGAGATGGCAAACTTTTGCCTTGTGTCCAATGGAGACAGACAGCCTGATTGCACCTATCAACAATGGTCTGCTTGTATTTTTCTATAATAATGTAGAGTAGCACAGTGTTTATACTATAGACAACCGCTGTAGACTCTCATATGCTCAATGTAGAAGTTAATCGGTGTATCAGAGACATTGCGTACGTTGCATTTGTATCAGTGAGTGTTGTATGCACACTTCCACTTTTTCTAAATGAGTTCATGGACGTTGCAGATGGCACACTGCACACTGTAATGTACGGACTTGAATTTAGAAATAATTATACTTTTGTGCATCGTGCGCATCTCTCAGTTTCATGAAAAGGTGCAGTAGTTCTTATAGATGTGTTAACAGCTTTCAGAGTGCTTTGCATAAATGTGTTAAATCCATTGAGAAGACCTGAAATTATGGGGCTGTGCCAAAGTCCCCTTCTGCTGCTCACACCATGTGAATCTAGTGTGTATTTGTGAGCGTGTGTCCTTTCTGGGTAACAAAATTGCTTGCGAATGTTCCAAATATGACCATTTTGATGCTGATGAACATTTGATTAGGCTAATAGCCATGAGGAATGATGGTCAGAACACAGGGACACAAGGAAAACTATTAAAACTGTTTGTACTATCCCTAAACAAAATTTTATACTAAACTTCAGTGTTATATTAAACATCCAGCAAAAAGGACGAAAGAAAAATACAAGATATAAATATGACAAAACAGTTTTAAAAATTACTGGTCAGAATTATGATGGTCTGGCTAATGAGCAAACTGATTGACAGCTCTCTGTCCAGGATGCCTGGCCTGCTTGTCCACTCATACACTCACAGAACTAAAATCATTATGCAGTTCTTATATGACAGTAACTGTATGAAAAAATCAAGGACAAATAGCACCTGGACAAATGGATGGTAAAAACGGCAATGCAATTAAATGGACAAACAAGCTAACAAGTGTGCTAAACAAGTGTGTATGGAGATAAATGTGGTAAAATATATTGGTGGTTTGTGGGTAATTCTAATCTAATCTAATCTAATCTAAATTGAAACATTATTGAAAAGGTTTAATGGTTGCCTACAAGAACAAGACCAACCTAATCAAACGAAAACACAGATGTAGGTTCCCTGTGTCTTTAAAGGCTAGCAAGCCAGTAATGCAAGAGCCAGCCCAAACATTTCCTTTGTTTCAAGGGGTACAGTTGGGGTTGGGTTAGGTGTTGCTGAGCAGTGTTTGGCTACAGTTATTTGGAGAGCAATGGAAATACTCAACAAACTGTGAGTGTATGTGTCTGTGAACCCAGCTTATTTATGCGACAAGCATAAAGTGATCCTGAAAAATTTATTTATTTTTTAAATTTCAGTGGTCAACAGGCTGGGGTCATTTCCTGGCTGTGTTTGTAAATATATATCACTGGAATTTATGTGAAGGAATGATTGATGGTATGCTCCACATCAGTAGGAAAGAAGAGGAAAAAAGCTCTAGTCTTCTATGACTGACGGCTACAGGCATCAAAGTGAAGGTCATAGGTTCACAATGCAGCTAAAATCTGGTTAAATTACTGTCTAGAGACTTTACACAGAAAGCACCCTTAAATGGTGATAAGAACTTTAGCTAAGTGGTAATGAATCAGAATATGAGTTAGAAACAGTCAAACAAACAATATGGAGGTGGTTCACTTGCAGGAGCTTGGCTAAAGTAGTGACTGGACAGCTCTGTCTGAGTGGGTGTTTGAGAGTATGTGTTTGTGAGAGTATGTGTCTGTATGTATGTGTGTGTGGTACACAGAGAGCTGAAAACAGGATGTTCTGATGCCCAGGTCTGTTTTTCTGCCCTGGCTTATGGTTCCCCTTTGGCCTGTAGAAAACAACAACAGCAGGTGTAACTCACTCAGTCCCACCATACAGGCATACAGGCAGCTGAAACCAACCTTGTTCACGTCTGTATCTTTACTCACAAGCAGATGTTTACTCTTTAGCAATTATCATGATATTAGAGGCATACAAACATATACAGTGGGGAAAATAAGTATTTAGTCAGTCACCAATTGTGCAAGTTGTCCCACTTAAAAAGATGAGAGAGGCCTGTAATTGACATCATAGGTAGACCTCAACTATGAGAGACAAAATGTGGAAAAAAATTGAGAAAGTCATTTTGTCTGATTTTTAAAGAATTTATTTGCAAATAATGGTGGAAAATAAGTATTAGTTCATCTCAATACTTTGTTGTATATCCTTTGTTGGCAATGACAGAGGTCAAACGTTTTCTGTAAGTCTTCACAAGGTTGGCACACACTGTTGCTGGTATGTTGGCCCATTCCTCCATGCAGATCTCCTCTAGAGCAGTGATGTTTTGGGGCTGTCGGCGGGCAACACGGACTTTCAACTCCCTCCAAAGGTTTTCGATGGGGTTGAGATCGGGAGACTGGCTAGGCCACTCCAGGACTTTGAAATGTTTCTTACGAAGCCACTCCTTTGTTGCCCTGGCAGTGTGCTTGGGATCATTGTCATGCTGAAAGACCCAGCCACGTTTCATCTTCATTGCCCTTGCTGATGGAAGGAGGTTTGCACCCAAAATCTCACAATACATGGCCCCATTCATTCTTTCATGTACACGGACCAGAAGACCTGGACCCTATGCAGAGAAACAGCCCCAAAGCATGATGGTTGCCACCCCCATGCTTCACAGTTGGTATGGTGTTCTTTGGATGCAACTCCGCATTCACTTTTCCCTCCAAACACGACGAGTTGTGTTTTTACCAAATAGTTCTACTTTGGTTTCATCTGACCATATGACATTCTCCCAAATACTCTTCTGGAACATCCAAATGCTCTCTAGCAAACTTCAGACGTGCCTGGATATGGACTGGCTTAAGCAGGGGAACACGTCTGGCACTGCAAGATCTGAGTCCCTGGCGTCGTAGTGTGTTGCTGATGGTAGCCTTTGTAACGTTGGTCCCAGCTTCCTGCAGGTCATTCACTAGATCCCCCCTTGTGGTTCTGGGATTTTTCCTTACCGTTCTTGTGATCATTTTGACCCCACGGGCTGAGATCTTGCGTGGAGCCCCAGATCGAGGGAGATTAGTAGTGGTCTTGTAGGTCTTCCATTTTCTGATTATTGCTCCCACAGTAGATTTCTTCACATCAAGCTGCTTGCCTATTGCAGATTCAGTCTTCCCAGCCTGGTGCAGGTCTACAATTCGGTTTCTGGTGTCCTCCGACAGCTCTTTCGTCTTCACCATAGTGGAGTTTGGAGTGTGAGTGTTTGAGGTTGTAGGCAGGTGTCTTTTATACTGTTAACGACTTCAAACAGGTGCCATTAATACAGGTAATGAGTGGGGGGAAAGAGGAGCCTCTTAAAAAAGAAGTTACAGGTCTGTGACAGCCAGAAATCTTGCTTGTTTGTTATTGACCAAATACTTATTTTCCACCATTATTTGCAAATAAATTCTTTAAAAATCAGACAAAATGACTTTCTCAATTTTTTTCCACATTTTGTCTCTCATAGTTGAGGTCTACCTATGATGTCAATTACAGGCCTCTCTCATCTTTTTAAGTGGGACAACTTGCACAATTGGTGACTGACTAAATACTTATTTTCCCCACTGTATGTGTTGTCACCGCCACTGTGGAAAGAAGTGAGTATGAGATGTCAGACAGATAAGCCGAACAGATTTGAAATGAATCGGTAAAGTAACAGTAACACAAAGACGACTAGCCTGTAACTGAAGAGTTGTTATTGCTCATACAGTGTAGGACTTGTGTCGTGACCATCAACAATTATCATATTATATATATATATATATATATATATATATATATATATATATATATATATATATATATATATATATATATATATATATCGTGACCATGTTTTTGATTTCATTGTGGATTTATGGATTTCATAACTACTATGAGAATACAGTAATTGCTGGAATGTACCAGAGCTTGTTTATAGTGTTACCAGAGTAGGTGTAATTGTATGATTTTTAATCTACTGTTTTTCATTCTATTCTGAGTTATACAAAGCTATAGAATGCTTATGAATGTTTTCATAGTTTATAAATGAAGAAATCTAGACCTGGAAGAGTCACAGCATGTATGATTCTGTGCATTATATTGGATGGTGTATATCATACATATTGTGAAACAGACTACTGCAGTACATTAGTAATCTGTAGCCCTCTGTAAAAATCGATATGCCTTATGGGCAGAGTTTGTTTGTGGCTTTAAAAAGTTGGACCTGCCCTGAAAGGCCCTCTAGCCATGTGGCCATACAGCAGCTCAGTGGGACATGTATGCAAAGAGTTCAGTGGCTGTTTTTTTCTGCACTCGCTGCTTTTGCCCTACCTTGGTTTCTGCTGAGGGTCTGAATAACTGTCGTCCTGCTTGACCAGAGCTCAAAGTCAGCACTGCTCCGCTTATTTGAAGTGAATTCCCCTGCCTGGCAGGAAAAGATAAACAGCCCTTCATTTAAAGCTGCCCAATAATTTGAATGCAGTGTTTTTTTTTCTACCTCTCTGTCACTCTCTGTCTCTCTCTCTCTCCACTCATAGAGAGCTTTTGTCTTAGCTGGCTCGGCAGTAATGGGGGACATAGTGTAAAAGTATGATGAAGAGAGCCCTCTTTCTTTGAACCAGTGGAGAATGAAATTAAATATCTGTGTGCATTTCTGAGATGACTTCAACAAATGCTACAGCAGCAAAATAATAATAATGACAATAAAAAACGCCCTCTTCAGTGATTGATGATGGTATATAACAAGAAGGCAGTTAATATGGAGTACCTTGTCTAGCGTTGTTGTTTTGGAGACAGTGAAGTACATTGACATTCTATAGATATTTAACTTGCCTTTCACTATATGGACAATACAGTTATTTGTTTACTTATATTTGTTGTATTTCTTTCTTTATTGTTTAGATGGATGTAATGTTTGTTCTAGAACACAGGGTTAATAAGAAACATACTGCTGTGTTTCTGTCTTGTCAGGTGTCAGTAAAGTGATAATTTTCTAGGGCACAGTTAATATGAGTCTCCTCTTTGGTGTAAGTGTGCATGTGGAGACAGACTAGTCCTCATAGCACCTCATCTCCTGCTTTGTACTGAAGACAAGCACTGATGCAATTGTCATCGTAGTACTACCATGCCAAGCTTGAATGCCAATTACACTAAATTTTAAGTGGAGATGAGCGTGTGCTTAAAGGGTCAGATTTAGAGCTCACACAGATGTCACAAAACACTAAATGTCACATAGTGTGGCTGATGCCATCTTTCTAGGCGACCAGCGCTCACTCTTTCACTGTTTATAAGAAAAAGCAAGCAAAGAGTCTTGAGAGAAAATAGACAAGTACCACTCATCTCTGGTCCTCCCTGCATTTTGTTTCCTGTGGTCATTTTTATAACTCAGGAAAACGTTTTCCATATCAATTCAGTAACATTCACAAACTTAAAAGGACTGGAACAGTTATTAAGCATTATTAGTAATTCGCTAATTTCCCTTAGAAAAATGATCAAACTCAGAAATGATTATTACTAATGTTTGTTACTAAAATATTCTACTGTAAAAAACTTTAAGTTTCAGAAAGTTTAAAGTTTCTGGTACTCCTAACTGAACATCCAGCAACTTGTCCGGTCTCTGTTTTCCAGCTAACATCTGCAGAGATCATAAATACCAATGCTGTCAGATAGGCTGATGATGGTGTGACAATATTGGTTGGTAGTTTATTAAAGAGGTTTGTACTGAAACACAGCAACACCAATAACAAGGAAATACAATCAAGGGCTAAACTCAATCGGAGACAATAAACAGGCAAGGGTCAAACCAAGCAGACAGTCAGACCAGGCAGAGGTATCAAAGGGAATAAACAAGAAGAGTAAACCAGAGAATCAAAATAGAGTCTAAGCCAGAGTAACACAAGATCAAACAGAGAGAGAACGCTCAGTACGCAACAGAGTGGCAATACTTCACAATGAGCCAGCGTGAGAGAGAAGTATTTAAACAAACAGACTAATTAACATCAGGTGACCAATCAGTATTCTGGAGACGGAGAGCGAGGCAACGCGGTGTGATTGGGCAAGGAAGGACACGTGACATCAGGTGGTGGATTGTGGCAATTGTGTCCAGGAAATCAGAGGTGAGAGGAGAACCAGCAGGCATGACACTGTACAACCATTATTTACTAGCTAAAGCATTATTTACTGCTATGTGGTTAGGAATGCACATTGCCATCAAACAGATATTGGTATTTGACTGATATCTAAAAGCAATATGTTATCGCTGTCTTGATTTTTACTATTTTTAGTTGTGTGCATCAGCAGTAGAATTGCTTCAAAATTGTGTCTAATAAAATCTCTTTAGATTAACATCGATAGAGAAAATATTTTTGCCCTGGCTATAGATACTTTTTCTTTGGACTGATTTTCTGTGTTGTGTATTACAGTATTTTGAAACTAGTTCTGAGGGATTGGTAGTAGGAACACGTGATACAGCCTTACGTTATCAAGATACAAATAAACCTGTATTTCATTACAGCTACTGTAAGTATCCCGTAAAACAGTAATCACCTGACAGTTACTTTTTAGCTTTAGGTATTTAGGTTGTTTGTGATGTAATACATATTTCAAGTAACTTTGACAGCCTTCGTAGTTCGAACTACAAACTTCATGAAGAAAAAAGAAGCCTTTGACAAATGAGGCATAAAGAGACACAGAAACAGGAGGAAACCTAGGCTTAGAATAGGGTAACAAAGAGAAAACACAGCGACACAGAAAGATAGATAGCTGTGATGTTTGCTGGGTGACGTGTGGTGGTAATTGGCCTTGAGATGTGACTGTGTGGAAGACTCCTGGACAAACAGATACACTCTAATTATCCTCAGCCCCTTGTTCAAATGAAGAGGACAAACACTAATGAATCACACACACACAGATACAGAGCCTGCTTAATGAAGAGAGGGAGAGAGAAAGACAGAGAGAGAGTGGGCGGGACAGAGTAAAAAAACACAGATGCTAGTGGTCAGTAAGAGGCAATAAATAGGAAAAGAGTCCGAGTGGGAGAAGAAAATGTAGGAAGCAAGAAGGAGAAGAGTTAGGAACATTAGAGAGAAAACAAGGGAGGTCGACTGAGGAAGAGAGAAACAGATAGATGGTAAACTGTTTACAAGAGCTTCCAAAGTGTCTAATAAAAAACAAAAACAAAGAAATAACAGAAATTGAAAGAATGGGAAACAGATTTAGGATTAGTGCTCAAGTGATTTAGTTGTACGTTCATTACCATATAAAGAAAAATGAAGAAATAAAAAATAGAAAAAAAATCTTGGTTAGAGTGAAAAACAACTTGTTATGCGGCAGATTGTGTGTTTACAGACACTGCTGTGGCAGGGCAGAGTTGGGGGGAGGTCCACGAACTCCGGGGGAATAACGCTAATGAAGGCAAGCAGGGTCTCTGTTCAGTCTGATGATGAGTTGGAGATGGTGGGGTCCTTGTGTTATTTATGGCGTAAAAGCCACAAAGGAGTCCATCTCTGAAAGTGGCCCTTGACCCTGCAGGCCCTGCTTGAGGGTGCTTGCTGTTAACGGATTGTCTGCTTATGATCAAACTGATTGGGTGCCTTGGTGCTGCTCCCATGGCTGGAAGTGGCATTCGCACACTCTTTTTGGTAGGAAGGTGTGAAAGCGTTGGAATGGAATAATTCGCCCAGCTTTGGTGTTTTTTCTCTTTTTTATGTTTTTTCTTTCGCCATTATGTGTTTTTCATTCAGGCCTGTTAATGAGAGCGGGGATTGCCAGATAATTGATACAGCACTCGCCAGGAGTATGCCGACAGGCATGGCATGTACTTCTCCAGCGCTTTGTGAGTTTCGACATGCCGCGATTGCGTGTAAAAGCATAAGAGAAAGTTGGAGGAGAAGAATGGAGGAGTGTTGTAATTTGAAGAGTGACCTCCATTGGGCAAGCAAGCGTTCACATCTCGCCAACTCAGAGAGATCACTTTTCTCTGCCAACGAACTGTCTCCACATTCCCTCTTATCCTCACCCCCCACTTCCTCTTTTTATCTGTCCCTCTTCATCTTTCTCTTCCTCTATCTGTTTGCTCTCCATCTTGTGTCTCTTTGTCTCCCTTTTGGTCAACTCTTGTCTTTTTCCACTTTCTCTCTCTTCTTCTGTATCTGTCTCTTTATCTCACACTTGCTCTCTTTTTCTCCCTCTTATCTGATTTTCTTTCTCCCTTAATTGTTCTTTTATCTCCAAGTCACGTGCCTTTCTCCACTTTGTTCCTCGTACTTATTCTGTACCTCTCTTTCTGTCTTTCTCTCCCTTTTAACCCCCTTATTTCTGTCCTTTGCATGCTGGTTTTTTTCTTTTATCTTACAGTCTCTCTGCGTCTTTTCCTCCTTCTCTACTGAATCATGTTTGGTTAGTTTGAATGCTCTTTAGTTCACCTTGTCAGGTAATATATCCCTCCCAATCAGCCTTCTGTAGTAGGTCCAGGCTGCAGGTGAGGACAGGCCCCTCCTCATCCCCCCTCCTCTGTGCCTTGTTCGTTTTATGAATATAACCACAGGCCAAATCTTCCATTAGTGTCAGAGTGCATCTGCGTTAGTCACATTAGCGCTTGTCTCCTGGTCATTAATGCATTAGAGCCTGCGTGAGTAGGTCACATTAGCGGTAGCCTTTCCTCTCCCCCCTGGCCAACACGCACTTGTTTGTGGTGTGCATGTGTGTATTGATGAGGCTTTCTGTCAATAATGGGAGAGTAGGAATGAGGTCATTGGTGGTTTGTTTCAGAAGTTCATGTTGACCACACCGAAGCAGTTACTGTTTGATCGATGTATCGTTCGCCTGCTACAGTGATACCTCCTGTTCTTATGCTGCATCTTCATCATTAATGTGAACAGTGCTGTTATCATGTACTTGGCCCTTTTGGGTTGTTGTATCTGCCGTGTTAAGGTTGTAAAGCATTTGTGTGACATTCAGAGGAGAAGGAGAGAGGATCCGGCCCTTTTATCATAAAGAGAAATATCTTTTTTGCTCTCCACCATGTAATAGCCATCAAATGATGGCACGCCTGCTAGCAGTCGCCTGGCCAAGGAGCATCCGGAGGGAGGAATTACTCTGATAGTCTGTCTGATACAGTAAACAAGCGCAATGCTCCTGAGAGCTAGTGCTGGTGCGCTTTCTGTATTTCTCGCTTGCTTTCTCTCGCACTCTCTTATGCACCCATTCTTTCGTATTTGCGCCTTCTCGTCTTTCTCTCTCGTTGCCTTACTCAATTTTGCTGGCTCACACCCTCCCTTTCCATTCAATTCAGGGTGCATTACTGCCATGGCAGATACACTGTAGTGCACTTGTAATAGCAAAGTGAAGGTTACAGAGCCTAAGACTATTAAAGTAAAGAAATACAAAACAACTTAGGTTATTGAATATTGTACTGCTCTGTCTCTTTCAATCTCTCTGTCAAATGCACCCCTCTGTTTTTGTCATCACCCTTTATGCATCTTGAGGCTGAGCTGTAGTATGTTAAAAGTGTGGGAGTGTGTATGTGTGTGTGGATTGAGACAGAGTGTTGTTAATTGGATTGTTGTTCAGTGGGGTGTCTTGTTTGTGTGAGAGGGTGTGATAAGAGTGAAGGAGTAATAGTTACTTTAGCTTTGTGTTGAGATGAGAATGAGTTGAAGAGTTGTCTCTGTTTATGTGTGTCTGTGTCTGTGTCTGTGTCTGTGTGTGTGTGTGTGTGTGTGTGTGTGTGTGTGTGTGTGTGTTGTGAGTCACAATGATGGTTTCTGCGCAAACGTTGGCGAAGACAGAGTGAATGACCTCTTTATCAGCCAAACCTGCCTGGAATCTATTAACCACAGCACACACAGAACTCTGTGCACTACTGCATCTTAATCAGACTTTTCTCTCTCTCTCTGTCCCTACTTTCTCGCTCTCTGTCTCTCTCTGTTAGATCAGATTAAATGAAATGAAATCAAAACAAATCAGCAAAGACTTACTGGCATGAGAAACAAAAAATGGAACAACAGTGAAATCGTTCAAACAAATTGGGGAGGTGTTGATAACTAATGTCATCTAATTAGACAGCCATTTTACAAATTTATATATAAATAAAAATATATCAGTTTAAGTACATTTATGAACATCCATCTTCATATAATAGCATTATTTAATAATGGTAGTATGACAAATCTTTGTCACAGTGTCCAATCAGTGGAGGTGTACATTTTGACAGCACCTGTACTGTTATACACTGTGCCTCAGGGTATGGTTTGCTGGTACCTATTTTCTGTCCTTCTCCAACTGCATCCATTTTAGCATCTTTCAGTTATCTTATTCTCCATCAATTCTTAACTATGTGTTTTTTCCACTTTTGGATTGTACTCTGTATTCTATTCTATTCTAATCTATTCTATTCTATTCTTTTCTACACTATCAGTGTGCTACAACATATTTAGTCTTCCATCCAACATATAAAGATCTTTTGCTGCTCTTAGGGTACATCATCATCACACATCCTTATATGGATTAACGGTTAAAGAAATCCCTCTACTCCTGCTTCTTTAAAGAACCTTACCACAGATCCCCATTGCCCTCTCACAAGTTTAAAACATCCACAGCTGCCTGGACCGGTGTCAAAGACAAACTGAAGCACAGAGGCAAAAACAATAAGTGTCGAGGAAAAAGACGATGCAATGTTTGAAGCCCCCCTCGAGTCTGTAATCACAGCGTGCCTGCCGCTTCAGAAATTACAGGGCTGAGGAATCGCAAGGCTGAGGACCAGAGCTTAGGATCCTGTGCCGCCCGCATCAGAAATACGCTCAAAGCTTGTGTTTTGGGTGTGATTCGCATGGTGATAAACAAGACGGCCACAAATCTGACACAGTAATCGGAACGGTAATAACAGCTTGCGGCAACACTGAGTTGGGGGAGAGCTCTACTGAACTGAGGAGAGTAATTAAGTCCGGTAGCACACACAGTCCACATGATGAGGCAAAAAGTACATTAGGGCTATTGGAAACATGAATTTAAAATTAGAAGAAACTTTCATCTTATGGCTACAATGACACAATTAAAGAACTTTTAATTAGAGAAAAAAGTATGTGTCTTCCGAGATTAGATGGAATTACTTTTTGTACACATTGTTTTGTAATAATAGTTTTGGATACTTTTTTTTATTCTAAGCTCATAACATAATACAGGCCTTTCATACTTTACATTTAAAAATATCATTATTCTATAGAGCTGTAAATATACATGCAACTCCGATAATATTTTTTTCAAAATTAGTTTTAATGACAAGACACAACTAAATAAGGTGCATGCATGTTTGCGGAACGGTAGGCACTAATTTAACCTATTTGCAGCTTTTTGCTACTTTCCCAAAAATTGCAAAAACACACAAATTTGTCCACAGCAATCATTTACCCACTCTCACAAAACTTAAGGGTAATGTGAAGATAACGTGAAGTCGAAGCAGTTACGTTACAACATCATGCAACCCCACACACAGCACCGAATACGGATTGCTTTCACACACACAGTGGACCACACCCAGGAAGACCAGAGCTGTGGACTCCTCTTGAAAAACAGCTTTCTTGCTTGACCCAACATCCCAAACATGCAGAGCAAGTGGTCCTGGGTCCAGAAAAATGCCTATTCCCATCAGCTGGAAAAAAAACACAAAAAGAACACACATTAATGCCTTCCTTAACACTAAGTCTGAAACTGACAGGCTGCAACACTGTGCCAAATTTTTCATTAGAGCTGCTCTAATTTCTGTACGGACATGTTAAAGTCAGTCTGACCAATCAGAGCTCCGTTGTCATGGTTGCAGCCCAAACAGAGGAATGGTGGCAGTACAGTTAATATTGTATGCAGCAAAGCAGAAAAAGCTGATATAACAAGCTACACGGACAGATCCAGTTAATGTACTGTTTAGTTTCAGTCCTAAAAAAGGGGAAGACAGAAGAACTGCTTGGTGTGAACAGTCAGTATTTTTCTATCCTGGTCCTTGACTACCCATGCCCTGCGTGTATTGCTGTTCTCTCTACTCGAGCACACTAGATCCAACAAATATGTCACTTAACAAGCACTTCCTGAGTTGTGTGTAAGAGTGGGGAAAACACTAACATGTAAAGGAGAAGGGCACTTCAGGACCTGAATGGAAACCAGGGTCATGACTGTTGGTGTCTCCTGAGACTGTATCTCAAGTTCAGCCAAAGGCTTATTTACATCAGTGGCATGATGTGTTTTTGGATTATGCCCTACTGAATTGAAAGAAGGATCCCAACCAACTATTTAACCATTATTGTAGGTCAGAAATATTGGATAACTCACCAAATGCTTCTACTTGGTAAACAGGGTGAAGAGGTTTACCTGGTGTCCATCTTTTTCCTTTTTGTCCCTGTTTCCTTTTTTCCTGTGCTTTTTATCCCTCTCTCTCTCTCTTTGTCTCTCATGTGTCTTTTCCATGCCTTCCCCAGTCTCTCAGTGCAGGCAGCATCATACATGCTGAAACTCAGGCAGGGACAGACACAATGAATAATTCAGACTTTACTGTCTTTTTTGTTACTCCTTTTTGCTTTGTACCTTTGACAAATATTTAAAACTGTGCCATAACTTGCAGATGCACATGCCCACAAATACACCTCCAGACACGCCCTACCCATGTTTTCCTCATTCTCATTATTTTGGGGGTTGCTATAATTGTTTCCTATGAGTAGCAACAGTTAGCTTGTGTAATGTGTAATGCATGTGTCTATGTTTATGTCTGTCTTTCAGTTGTTTTTGGTTTAATGCAGTTTAGTTTTCTTCAGCTTATGTTTGTTTTAATAACTACAGAAAGCAGGTCAAAGATTATAGGTTACATAATTAATATACCTTATTTAATGTCTGTCTCCTTCGTTCTCTCTCACCTCTTGATAACAGCCTCCTCCAAGTAAAAGCAACCATCCCACACCACCCCACCCCCCAACATCCTCTCTTTCTCTTTCATACTGTGTGTTACCTGTTCCCCTCATCCAGCCGCCACCTTCAGAACAAGCAGACATTAGCCCAGCGCTGTCCCAGTGCAGCCTATCTCACCCACTCCCTGCTGTGGTGGCTTCTCTGGAACCCCATGTTCAGGCAGTCCCCAAGCCCAAGCCACTCGTAGCAGTACCATTGATTGTCTTCTCCTTCTGTCTTCTATTATTATTTTCAGCAAATGGCCTGGCCTGGTTAGTGTGATTATATAAATACTGAATGATGGGGAAGAGCATAGTAATGTGCTTTTGTTGCCTGGAGGTCCTTTTTTATGTAGTGTATGTGTGTGGTGAAGTCCTGGTGGCTTTTTGCAGGTTTTTATAGAATTATGTGTCTGATCTATCTGAGTGTAAGTCCACGAAGAAGCAGGAAGGCTTTTTTTTTGCTGAGGGAGGCAGAAAAAGCTAATCTCTGCTGCATATGGCTGTGAATATCGGCCTATTTACTGCAGGCCCATACCATACATAATGCTGTTTTTGGGGCTTGGACTGCTCAAAAGCAAGGCAGGGATGGGACGTTTATTTCTCATGAAGATAAAGCGCTTTATCTTGTGCTCTGGCCTATTTCTACTCTCCTTTTCACGGTCTCTCTCCCTCGCTCTCTCTCTCTCTTTATCTCTGTCTCTCTCTCTCTCTCTCTCTCTCTCACACACACACACACACACACACACACACACACAGACACACACCCAATGAATCGCACCCAGTGGGACTGCACAGAGGAAAGATATCCTTTTGTGTCACTAACACAAACCTCTAAAGCCGTTTCTCTCTGCCCATCTGTATAAAGTCTCCTTCTTCTTACTTTCCTTCCACTCTTTTGCATTTAAAAATACTACCGCCGTCTCTCCACGTTGTCTCATAGTGTGGCCTTCAGCTGCTTAGCTCAACATCTCCAGTGAGAGTCAAACATTGATGGGAAATCTCTTTTCCCATCTGAGGCTATCAGATTTTATATATAGCCATTAGGCTTATGACCCTCAATGCAGCTCTGCTTCTTTTCCCCCCAGCATGGCATGACCTGCTGGGGGCACTTCTTGACCTCTTAACTCTTGAGATACTGAGAGAGTATGAGGGATTCAGAAGGTTGGAGGAGGTGGGAGAGCTGAGAGAGCTAACCTGCAAAGAATTTCACCTCATAGTCTCGGTCTCTATGTCTCTTGCCTCTGGGCTGGAGAAGTCTTTAGGTCAGGAAACTCCTTTTAGCTATATTTAACAGGAAAGCAGAGCTAGAGAGAGAAAAACATGTTATAGAGGAAGAGAGCAATCAGTGTAGAGAAAGTTTATAGGGAAAGCAATGGAATGTAGAAAGAGTTTAGTGAGAGACAAGGAGAGTGCAGTTAAAAAAAAGTCACCCAGTTAGAGAAATGGTGAGCATTCCTGAATCTTACTGCCGGAGCTGAGTTGTTTTTTTCTGTCACGTTGGTTCTGAACAAAGCTGCGACTTTCACCCAAAATTCACCCAGCTCATTAGTGTCCTATCCATCCACCTCTTTCTCAATCAGATCAAAAGAGAGCCAAATTAATGTGCAGATTATGCATGAGCATTAATTACATCTCTAAAGAAAACATGGGGGCATGGCTTTACCCAGTGACAACTTGCATCCACAGTGTAGACTTAATGTGTGTGTTTTTCTCTGCCGAAGTGGAATGTTCATGATGAATCCCCTTGTGTGGGGAGGCCAGTCTTAGTTCTCCACAGAGAATGAACAAACTCTCATTCAGGGATTAAGAATATGGATATTTTCACTCATAACTCTGGGCCACTCTCCGTGTATGGTTGAGTCCCATCCGCATTTGAACTGATACCTGTACTGGTACCTTTAATACAGTGCTGATATCCAATGGCACATAGTTATCATCAACATTTTGTTATTTGTTTAGCCAGCTTTGTAATTTACATTACAAATATTGCAGAGAGTTTGGCTGCTGTTTTTGAAAATACTAAACATTTTAGACTGTTTCTGACTGATTTCCCTGACTCTGTGATGGGGTGGTAACAAAGTTTGGCACAAATTATATTAATGTGATGTTAATCATAATTCAATTGGTACTCTAAAAAAGTACAAAGTTTGTTAGCCAGCGGTAATGCAACAGGTCTTTGAGTTGAGACACCGAATCACTTCAATCCACAATTAATTGGTTTTTGATTTGATTCCTGTCAATTAAGAATGATACAATACAATACACTAAACAATGAACATATTCAGGCATTTAAGCACCTTTAAAAACTAAAATATAATTTTTAAGTTAAAACTTATAAAACATAATGAATTAAAAGACTGCACCTAGTATTTCTTGGTTAGATTACCTCAGTAATGTTTACTGCAACAAAGGTGGTTACAAAGTTATGTGTTTGTGACTAATTTAGAGATTGATACTCAACACAGGAGTTTCTAAACAAGTTCAGGGGACTTGCAGAGTGGTTGTTAAGACGAAATTTCAATATTTTGGGCAGCGTAATGATATTGTGGTGGTGCCTTCTTTGCTGGTCTTCATGTTAAGGGTATGGTTTAGCTGTCAATGAGCTACATCACTCAGTTTAGCGAATTCTAGTTTGGTTCAGGTCCGCACAATTTTTATTTTTCCAGTGCTGCAGTCACAGACACAGTAAGATGTTTTAAAAAAGCTTGAGCAGCGGCTTTTTTCATGTTTGTGATCATTATTTATTTAACTACAGTATAGGACATTCACATTTTTGAGTAACTTCGGTAGATTCTATATTGTACAAGTTGCAGCAAATGCCATGTTTTCATTAAAGTAAATACAGTGTAATTGGAGCTAAAGATAAGCATAATAAAATGTTGCATTTTTTCGCAGAAGTGATACACAAGCCCATGAGAGGCTCTTTCTAAGCCCGACTCCCACGACCCATCAGTTCATGTCACAGCAGTGTTAATTTCTCTCAGAATTTCATCATGTTTTGTTTGTCACCTTTAACGCATGTGTTTTATTGAATAACACTCGAGAGCAGAGCCAAGCATTCAGCTGCAGACAGTCCGAATCATTAGGCGCTTAACGGGCAATGGAGGCTAACACTGCCTCCCACTCTTCACGGACTGGCCGTTCCTAAGTGGCAGCTCCCCAAACTTACAGCTTGCACTTTATTTTGACATGGCTCGGTGTCATGTCTACATGGTTAATAAAATATAAACCTTGCCATAAGGTGACACCTGTTCCTCCGGTTTCATGACAGTGCATGCTGTTTTATAGCCAAACAAGCAGAGCTTCCCGTCTTGTGTTCTATACTGCAAGCAGATGCTCCATTGTGAGTGTGATTTTTCTTCTGTGTCTTAATTCAGGAGCTAGGCACTGTATGTTTATACTATATAGCGTGCACCAGGCCTGACTGATTACCCATAAATAATCAGCACTATGTTTTCAATTTAAAAAAGCCAATATAAAAATTCATTAAATTTATTATTTGAGTATTTACTTATTTAATACTTAGTAACCCAAATTTTACTTCCCAAAAACTACTTCTCCTGTTATTTTAATAGATGCTACTGCTAACGTGCTTTAATGAGTTTTTTCTGTTATAGGTTCATGGTGTTCTATTAGTAGTTAGTAGTTCTATTAGTTAGCTAGCTAACTATAGCTGTAACATAACAAGCCCATTTACCATCCTAACATTTTGAATTTCTTAGTTTTCTATCCAGACCTCCAGTTGCGTTTCTTATTATCATCACAAAGATAAATGACATGTCATCAGGTCAAAACTAATTAGATAAAGAAAAAGAAAATTGTTTCTATTGTGCACTCTGTGAAAAGAGAGCACTTTCTTTGCAGATGGCTGCACTTCTAGTGTCATTTTGGTGAACAGCGACCTATGCAGAGCTTTTAATGATTATTTTGTCTCCAGTTCTTAATATGCCGGCTTGACTGCAGAGCTCTTAAGCTCACTCTTGGTCATGGCCGACACCCAGCTACCCTATTAAAAGCTCCTCCACCTTCTTCTGACCTCTTTTCCCCAGAAACTACCTCACCTGCTCCTCTTTGTAATAATAGCCTGAACTAGATCACTCGTGGAGGGGCAGGGTCACCCCAAAGTACAGACTACCTACAGTAATCACATACATCTTTGTGCCACGTAAAATAACTTCAGGTAAAATTTCTGCTGAAGAGTAAACCTAAATGTGTTACGCTGGAGAAAAACATATATAAGAGAGAAAAACTCATGGCTGAATTGCAACTGGAAAAAAACTGTATTACTAAAAGTCCTTGTTTCTTAGGGTCTTACTAAGATCATCTGAACACTTTTAAGGAGGTGAAAATTATCTCAAGACTAAAGTGCATTGGGTAATCTCACCCATTAGTTACTTATTTCATATGTGTTCTCTTATAAAGGGCATCTTTGTCTTATATTTGTAACTTTAATCAAGCTCTCAATGTCTTTCACAATCATTGTTTCCAAAGGAGTGCACTGCACTCAGAACGAACCAGGGTTGAACAGGGTACAACAATCAAAGTACTCCTTCATTTTGAACTTGTGGGCAATGCAGTATTAGTTATGAGAAGCAATTTCCCCCAGTACAAAGAGGGTCAGTATTGGGGTCATGCTGTATCATCTTGGTATTCTTGTGGAATTATCCAGAATCACGGAAAGCTGTTTTAAAAAGTTCTGTCCAATCATCCTAAGGAGCTTTTTAGAGGTGCAAGTTCACTGTGCAAGGCTCATAAAGGAGCGGACTCTTTCAGAGATAAAATGCATACATACTCTCTCTCTCTCTCTCTCTCTCTCTCTCTCTCTCTCTCTTTCTCTCTTTCATAGGCACACACATGAACACACACACCTTATCTGAAAACCACATTCACACACCACTAAGCACACACAAAAGCATCACATGGTGGATTATCCTCCTAGCTGAATTCATGACAGTGCTTGTTAGTTGTATTTAGAAGACTTTAACAATAGTCTATTTGAAAACCAGTAAGTGTAGAAAGCATAATGCAGCATTCATAAATTGATAGTTGGAGAGGGTTTTGGCTTGGAAACACATATTATGAATGTCCTCCCACATCAAGGTGATAAATGTTTGTGTGGTATGACTTGAAGAAGCATTAGAGCTGAAATCTTGATTAAATTTATTTGTAGTCTTTAGAGTGACTTCTCACCAGCATGAGCCTTCCTTATCTGGGCCGGAAATATTCGATTTGATTTATGGAATAAAACACACTGGGAATATTCCCAAGGTGTAGAAGTACATATCACATAATGACTGTATGGCTGGCATCCCACTTTAATGTGGTTTATATCTGGGTACGTGTAAAACGTTGATATTTTAAGCTTAATTAATGTTTCGAGTGAGTCGCTCCAGTTCTGTCAATCCAGGATTCCACGAGGAATTTGATCCAGCCCCCATTAATAAGTTTGTCACATGTTTCTAATTTACTTTTTCGCCTCCTATACTTAGTTGCTCACAAAGGCGTTCACTAACAAGGTCTGTTTAATGCAAATACACAGTTTAAATTAAATGTATAAGGCCACTACATTAAATAAAATAGTATTTTGATCAGAAAGGCCTTGTCAGAAGTATTTGTCTGTAGTTATGCTTGTTTTGTAGCTCCCCAGTATGCTATTTTATGCCTCTAAGAGAAAAAAAGCCCTTTATCCTGAAATAGCAAACAGTGTTGTGTGTCGAGGGGGTGGAGAGTTGTAAGTCTGTTAGTGCCAATTAGAAAGCACTGCGAGGGAGTTAGTGCAAGAGGGTGCGAGAGAGGAACATTAACCTGAAGCTCGCTGCCTGTTTTGGTAAATATTCATTCGATATATCCCTCAAAGATATATTACATATACTGTAGAATCAGAGATGGTAAAAAGGTAAGTCAGGGAGGCGGGGGGTGAAGCACTCTGTAAAATAAAAAGTTTAAGTGGTTCTTAGATGTGCAGTTCTAGAAAAAATCTTTAATTGGTATAGAACTTTTAAATGGCATGTGGATTCTTTAATCTTTAAAAAGTTTCTTCTAGGCCATACCGTAATTTCTGCAGTACTCTGCGGGGAAAGCAGCTAGCCAGGAGATTCGGATTTTACAGTGGATAAAGCCGTGGATGTGCTTTCAGACAGATTTTCTGAACAACTTTACTAGACATTTACCTAACTTAGTATGAGTTCAAGTTTGAGAAAAACAGTATACCCCAGATTAGGAAGGAAACATAGGAAACAAACAAAGGAGAGCAAGCTTACAGTGCAAGGGAGAAATTTAAGAGAACAGGAGGTTGCAAAGAAGAGAAAGACATTTGGGTTGAGGACAGTGAGGATAGTGAGAGCCTCTTTAACAAGCTTGGATTCCAAGCAACTGATCATTTTGACATAACAGCCTTTAATGTCTGCCAGCACACACATAGAAACACAGACACACTTGACACATCTAATCATCTCTGAGATGTCAGCACACACATGCACTGCAACGGTCAGGGTGGCTGAGGCATTCGGCTCATCTTGGCCTGGTGTGAAAATCAACACACGCTCAGCCCAAGAATATGATTAATGGGTTCTAATCAGCAACGTGCTGCCTGCACCTCTCACCCTGGGGAGGGGGATGAGATACACACCCAGGCCGAGATACACACCCTGCAATTTCCAAGCAAACGAATGTCTTTTCGAAGCGCCTGCACTGAATACAGCTTCTGGAATTAGCTCAGCTTCTTGTTGCAGGCGGGCTGTCTGGCTTATGGGTTTGGAAAGGCCTATACTGTGGTCACACTCAGGCTGAGTTCTCCGTCCTCAGGAAGGATTTTTTTTAGAGGCTCATTTACATATTGCAGCTTCTAGAGTGTCACTATTGCAAAGGCAAATACGGGAATAGTGATTAATAAATGCAGCCCAAGTGTCTACCTCCTGTCCTGGGGAGTCTTAGTGTGCTACAATTTTGATGATTTCCTTGTTTACACACCAGGTTCAGCTCTGTAGGTTTAGTTGGTGTGCTTGACTCTGTTTTATAGTCTTGTTGGAGTCTGCCCTTTCAGCAACAGAACTGGACATGGTCTACTATTTCATTTAATGATTAATGTTAATTTCATTCTCACTTAATAGAAGTGCAGAGATGCATATTTAAAATGTGTAAATTTAAACGAATCAAAACTTCTGATCAGTTGGAACAGAAATAGATAATTCAGCTCATTACGCATAGAGAAAGAACTATTGTTGGAGAAACTATAGAACTGTTGCTGGAACCCAGTAATCACTGGAACTTTGTTGGGACCATCATGATATGGTGTTGCTTCTCTGAAAACGGTGCTAGGACATTACATCAACAGAAGAAACATGAATGGATTCCTGTACTGGGACTTATTAGAGGGGAATTTATTTTCATTGGCCAAGAAACAGAGAACAGAGGACAACAAGAAAATTACGCCAAAGACACAGCCAAAATAATAATGATGGTTTCTAAAAAAGAATGTAAGTGCTTGCATGGCCTACTTGCATGGCCTAGCCAATTTTCCATACTTGATGGTGTATTCTGAAATTTCAAGTGCATTAGATGGATCCTCGTGACCTAGGGAATTGATGATAGTTGTTGCATCTTTACCAAAGCTGTAAATGCCCTCAGTGGCCTTGCAATCAAGTACTAATGTTATTAATTTGTGATTTTGTCACTATCAGTATCAATATCAAAGTGGATATATGCACTGAAAGAGTATTAACGGTTAGCTGTTCTATGCAATATCAAAGGACATTGTTCGTAAAGTCATACATATCTCAGCAGTGTTGCATTGTCGAGACATACTTTAATTTTGACCAAAGGGGTAACAATGTTTCATCAACAGGAACACAATCTGATCTGGTCGACTGGTCAGGAACAAGAAGAGAGAAATGGACAAATAAATACAAAAGACATTCAGTGTTTCTATATAATGTATGTACTTTACAAAGTCTCCATAAAGTGAAGGATGTTCAATGCTGGATTACAAAATATCTGAATAGGATACTATCACACTGAAGCCCTCTTTGGAATTGCATACATCAACCCCTCTGTAAAAAAATGAAAGTAAATATTTCAATTTTCAATATTTATTCTTTTATGTAGGCATCTTTTGATATTGCCTATGACATCAGCGACCATAGAGGACATTTTCCCAATATGTCTCTGTGTTACCCCCTTAGGTGTATTGTTCATGTTGATGAGGCTGATTGGAGAAGACAGGGAGCACATGGGTGCTACACACACCTTTTAAAGTAGCAGCAGTCACACCCCACTGACATTTACACAGACACACACACACATTATGCACGCACACATGTGTGTGAACACAAGAAAAGGCCAGTAATGTCACCTTCATTCTGCTTTTTGATACCAAAGGTGACATGTTGCAGAGATGTGTGTCTACGCCCCTGTTTATGTTCATTGGAACTGTAAGTCAATAATGTTCTCTAGATATGTCTTTTATGTGTTGAGACAGCACCATAGTGAATCTGATGTGGGATCTGTAAGTAGCCATGGGGAATGTGTATGCCCCAGGCAATACCAAGTTCAGCAGGAGCAAGTGAGCCAAGGGTAGAATGATAAATACCAATCCGCCTTATTGCCTATGCCGTAACTTTGCTTCAAAGGATTCAAAATGGATTTTTAGCTTTTGACTTGAAATATATGTATCTGAAATAGCATGGCCAAAATAAAACCTTACCTTTGCTTTGTAACCCTAAAGAATGGTGTTGTAGTCTATCTGTGGCTAACAAGACTCATTAGTATAATTAATGACCTGTATATACAACCTGCTAGTTTGTCCCTTCTTCCCTCTTGCTTCCCTGGCCTGAAACAGATAGGCTGTCTAATCTTTTACACAGTTTATGCCTTGAGTGCTGTATCTGATTTCTATTGCACACACACACGTTCACACACAAATACTCCTACATTGCTGTGGAAACACCTGTGCATGCTTACGTTGGTAGCAGTGCCTCTGATGTCTCTCTCTCTTGCCCTACTCCATAAAAACAAGCCTTGTTTTGTCAGTGATGAGGACGAAGCTGTCGCTGCTCTCTCTTTCTCTCTCTCTCTCTCTCTCTCTCTCTCCGTCCGTGCCAGAGGAAGCCCTATTGGCGCGTGCCAATGCCCCAGGACAGAGAGAGAATACCCAATATGCATATTATTCTAATACCCTTCGCCGGTGCCCAGAATCCGCCGGCATGATCGCGTAATGAATGCTGCGCCTTGTAGGCCTCGAACATAAAGCCGTGTGTGCCTCACCAATGAATAATTCATCCCTGCCTTAAGGCAGCAAATCAGCCAGGCAACAGCTAAGAAAATTAGCTACCAATTAGTGTTTATTTACGTGATAGCTGGAGAAAGTTTTCCTCCACGAATATTTTTTCTTCACTTTTTTCCATTTCGCATTGCTTGACTTGTGCCAGGGAGGCATCGTCAACAAAGGGAAAAGTTCCTGGAGGTTTTTTTTTTACTGACCTTGAAATGGGGGAGGCAAGAAAGAGAGAGAGAGGAAACAGATCGAGAAAAGAAGGTAGAGAGCGGGAAGGAGGGAGAGAAGACAGCTGGAATCAGATCTGTGTCATCTCTTTGGTGCATCTCCCAGTGAGATCGGCCAGATCACCAACGTGTGTTTGTGTACTTGTTTTTATTCATTTTCAAGACAAAAAATGCCAACTTACAGGACAATCAAAATGCTCCTGATCAACCTAAACATAAAATAAATTAAATAAAATCTTTTTTTTTTTTTTGAGGTTTACAAAGGCTTAGATTTAGGGTGAGGCTTAGTCAGCAGTTACATATAAAATACATACACAAAATGATAAAATACACATCATTTATGCAACCTTAAGTCCTGACATTGTATTAATACAAGTTTAGGTTTGTGTGTGTGTGTGAAAGTGCCTGTATCCATCTTGATCTGAGCCTTCCATTGCAGACAGCTTGATCGGCTCCGGGACTGAATGATTGGAGCGCCTTTGTTGACCACAAAGATCCATTAAAGGGTTTTGATGTTTCCTCAGAATTGAGCTTCTTCCCCAGACTCGTTCCAAACCTCCATGCTCTCCCCCCTTTTCTGTCGCTGATCCTAAACTCTCAGCTCCTCTGGCCGAGGCCTCACGCCAGGCAGCATTAGCAGTCTGTATGTGTTTGTATTGCCGGGCTGTGTGTCTGGTTAACCCCAGGGTCTCTGTGTTGAGACCCAAAGCTCCCTGCCAAGCAGGAGCGCCCCACCACCAGTGATGGAACACACTCGTGGCCATATCAAGAGAAATTAGATACTGTTACACACAGACTCAGAGATCAGAATAGGCTTTAGTCCACAGCCTTGAAGCTTGGAGATTGTGTGTGTGTGTATTCCGGGTATTCCTTCACCTCCTCTACCATGTCTTTGAAATATACTCTACCCAGCTTTGCCTATATTAGAGAGACATTGCCATCTTTCATTTTAGATTAAATAAGAACAAATACATACAAGCTATTTGTCAAGATACAACAGCTATTTGCTAATTCTTTGGGTACATTTTGTAACACTCACTTTCATGTTCTCCAAATTGGTATTAAATTCCTAAGTAATGTCCAAGTAATGATTAAGCACTTTGTACTGTTATCAACAGTGTTTTGAGATCTTTTAGTGTGGATGAATGCTAACATTGCCAGTGCGTAATATCTGTTGGATTTGGTTTTATTATAGTAGTGAATCATTTTTCTTTTCATTTGCAGGCTTTGTAGACTATAATGGCCAGATGTTTTTTTTATTATTATTATTATGTTCGGCATGCTCATATGTTATGTTGTGCAAAGCTAGGTTTCTCTGAATGTTCAATGGACAGTGAATAAAACCTTTTTTTTTAGGGTTTTGGACAAACCAAGTCATTCATAGGGTTGCCCCAATATTGTAGCGGTATTGGCATGGATACTGGCACAGTATCAGTATTGGTAATGGGAATGCTGATACCTGTGGCCAATATCGCAGCGCAGTTTTATGATGCTTGCATGCATGAACTTAACATTAGCTCAGGTATAACTGATTGAGTCATGTTACAGAGCCAGTATGGAAGGATATATATATATACCATTCACCTTTATATAGGCCTGCTTGTAATGATGGTGCTGAATTTCTTTTTCACACTCCATATCTTCTTTCCAGAAGCTGGAATATACAGCTTTGGCCAGGCAGGCATTTTTCTGGGTGCCTCTTGTCACAGGATGTCTGGATGATGCTTTTTGGCCTGTCTTTGTTCTGACCACCTTGATAAGTTGTGTTGGCTGATAGGACACATCTCTCTTTCTACCTTTCTCTTTTTCTCCCTTGCTCCCTCTCTCTCTATCATTCTTGCATGGCCTTCTGTTCTGATTTTGTTTTTCTGTTCTTCATTCATGAGGGCGCCAGTCAGAAAGAGTGTGCTTATGTATGTGTGTGTGGTCGCCTGGCTGACGCGTGGCGATGAATAGAGCAGCAAGAATAGAGGGTGTTGTGGCATTGAACTTGAGTTGAATGCTTGCAGGGTTGTGCTTCGGGGTTTGTGTCTCTCCCTCCCTCTCTCTCTCTCCCTCAACCCTTTCACCTCGTCCATCCCATCCCTCAATCCCCGTTACCGCAGCAGCAGGTAAGCACAGCTGAATGCCCTGACGTCAGCCTGTGACGTTGTTGTGGAGATGGACTTGCCGTCCAATTCTCCAGCCAATTAAATGATAAGATGTTTGGAGGTTCTCCCAAGGGAAGAGAGAAGGAGTTGTGAATGGCAGTGCTGTGATTGACAAAGCAACTTTGTTTTTTAGCTCTTATCGTTGCTGCAATGCCCGTTCAGCCCCTGCTCATTTGGCTTGTTCCTTCACTCCCTAGAATGCCAGATGAATAAAATCTGTGTTAAATATAGTAGTTTTCAGGATGAGGAGAGTAGGAGGACAAAACCAGCATTGTTAATTTTTTTCAAGAAGTGTTATTTGGTAAAATTTCTCACCATTTCCAACATTTCTCCAGATTCTCTTCCTCAATTTTAATTGTAGAAGATGGCATGGATTCTGTTAGATATAAAATCTGACATCAATCTTGTAGAACTGCCAAAAGTTAGTATAAAGCATCATGGGCTGAACCCAAATGGACTATTCAGATATTCTTTTGTTTGGCAGGTTTTTGGTTTAAGTTTTTTCAAATCTGTTTTTCTGTTTTTTTTATTTGGGGGCCGTGGGGTGTATGTATATGTATGTATATATGTATATATATATATATATATATATATATATATATATATAGATATATATATAGACCGCAAAATACTTAAACGTTTGTGGTTCTTGGGTGAAACCACTGCTAAGAGAGGCTAGCAGTCCTGGTAGCGGGAGTGAAGCTATGGTGCAAGCAGCTAGTGTGGAAATTTTGATTTTATAGTGGATGGTGATGCAAATGAAGATGTGGATGAAGACATGAATGTGCGTCTGCCCAACCCCCACCTCTCTGCCCCTTGGGTGAAGCTTGGAATATTCTCTGTTGAAAAGCTTAAAAAATGGTATTTGGGACATTTCTAAAAGCAATGCTAACTGCTTATTACTGTTACCTCCTTGCCAATGACAAAACAGCTAACGGCTGTGTGGTGCTGGAAGGTGCTTGCATTTTTACATTGTCAACAGTAATTGTAGTGATGTTTCGTATTAATTACATTGTTTTATTATATTATCACTGTCAATATAATTGTTTTGGTTTTATGTTTACGATTGTTCAGTAAATTTTCACAATGCCAGGATAGTTCCAAAAATCATGATGATGCTGGTCAGTAATATTATGATAGGAATTTTCTTGCTGTCTCTTCTTTAAGTCCCATTCAAGACTGATAAACTTTCCCCTCCTTTGGCTGTTTGATCCTCCTTTTAACTCTTTGGGTTTATCAGCTCAGATGCTGCAACATCTGTTCACATCCCCCTCACCTGTCCCCACTCCGCTCCGGAACTCCACATGGCACGTTCCATGTCAGAATCCAGAACCGCAGTCAGTCATTCCGTAACTTGTCTGGAAATCTCAGTTCTGCCACCCGCCGCACAGCTGGGCCTTAGTTAAGCCAAGCGGCCGATAAATAATACAGGTATTACTGCATCACCACACAGCCCTAATTATTAATCAAGAGCTTAGGCTTGCTGCACATGTGTGCGTGTGTATGTGTGTGTGACATTGACAGATGGCTGCTGTAATGCTGTAAACAGACTGGCAGAGAGTTACGTCGGATGGTGGAATAATATGACACTGGAGTGCTCTTGACAGGTACTTTGCAAGACTGTTAATACTGAAGATTTTAAAGTACAGATTGCATAGAGTGGAGAGATGCGTACTTTTGTTGGGAACTGATGCAGACTGTGATTCTGGGGCAATAATGATAAAGACCCTGTAAATTTGGAAAGTTACAAATGTGGGTTACATGATTGTAAAGGTCTGTGGTAGCTGGGTTTCCATTGTACAATTGTACAGTGTACAATTTACATTTAGCATGTTGTCTATGCTTGTACATCTCTGAATTGGTACAACACTTCACATACACATAGGTCATAGTAGGTCATACACTGCAGATAGCCATTGGAGGATTCAGCTTTTCCTTTGGAACGATCCAGCTTTTCCCCTTCAGCATCTGGATCTGTGCATACTTAATCACTCCAGAGGACCCCAACCTCACATCTAATTATTAAATATTTTCCTGTATAGTTAGATTTGCTTCCCATTAACCCATCCAGATGGCTGTGCTGGCTAAATATTCATAGTCACTTTTGAAAAAATGAGACATTTTGTTCACTTTCACAGCAGAACATTTCTCCTCGAGTGCTAATTTGAACCTGGGAGTCTGTGTGGAGTCTACAGAATAAATAAGTGCAGTCTAAAGAATCTTACTAAAATCAAAAAAGATGGTGGTGTTGTCATCTGTTTCTCTTAAATGAAAACCTTTCTTGTAGAGATTAAATGTAGGCTAAGTTAAACACGTCTTGTCATATTATGAAGCTAATCAGTGGTATTTGACTGGAGGGTTAATTCAGTTAAATGAGATGATGTCAAGGGACCTGGTTTGTAGGTAAAGACCATTTATCGAGGAGGTTTCATGAAGAAAACAGAACCAGGCGAGAAAGAGAGAGAAGAAAAGGGTAAAAATGAGCACAAATGCACAGAACAATAGAGAGAAGGAGTGTTGATATCACAAATCCATACAACCTTGCAGTCTGGTAAAGCAGAGTATTAGCTCCGCAATCTGCAGCTGATGGAACAGTCAATGGGAAAAATAGGTCAAGAGCCTTCATACAATAATTGGATTTAATAATTCAAAACATTAATAAGGCTTTAGGACTGCTGGGTAGACCTCATTTTGTTTTGGGCACAATTAATTCATGCCACCCAACTCTTTAAATTTGAAACAAGTCAGGTGTGAAATGTTATTTGTCTCGTTTCATTCCGTCATCAATTACAGGCCGTACACAGGTCTCTCTGCAATTCACAGCAGGAGCTATCATGGAAAAAGTCCAGGTTTCTTGGGGGGAAAAAATGTGCACTATATTAAGAATGCCATGTTAACAATCCACTAACAAACATGATGCTTGGAACAAATAAAGAAAGCTGTAGTTCTTAGATTGTATTAAAGTGATGCAACTTGGCAGGGGATCCAAAGAGAAGGTTTATTATTTCTTCACAGCTCAGTGGGTTAAAGCCATGCGCAAGAGCTCTGGTGTTTGAGTCAGACAAAACCGTGCTGGCTGGGATTTAAAACGCTCTCTGCACAACATCTGAATGAATCTTCATCATCTGAAGTTGCTGACTTAGACTGTCTTAGGGTAAATGTGCCCTAAAAAGTGGAAATGCTTGTGTATTAATTATTAATATTTGTTGTAGCTACTGTAAATGTTATGTGTGTGGGTAATCTGCCTTGCTCCAGAAGAGATTAGATTGTTTTAGATATCATATTTTGGTTTTATATCATTTCTGCGCTTGTGCACCAACTCATATTACAATATTGCACTGTACATGCAAAAAATGAAGCACAGTGATATTTGTGGTTGTTATTAAAAAGAACCATTTTATGAGCTAGCAACAGTATAGCAGTCTTTACTGCCACTGGATTACAAAACAACTCATTGCTAACCCCACATGACTAACTAACTTGCACAGATGACCTTGGACAGATAGGAGAACCGTGTCATATTTTGTATAGTCTTAAATTTTAGACAGTGTAATATTTGGATCCCTATAGGCACCACTGTGGGAGAAGCCATTCTTTTATTTTTCCATGTTTACAGCAACAAAGGACTACCAAATGAGTTGGTAAATGGTTCATTTTTGATACATTTACATTTCATTTATGGCATTTAGCTGATGCTCTTATCCAGAGGGACATACAAGGTTAATCATATTACAGGTAGGCCAATGTAGCGTTAAGAGTCTTGCCCAAGGACTCTTATTAGTGTAGCACAGCATAGTCACCCAGACTAGGATTTGAAACCCAGTCTCCTACATGTGGTGGTGGCTCCCTGGTGGGTTGTAGTGTTACACCAACCACAGAACTACACTAACCACATATATGAAGTTAGCAAGCGCTTTTAATTAGCTATGCTATTGGTTTTTGAGTTTAATTTTTGTCTTTGTACAGGTCAAAAATTACATAGGAGCATTAAAAGGTAGGTCTTTTAGTAGTTTTGGAATCTCTTATACAGTTTGTTTGATCCAATATGTGTTCTCTGTGGAGGACGTGTATATATATAAAAAATTAATATAAATCGGGACATTATCTGCGGGACATTCTGCTGACAAATGTGTGTGTTTGGGCCAGTCAGATTTTACTCCATTCAGATTCAGAGTTCATATTTCTTGTCACTTGTCAGCTTTGTGGAACTACCCTTATGACCATCACCTGTCAATCAATGTCTTGAGTTGTTATGACAAACTGCATTGACACACCCTCACTTCAAAAAGTGTCTGGCATCTAGACTGTCATGACCTCATTGGTACTGAAGAGTTTATAGAAGTATTTTCTGTAATCTGATTACACTTGTCATCACCGTTGTCCAGCACAAGCTTTGGTGACCCCAGTAGTCGGGTTAAGCCATCTCATGCTTCTTGTGTGTTCATGCCTTTGTGTAGGAGTGTGTGTATGCATGTGTTCAGCAGATCTTGCTCTGCTCCACATCTCCTCCACAGGCTGGTGCAGGATTAAGCTCACTCTGGCCCACCTCCCGCTCTGCTTGGCTTGTGGCATTAACAGGTTGGTGGGTTTGAACTGTGGAAAGGAGTAAAACCCCAAACCCCTGGAACATGCCTCTGGAAACCCCTTAGGGGATTAGGATCTCAATATCCACACCTGGGCACCCCTAAGGGAAGCTCTGGACGGCCCACTGACCTGTAGCGTCCTCACAAGGTTTGTGTGGAAAGCCATACACTATGGGGCCTTACAGAGTACCTTGGTATTTTCTGCTCTGTCTGACTGTGACTGCCAACATGAATTTCTGTCAGGCCTTTTCTATGTTTTTCTGGGGGTAGTCATCAGATTACACAAGTTGTTTATAATTTCTTTAAATTCTTTACCAACACAATTCACAATAGATCTGCATAGACATGTCATTGTTTCATTTTTTTTCAGCCTAATTCAATCTTTTATTCCCATGTTAGCTCACTCACCATAGTGGCACAGCTTCACTGGCAGCAAAATGTGAGCAACAGTTCACTCTTTCCGCCAGTCTCTTGTGAAATTGGGTCAGTTTTTCGATTTGTACAGTAATATGCTGCTGTATATTACAACATATTATAATGTTTGAATTATAAGCTCTGATTTGGACTAAACAGTAAACTTGCTCTGAATATTCAGCGAGTCCAAGAGAGTAATTAGATTGTCATAAACTACTTCAGCTCACTAGTCAATAGGAGAAAGTTAGCTAAGCTTGTTTAAAACATTCCAGTATAAAGGTTATTACACGACTGTTACATTAATAATACACTAATAATTTAATGAGTGTTAGTTCCTCAACTTAAGATACTAGCATGATACTATATGTTTTGTTTTTTTCAGTGAATGCTGTGTACTGCTTATTATTCCACACAGCCAACATGTTGCTTGCTTAAGTTAAGTTCAGTCTACCGGAGCTTATGCACACGTCACTCTGTAGCATACAAGCAAATGAAAATTTGCTTCCTGGTGTCTATATACTGTTTGTATTTGTATGTGACTGTATTATAAATAATTACTTTACAACCTGACAAAAAATACATTCTGACAAACAATTTATCACATGTACACTATGTGCTATATTAAATGTAAAGAGGAGTGTTTGTGATAACAATTAGCGGAAACATTAGCTATGTAAGACGACTGATTGACTAACTTTAACCAACTTATTTAACCAACATTGGCTGGGTTGTCAGTCAGAATGCATAGATACCGATACCTTGCTTGTTTACTCATGAAAATTCACTGATGCTAATTTTTGATACTCCCTGATGTGCCACAAGTCCTGTGTACATCGCTGTGCTCTTAAAATGACTCAAACTGGCAGTGAACAAGGGTCTGCTTGGACAGTAAAGTTTTACTGATGTTGTGGTGGTAGGTTGTTGGTCGCTTTAAACAGTCCACCATTGCATTTTCTCATCAGCATACATTTTTTTTCTCATCAGCATAACGTTTTTAAGCTCACACAATCACAACCACTTCCTTCCCATATGGGTGGATGCACGTAGGCTAGAAATTGTCAAAAACTTAACATTTTCATATAAAAAGTCTGTAAATGCTGACTTTAGTCTGTTGAAATAAAATCAGGAGGTATGAATGTGTTTGTAAATTTGGCTGTAGAGAAACTATTGTGTCCATGTATTCACCTCCTGGTTTCACTTAGCAAAATTCCTCTAGCTCAGTGTCTCATAATACAGTATGTTGTTTTTGAATAAAACAGCTTTATTAAAATAGTTCATGGACATGTTTGATTGATTGGTATTTGTCTATAGGACCTGTACAGAGCTTCACGTCGCATGTCAGTCAGGCTAAGTGTTTATAGATGGTAGACTTTGTCTGACACAATTGTCTATTCCAATGTACAGTGTGAGTTGTCACCAAGGAACAAGATGCGTGACTTAGGACGACAACTACAGTTTAACCAGCCAACCTGCCAAAAAGACTCTTTATACAAAACTCAAGAAGTGATCTCAGGTGCATGAGCCTCACATGTGATTTCTGCTGTCACATACTAACTAACTAACGTGGTGTAATGGATTACTTAACATCAAGTTAGAAAAATTCCTTTTGCGCCTAATCGATATATTACAGCGCCTGTGTGAGAGGTATAAGCAACAAAGACAAAACCAAAACATGAGCTTAACCAACTCAACAAGATGACATGATGAAACCCCATCAAGCAACTAAACATTAATGACTGAGATAAAACTAAGGGAAAAGTGGTATACGGAAGTAAAAGTCTCATCGCATTAAAATATAGTTGAAAGTAAATAAAAGAAGTTAGTGGCTATCACCAAATAGGTGGCATTACAGCCAGTTAAGCTGTTACTTAACACTGCTTGTACAACCATTATGTATGACTGCAGTACATAAACATTAACTAATGGAGTTGTTACTTATTTACTAAACATTAGTTAAGTAAACTAGTTTTACTACTATTATTAATGTAGTACCTTAGTTTTTCACATTGTTAACAAATTCATTACTCCAGTGAGTCAATGCCAAGCTAACTACTGTAACATAACTAGCTAACACAAGTAACTTTTATTACATTATTTACCTATTAAAGTATATTGCACTCTTTTACTGCCATCACTTTGGCAGTAGAAAAAAATCTATCAGTTGTTATAGCATGTTTGCTCTCTCTTCCCTTGAAAACCCGAGAAATATACATTAGCATGTATTCTTGTTATGAGAATGCTGAAATTTGCTTTCAGATGATTCCTGCAATCATATTGGTAGTACTGCGTGTCTCACTACAGAACATTTATCACCCGTGAAAACAGTCGACACATTGGGTAACTACCAATTCCCATGGATGTCTTCAGCCTATTCACTGGGAATGCCTCTGCAATGCAGAGATCACCAGATTTCCAGTTCACTCGCTTGTGACGAATTGCACCACCTTTTCATTTTCTGCCTCCTAATTTTATAATTCTCCAAAGTGGAATGCCTTTTTTCCTGCCCGCACCTAAATATTCAACCTTAAGTTATACCCTCTCTTGTTCACTGTGAAAGAAAGTGATGGCGAGAGACACAAAGGAAGAAAAGTGAAAACACAGCCATTTGTTCCAGATCTTAAAGAAAACAAAGCATGTTAATGTTCTTGTTTATCTTCATGATCAAACATAATCAGTTTCCCCCCCGGAGATGAAATCTCATCAGACTAATTTCTGGGATTCTAACTTTGTGCGTTTGACAAATTAGACTCGCAGAGCACAGGCAGGGTGAAAGAAAGAGTAGAGCAAATGACAGAAAAATATCCCTGCTATTGGGATGCTGAATCTTTTCTTCCTTGTCTTTGTCTTTGTTCTCTTTTTGGAGAGAGTTTAAGAGGATTTCTAGGGGGTTTGAGGCAGATTAAGGTGGTGGTCCTAAAGGCCTAGGCACCCTTGGACTTGCAGCGGTTTGTTAACTTTGGAAACCCAGGGTCAGTGTTTGTAGGGTTGGTTGATTGATATTGGGAGCGAGGGGGGAGTTCTGTTTTTCATCTGCAGCAGCCATGCCAGGTGGTCTGGGATCCCACATCGAACAGGGATAGCAGAATTCAGGCTGCTTGTGAAGCGGGACCATATCGAGCAATCCCCTTCTAGACAATCAATGCAGACCCAGATGCACTACGAGGGGCGGTGAAACCACATGAACGAAAAGGAAGAATCACTTCAGCCGTAAAAATGCATCGCCTGCCAGAGCAGGGGAAAAAACAAGATAAATATAGTTATCATGTTGCATCTGTCATGGCGAGCCGCACGATTCCGAGATGAAGATTCCGGAATGTTCTATTGTTCTCCCCAGGCAAGGGTTCTGGAAGGATCCATTGTCTGCATGTTGCTGCTGTGACGAAGGAGGGACAAGAGGCTGAGAGGAATTTTATGTGTGTGTGTTAAGGTTGAGGAGGGGAGGTGTTCGATTGCTCTTCCTGCTTGTTTTTTATTGTCCAAATTGAAGCAGAGCCACTAGAGGCAGTTGGCGGGTGCAGGCTAGCACTCATGCATTCACATGAGCACAGACAGGGCAGTCACACAACATTCCGCATCAGCATTCCAGCCTCTGCACCGGAGACAGGGAGAGCAGGAGCGTCAAATTATGGCCAAACAGACTAACCGAATTGATCTCGAATAGCTCCCCATCAGACCTTAAATGGTTGCTATTAGATCTCCATCATGTTTAACTAGTCTCCAGCATGCTTAACTAAGGCACATCAATTTTCTTTGCGTTTTCCAATTTGTACCTATTAGATTCTGAAAACTGATGTACCATTTTATTGTTACGCAGACTCATTATATAGTGACAGCTTCTAAATGATGCAAATAAACAACTGCATGGCATAACATAGCGTACTGTTTCGTTCTCGCTTTTCTTCCTACTTTCCCTCTACTTCTCTCATTCCTTCTTTTCTATTCTTCCTCTGTCTTTCCTGCTCTCTTTTCTCATTACTCTTCCAGCTTTCTCCCTTTTGTCTCTCCTGCTCTTTCTTCTCTGTCTCTCCGTCTCTCCTTCACTGTTCCTCTCTTCATTTCTCTGCCATTTTCCTATTCTCTTTGGCTTTCTTATTCTCATTGGCTTTGCTGTTTACTGTGTCTTTCTTTTACTCTCTCTCTCCTTCTCCTTCTCCTTCCCTCTCCCTCTCTCTCTCTCTCTCTCTCTCTCTCTCTCTCTCTCTCTCTCTCTCTCTCTCTCTCTCTCTCTCTCTCTCTCTCTCTCTCTCTCTCTGTCTCTCTCTCTCTCTCTCTCTCTCTCTCTCTGTCTCTCTCTCTCTCTCTCTCTCTCTCTGTCTCTCTCTTTATCTCTCTCTCTCTGTCTCTCTCTTTATCTCTCTCTCTGTCTCTCTCTCTATCTCTCTCTCTCTCTCTCTCTCTATCTCTTTTTCATTCTCTGTCTTTCTTTGCCTGTGTGCTCTGGCACTTATCAGCTGAAAAGAGAAACGACTGGCTCAGCCAGTGGGCCAGATTATCCGTCCAAATCTCTCGGCCGACTTCTCTGTTTCACAGGGCCAATCGATGGCTCTGAGCGCCGCAGTGTGATTGATAATGATATTGAGATTGATCGTTTAAATCCTCTCCCCCCTTCAAGTTCAAAGTCCCCAAACAGGCTGTACATCAGCACGTATACATGAGCTTCAGCACAAGCGAGCGAGAGAGAGAGACAGCGGCTTGGCAGGAGCTGCCAATAGATAAGTGAAATAAGGGGGCGAGTGAAAAGAGCCGGTGGTCCCTGAAGGCCCCTGCGCAGGCGGCTAACCCACGGTGGCCACAGAGAGATCCAGCAGGCGTCGGGCTTTAAATTGCCAGAGATTGGCGGGTGGCGGGCGCCTTTAGGGAGGCATGGCCTTCGTTAAAGAGGAGGAGGCGGTGAGTGGAGGAATGACCCGTGATTTCCTACAGGAGTGGGATCAGGATGGAGGCTGGTAATTGCTGAATTGGCTGAGGGAGGACGCAGAGAGAACGGTGCAAATATCTGCTGGAGGAAAGGACGAGGGGGAAGAGAAATGGGGACAGAGAGAGAAAAAAAGAAACACACTCAGTGTTGGGTGTATGTATATACACACCTAGTGATATATTGTGTTGGTACTTTAATTACAATGATAACATGGACATTAATTCTCTGTAATTGGACTGCTCTGACCTTCATTCAGGTCATTGGATATCAGGGTTTTTTTATTCTAGGTTTGTTTATGGCTTTATTGTCTGAGAGTGAAACACACACACACACACACACACACACACACACACACACACACACTCACTCAGTGAATGTAGCTACAGAGCTTTGCGTTCTACAATGTGTAAAATAGAGAATGTAATAGATACCACTCCGAGCTCTTGGCCTTTTAAAAAGTGTGATCATTGTGCTGTTAGATTTTGGAATTAAAGAATACAGTTCAATATAGGTTCTCTATTTGTTCTCAGCTCTCACATAAGCGTGTGAGTATCGTCTCCCCTCGTTGTGTACCTCTGAGAACTTTCCCCTGCATCTCCTAATGCTGAAAGTTTACTTTTGTTCCAGGTGCAATAACAAAAGGCCTTTTAAGTCTGACTGGAAAATCTTTAGGAGAAATTGGCTTCTCTATTGAGGGGCGGCCGTATTGATTCTTGCCCCTGGCTCGCCGTGCTAAAAAGATGGATAGATTTCTTTGAAATGCTCAGATTGTGAGGCTCTAAAGACCATTGTGTGTTCTTACACAGAAGCAAACCTGTTTAATAACATATAGCTTCAGTCACCACCTTTCTGTAAGCCGTTTATGGGGCCTAGAAGGGGGAGTTGACAGGGACGAATGTGTGGGCCAGGAGTCGCTCTCACTCTCTTTCTCGCTGTCTCTCTTTGTCTCTCTTTGAGAAAATGAAATCTCTTTAAAGCAGTTCCTCCTCTGACACACACAGACCTTGTCAATTACTGGACCTGTCGTTAGCGGTTAACTTCAGTGCCTACCTGATGCCACTTAAATTAGGGAGACGTACTTTCAGGTATGTGTTGTTCTAGCTAATTTCCTCACTCTCGTAAAGACGATGGCCTGGAGCATTTCAGACCCCTCCCCCCCACCTCACCGATATAAGGAACACATTTTTTTATGTCACATAAGTGATGCTGGAAAAAAGGAACGTATGTCCTTTGTGGTTTTGAGATGCTGTTTAGCTGAATGTTAAGAGTTTTTTAGCAACCTGGAGCTAAGTAGCCATTAGTGGCAGAATTTCACCAAGGGTGCAGATTTCAGCTTTGTTACCAGGGTGTCAGGCACTGTTTTACATTTTAATGGATTTAATGGAACAAGATGCATTCAGGAACTGCAGACAGCTGGCAGCAAGAGAGTGGAGAGATTCATTTGAATGCATGATTCTTCCCAGACCTTTTTGTTTTGATTTGCCAGAGTCAGGCCTGTTTGACTCCCCAGTGGTAAATGGTGAAATAATGCATTGGCATTTCATTTCAAGGACAAAGGAAGCAACTTCCTCTGAAATATGACCTCCATTCGCATGCACATACGCACACGCGCTGCTCTCCTGAGATTGAGTTTGAGACACCTGTGCAAAAGACGAGATTCACTATTTACAGCAAAATAGTTGTATCAGGGCCTGGGAGTGAAGGAATTAGTCCCAAGGACCTTTTCAGGAGGCCTTGGATGGAGCACAATCAATCAATCAATAACTGCTCCAGCAAATAAGGCCAACACAAGTGAAAGCAAAATAACACAGAACAAACACCTGTTTCATGAGCAGAATGCTAATACTTATGTGACTAATCGTAGCTAATTCAGCTGCAGGCCCATATGACTTTGCATCTTTATTGGACTTATCTGATATCATTACTACACAAATCAAAACTACTTTGAGTAGCTTAAAATCAGATTTGGCGCCTAACACATTTCTAATGTTTTATTACTCAACCTATTCAGGCAGGTTAATCAGTAGGACAGTCATCACCAGAGGTAAATTAACTTACCAGTCCAGCTGCATGCTGTCGCCTCTGTAAAGGCAGCTTCCACCACACAGCTGTGGCTTCAGATCCTCTCCACATTACTAAGCTATAATTACCACTTGTCCAGTAGAGATACTTTCATTGGCACTGCGTTTGGCTCTTGCTACCTATCTCAATATCAAATGGTAAAAAAGGCTCACTTTCTCTTTGGGTGCACGTCAGCGTGCTGGGCATGCATGTGAATGTGCTGGAGGTCTGAGTGGTGTGGTGGGGTTGAGTATGACTGAGCGGGAGCATTGATGGAAATAAATTTGGTCCCCACGACTCCAGACCCTGAACCCAGAGATTTATGTGCATTTTTGGGAAAAAACATACATTTGCAGAACGCAAACACGAATGATCAATGGGCGGACATTAAGTCAGTGTTTGCTAACACACGCTGCGGGCCTCACACACACACTCGCGCACACACCCAAACACGCATGCTAAGGGCCTCACGCTGGCTCTGAGCGCCTCGTGTAGCGCAGAATCGGCCTTTGAAAAAATATAAAAGATTAGCGGTGTGTGAAGTATTCAGCAGAGAGCTTTCAATGACAGCCCAGGCTCTTCTCAGTGGAGCTGCTGTGTTGGAGGCTGCCAGGGCCCCTGTTTCCTTGGCATTTGTCTTTTTGATGTATGACACTGCATATTAAACAGTATGATAACCTGCTCTTGCTCCCCAGAGCCACATCATTCAGCCTGAAACGCAAGGCTGGCAAACAGCGCACTTATGGAATAGCTCTAAACAGGGAGGTTCCTCGCAAAAAGACTGACACGAGTCGAGTTTGTGAGAAGAGTTATTCCCCCTCTGGGGCTCAGTTAGGCAATAGCAGGAAACCTATAGCACTGTCAACACTACCTTCTGTTCTTTCTCTTTATAATACTACAGCAGATGGCTTAAACGCTTTTGGGACGACACACAAATATTAGGTCACGACATGCACCCTGTCTTTATCATTATAAATTAAAAAGGTAAAAAGTGCCAAATCTGTACTTTAAAATCGTGGTCTGATTGTGGACTACTCGTGAAGGATGGCACTGCATGTGCATGGCTGTTCCTCATAAAGACGCCAAAGTATGTGGCACAGCTGGGGCCACAGGACCCAAACCAGCGACCCAGCTAAATTTAATTTTCATTAAGATGCTGAGTGGGATCACTCAGTGATCCCACTCACTATGTAAAGTTCCCATGGGAAAGAAAAGCATTTTTTAAAAACCCTCAATTATCTCGTTTTTTATAGACAATTCAATAGAGTTCACATAGACAGAACTTTTAGTCTCCTACTGCTCAGGTATTTTTCCTAAGAAAAAAGTGATCTCACGTGATGTGCTGGAAATGAAAAGTACAACTATTTGTGTGGTATTAATTTGATTGTGTTAGATTGTGTTTGTCTGTGAACTGTGACATAGATAACACACAGACCACATTTTAATAGTAATCAGTACAGAAAAACAGTCCAAAGGTTCACTTACTTTTTCATTCAGTTTTATACATGCACTACTTTTAAGTACTTTTAATTTGCTTTACAAAGCTTATTTTGTATGCATGTGAATAGTCATAGTATAATTATTCTAAAAGCTTTGTGGTAAAATTATATTGTTTCCAACCTGACTGGTTTGATTAGCTACAGAGTAGCCTTGTTTAAATAGAAACATAAAGGAACCGTGAGTATACTTCCAGTGACCTACTAAACACCCAAACTTCTCCCTTCCCAAAAAACCATTGCCATTGTCTTAGTTCCTTTCCCAATTTCAAGTCATTTCATCTTCTTTGTTGCTAAATATGAAATACAATGTATTTTTCTAAATTTAAGGTCTCAAATTTTTTACAAAGGCAGTTTATTTTTATTATTAATGTTATTATATTCCAGCAATTAGTGGACCTAGTAAGTGGTCCTACCTAGCATGTTCATATCATTAGTACAACATAGTAACTCAAACGTGTTATTGTGTTTTTAATGCTCAGTACAGAATTAATGTTACTACTCACCCTCCCATCTTGAAAAGCTGATATAGGCTATCAAAACATCCTAATTATCCCTTCAATGCTGGTAACATTCTTTAATGAGGCCATTCCAATTCCACCTTAAATGGTGGCGGGGGGAAAACGTGCCACTAAATTCAATTTGCTTTACGTAAAAACGTGAACCCTATAAGGTACTCTCTAGAGCCAGTGTTTTGTCTCTTTGGGGCTACTGTAGCAACATCATAGCTCTGCAGGGCTGCCTCTGTTATAAGACAACCTGCTTCTATGTAGATTTTAAGTGATCGTTCTAAGCTAAGTAGTAAGTAGTTACACAAAAATACACAAATCACACAAAATAAAAAACTGTTTTGGATACTATATTCCATGTCTGCTGATAGATACTCCACAATCATACACACTGCTCTTTTTATAAGAAAATCCACCAAATGTTCCACCATTTAGTAAATGCATAACCACAAGGGACAAATAAAGCAACAATACAGGCCATAATACCGTGACCTGCAGGACTCTAAGTTGACAAGTAGCAGAGACAGAGTGTTATTATTATTATTAGCCATGTAAATATCATTAAGCACTGCCACAGAGAAATATTACCCATTCCATTTGGACTGTCAATAGAATAGTGCCAAATTAATACTAGCAAAGAATTTTGGACTGTTTCAGCGTGATTGGCTGGCAGCACCAATCATGGTGGAGAATATGTACAGCTGGCCCAAAAGTGTTGATTATCTCTTCAAGCAGATGCTCAGTTAGTTACTGAACATTTGTGTGAAAGATATTTAATGCTGATTTAAGAGTTGCTGCCCAGCTTTGTTATTCAAATAGCAAATCAGATTGGAAGTAGTAATCTAGGAACAGATTCCTTCCTTGTTCATGATCTTTAGTTAGAAAATTTGATAACAGTACTCTGTAAACGCACTTCTGTTTCACAGTAGCAATGCACAGAAAGTGAATATATGTTGGAGGGTATGCAGTATGTATTTGTTATGTATGTAATATGTATAAAGTATACTGGAAATTGTATATTATAGTTATATACTCATTATCAAAATATGTTGCACCCAGCGGTACTGACATAAATGAAACTTGGGTGGATTTGACATTGTAAGACATGCAAATGATTAAAGTTTCATGCTCGTTCGGACATGCGACAGAGGCAAAGACAGGCCTTATCGCTGTACCTGACTGACTATATATGGTTTTCCTTTTGCATTCTTGGTAGCACAATTGTTCAACAAATGCTAAGCAATCCAAGAGTCACGTTTGCGGACATTCAGTGAGCAGTGATGCCCTCCATGAATCATCCTGGTAGTGCTGCACTATTGGCAGACGGCTACACGACGCAGGACTACATGCACACAGTCGACCGTTACGACGACTGCCCCTAATATGATGTCAGCATTGTCAAAGGCTACAGTGGTGTTGTACCAGTCTGTCATGAAGTGACTCAAATGTGGAGGCATCTTGGTCAGTGCCAAGAAGAATGGGTTGTTGTCGCACGCCACATGTTCAGAAGGCTTGGGTGTCACTTCCACTCCACCCCTACCACACAATCTGCAGGAACTGTGTGAGAATGTTTAAGATGCATTGGATGGATTATAACAGAACACCATTAGGAACCTCTACAACTCCATGTCAAGATGTTTGCATGTTGCATTAGCAAACACGGTAGTCTGACACCATACGTGTAACTCAAAAGTTTTGGGCCATATCAGTCTAAAATTATTCATCAATAATTGTTCCTGGTAACCTTTATCTTCTGTCCCAATAGCATTGCAATCCCACACTTCCTTCTGGGTGCAGCTATTTGTTGATGATGAGAGTGTATTGCACTGTTACAGTTTTACGACCGTGAATAAAAACACTGTAGAATCTGCACTGGTCACAAGTACAGGTGTACCAATAAAGAATTTATATGAATTATATATCTGGATTTTTAGTACGAGATTTACTGATGCCACTTTTTTTGGCCTACCATATCGTCGCTGTCCAAAGAAAAACATGTATCTCCATTTTTGTTGATTTTTACTTTTATGCCTCATTTGATCACATGAGTGGCTGTTTACACTGTGTACAAATTTCATGAAGAATGGACCAACAGAAATGGCCCAAAACTGCTTGGTAAGACGTCTGGATCCATTGAGTTCCATTCAAATGAAATGAGGTTTTTGGTCTCTCCTGTAAAGTTGCCATTTTGGAGATACCTGTTTTTCTTTGGACAGCGACGATATGCATGGCCATGCATGCACTTCAGACAAAATGTTCAGAAAAGCATATATTTTCATGGATAACATATATCCAAGCACATTTCCATTAGGAGAAAAATGCATGTAATTTTTGAAGACATCAAATCATGTGTTTAATATAAATGGCTCAAAAGCGTAAGGATGAACATGCTTTAGAACACTTCTAATGGGTAACAGCTTCCACCAATTTGTTGAGAATTTAGAATCAGTGACTAATGAGTAATGAAATGCACTGGTACATGTGTTGCAGAGAATAACAGGTGTTCTCTGCTGGTATCAAAGTAAGAAAGGGTTTCATGCCACATTCCAGAGGACATAAAACCTTTGTTGGACTGTAACCTTTCAGAGTGTCCTACCCCCAATGTCGCCTGACAGCACAGTGAGAAAGGAAGATGAGACTATTCACCTGTTATCTCTCCCTCTTTTCACCAGCTCGTCCTAAATCTTCACCCTCTCTATCCTCACTTTCAAAGCAGACAAGGACCCTGAATACATCAGCAGAGAACAGTAAGCGCATGAATATGGAAGCAGACAATGGGAGGTATCAATCAGCAATCAGTGAACTACCTGCTTTTAAAATCCAGCCACAACACGTGTACAGTAAGGGTGTGAAAACAAAATCCTGGACAAAGGTGTAAATTATCTCCAGGTAGCAATTTTTGAACATATGCGCACACACGCACATGCACAAATACCTTCGCCCATTGAATCCTCGCTCACATGCTTACCCAGAAGCAGAAGAATGCCATTAGTTAGAGAGACAGGCCGGGTGTTAATGATGCTCTCTGTTGTGTGTGAGGCTGTGTGTGTATGACAGCAAGAGAGCAGACTGGGGCTCATTTGCAGACTCATTTGGCAGTTTGCTGTAAATGTCATCTCTCAGATGAAGGCAGAAAAACAAAGAGCAGAGTTCACGTGCACACACATACACAGAGCAACACATTTACTACAGCAGCCGTTATGTTTCAGAGGTGATGATGGATCAGTCTTGGCATGCTGATGCACATTTAATGTAAAGTCCTGAGAGGCTAAAGCTCCACATTTTTGACTTTTTAAGTCAGTGTGTGCATTCTGGTATGTGTGTTCATTGTGGTGTGTGTGTTCATATGTAGGTGTATGAGTGAACAAAGGGGGTGGTGGTGCTACTGTGCATGTGTGTGAACGTGGGTGAACAAGTGCGTATGTGTGTGTGCACTGTGCATAAACGAGGCTAAGATTGCGAGGTGCATGCGCTCATGTTGCTGCTTCTGCGTAGATTTATTATGAGCTTGTGTGTGGCTTCTTAAAATATTGATGCATTTCACCTTTATTTTCCATTTGCTGTGGAGTGCACGCAATTTTTCAGGCCCGTCTTAAGGTCATTCAGAATGCACTTAGCGTGTAGCTGCACAGGGAAAAAAGCCTTCCCCTGGATTCTTAAGTGACGTGGTTAAAATCATGGCAATAATCATATCCCTGCACCTGCTCTCTTCTGCGTGTTTTTGGTTTAAGATGCACTCCCGTAATGGCCCATCATTCTACTTTTGCAACAAGCCATCAAATGGTCCTTTTTGTGTTGTGCACTGAGGCCTTTTCTTTAAGTACACAGTTTAAACTAAGCTCTGCCTTCAAAAGCATTCCTAACAGTGAATCTCAATTGCAGGAAAATTATTTAAAACACGAACCAGCCTTTGTTTGTGCCCAAGAAATTTGTCATGTATTAAATGCTGGGTGATAAATATCTGTGTGATAAACAAGTAATATGCCTATTCAGAGAGAGATCTACTGCTCGGTTTCACTAATGCATAATACAAATAATATACCTAATGTAGCAATAATACACATAGGGATTCCACCATGTGGTGTAAGCGTAAGTGTTTAGAGAGTGGCACTGCATGTCAGTGATGTTGGTTTCCTTGTTTTGAAAGTAACATGTTCTTTTGTTCTTGTTTTCTTGTTAGAATCTTGATAAAACCTGAGTAGTCAATATTTTGGTCCCTAATTCAAACATGGGGTTTTATACTTCTAATAGTGTCACCATGAGATCAGTGTTTGCTCTTCATGTCTTCATTTTTGTTTCCCCTTCAGTATGTTGTCAGTATGGAACTGATCCTAACTCTGATCACCTTTACTCTCAATGCTGAGGTCATATAGGCCTTAACTGAGGTTTTTAGTCATCCACCTAATGGTTTTTGCCACCATGCTCTGTGTTTTCCTTAGGTGTCATAAAATGAATGCTGCGCTAACACAGGATCTGTACACAATTAAATTCATATTGTGTGTGTGTGGACAGTTCTGAACACTGTCGGGCCATCGAGTGACTGCAGCCGTGTCACTTTGTGCATGTGTTTGTCTGTGCACGCATGCATCCCGTGGGAAGGATTAGGATAGATGAGAGCTAAACGTGAGATGATCGGTGAGGGAAGTTTGGTCACATGCCGCTGTGAAAATGAATCAAATTTATGCTCGATGGCGCGGCAGGAGCACGACGCTTAACGATGATGGAGTTTGGACACTTCATTTCTGTCATTGTGGAATTGGCCTGCCGCGCGCCTAATGATGGTAATATATGTTGCAGCGCATCTGGCGCACCCATCCCTCTCTCCATCTCACTTAAAGCCACTCTCATTGTTTGGCATATTGCATTATGAACGCCAGGATTAGAGGAAGGAAAGAGGTGGTGGGGGGGTGAACATAATTTATGTGTTCATTCATTTGCGGGACGAGTTAATGGAAAATGCTACAGAGATCTGAATTCCCTTCCCTTTTGTTACAGGCGATTGCAACTTCGAGAAGCCGTTTGCCACGTGTGGCTACAGCCAGGGACGAGATGATGACCTTGAGTGGGAGCAGGCCAACACCAAAGAAAAGCCTTCAGCAAACCAATGGATGCCTCCTGGTGAGACACACAAACATATACGCATTTAGTTTTGAGCAGTATTGGTAAAATTCAGTGGCACAGTGTTTTCCATGTCCCAGTATCACAGAAATGAATGGTATTTTAGCTGTAGTTAATAAAGTTGGTAATGAACTGTAAAAAAAAAAAAAAAAAGAATAGTTTACAAGCCTGACACTCTTGTTTAATTATACCTTTAATTTTTTTCCCCTTTAAAATGACACAAAAGGAAACTTTATGCGTTGTAAATATTAAAGTACAAAGTAAAATTATTACAAGTGAATATTTTTATTGTTATTTTATGACAGTACACTTTTCTGAGCGGATCAGGATATAGTCTGTACTTTATTTGTCCTGTTGGACTGGATTTAATAAAAAACGTCATTGTGTTCATAATGTATTTTTAAAATATTGGAGCTTTTTTTTTGTTTTCTACTCTGTCAAAATCAAAAAGACAAAAATAGAATCACATTTTTAACAAATCATAATGCATTACAAGTAGTGTTCATATTATTGTCAGTGGCGAAGTCTCAGCTTGCATAGCACATCATGACTAACAAGCCTGCCTACTCATAAACATACACAGAGTCACAGCCTAATTCCTTGAGACAGCTGGTGAATTGATCTTATCTGAAATGAAATAACAGCTTATAGCAGTTTAAATAAATTGTAATATATTTGCAAAATGTAAATACTTAAAGTATTATTTACTATTTACACAGATATACCATTAATGCAAATAGATTTTGACCATTACACTCATTTTCACTTATTCATGTGTGTTTTAGCTTTTTACTTAGCATATATATTAGCATTTTTACTAAATCTTTTTTCTACGTCCAATTTATTTGACAAGGATGTAATAAGTCCCTGCCCAAGGATTAAAGGCCAAAACAAATACTGTAGTACCAATTCAGCAGCCGTAGGTTCATAACTACGTGGGATATACCAACAATGCCTATATGAGCGTGTATGTGAGGAGACGTTTACCTCAACCCCTTGGGAGAGCTTTATTTGTACTTTTTACATAGGTATACAAATGCAAATGAGTTTGCAGTACCTAAATTTTCTTATCAATACAGGATTTTTTATAGGCTAAAGTTGACTAGACTCAATATGCTTAGGCCAAAAGACCTCTTTGTTTTGCTTCTTAAGTCTTTGCTGTAATGAATTAATGCTCAGAGAAAGTTCTTGGCAGGCAGAGTAGCCATAAAAAAGATCCTTTAGGTTGTAATTAACATCATATTGTTGTATTGTCAGTTATGTAAAAACACAGCTGCATTTTTGAGCTCGTGCTGGAGAGGATATGTAAATAAAAAAGTAAGTAGAAAACAGGCAGAACAATAACTACAGCTGTCCCTGTCTCACCCAGTAATAATGCAATTCTGACTACAGATATGGAAACATCAGTGGCCCTAAAGTGAGATGACTGGCTCTAGTATGGTAGCTCTCACCAAAATATCACAAGAATACTGGAAAAACATCTTTATATGAAAACCTATAAACTTATTAATACATGTTTTTCTACCAGTGGCAGCACTGCTTCTGCAGTTTTATGTTTCTTGCTCTCACTCTCTTCTATACTCCCTCAGCCTTGTTCTAACTCTCCCTCTCTCTGTACAATCTTTCCTTCTCTTTAATGTCGCATTGATCGCTTTTCAATTGTTTTGAGATGAGCCGGGATGACTGGCTCAGACTCAGCTGCACCTACGGAATTAAACTAATCGGGAGCTTGTTTTTTTCCATGTCGTAACAAAGATAGTGCTCTAAATGGATGGATATTGTTGTCCTCTCAAATCTGTTGTCTAATCACATGCATGCTGCCTTACAGATAGATTGCATCCCCCACCCCTTTTTCTCGCACTCTGAGTGACAGGAGGAGTCACTTTAGCTGTAGCTGTAGAATTTAATAAGAGGATAACACTAATTTAGAAGAAGCATCCTTTCTGTTTGATTGCTTGTTACTTTGTGGAGGTGTTTTTTGTGTCCATAAGTCTACCTGTTTGTGTCTGCTGAGCGTCGTTGTATCTCAGGAAAAATGAGCTGCCAAAGTGAAGTGCCTTTACTTCCTACGGTGGAATTAATCTGTGTGTCCCCAGCTAAAATGCCATCCAGTGCCCAGCTCTGACCTACGAATTGACACTTACGATCCAGCCCCTATATAAAATCTTCAAGCAGAGCCATTGCCCAGGAGCATCCATTTGCATGAGAATACGTTTGTGCCGGACCCTCAGGGGCCGCACTCTTGTTGGGCAAGTGGGGTCGCCTTTCTCCCCAGGTGCCTCTTGTAGTTGTAGGTAATTAGTAGTTTCTGGCTCTCACACACTCTTCCAGCGTCCTCAGTGCCGGTCAAGCCCCTAATCTCTCTTTCAGGGCTCCTCAGAGAGAGGTGATAAGACAGTTATCTCTCCTATTGGTGTAGTCTGCACACTATTATCTACATCCATGAACTTTATATATACAAAAATTATATATACAATTTACTGATTGTAATGTTAGCGTTAACTGTTTTCTCACTTATGCACAGCCGTTAAAGTAAATAGAAAAATATAAAAATGGCTGAATAATGTTGGTGCAATGATCTATTACTATAACAGCAGTGGTGCATATATTACTTAAGTTAGCAAATTAACTTTGAAGTGCCCACTACTATCAGAAACACGTTACATGTGTTATTAATCCTAAAATAAATGTGAATGTAAATATCATGCTAGAGAGAAGTGAATAAACAGGACATCCAGCCTATTGACACTGAGTGCAATTTCTTCAGGTTTAAAAAGAACAAATAAGATTCAAAACAAAGGTTCAATCACACTTTGTGATAGCATTTTTTCTCTAAAGACTCTGAAAACCTCTTTTATTTAACTTTTAGCTTTAACTTCCCCATGTTTATAGTTAGCTTATTGCTTTTTATATGAGCGTTTTGTTCAAAACTTGCCATTTTTTTCTCTGTAAAAACCGGACTCTGTGTATACAGGCCTTTACGGTGCTTTTTTGCTGCTATCTTGACAAAGTTCTCCTTTATACTTGCACTTAAACTGCCCGTGCGTAGCTCCTGTACTGCTTTGATAAGCTAGCTCTAGTTTCCAAAGGTTACAGAGCACCACATTGTTGGGTTGTGAAGCCTGTGGGCAAGTTTTTAACTCTCTGGAGAATCCATGTTTTGGTGGCTGTGACCATATTTGTATCATGCAGGGACATGCTATGCAAATCTTATTCTGCAAATATTCACGTTACCAATGATTTTGGTTATGTCGATGAGTTGTCCCAACCCTACAAGAGAGTGAGATAGAAAAGGCCACTCTGGTATCTGTAAGTTTCACTCTTGGAGGGCACAATTTATACCAGTGAAAAATGAGTTTACATAGGTGTCTTGAGGAGATTATAGGGATTTGAATTTGATGAAAACTTGTGCATTCAGTCCTCTTGTGCACAAACAGATCATTTTTATGGCCTAGCACTTGGTCACTCTTCAAAAGGAAACAGACATCACTGGGTTATAAACATGGCTGGATACATGAATACTGATAATCCCTACTTCAAAGCATTGAGTAAAAAAAAGGTAAAGCACTGTTAAATTAGTGGCCATTTATTTGAATATAAATGGAAGTATTTTCAGAGAAAATGACCCAAACTCCCAAGCTAGAGTAATAAAGTATTTTACTGTCACTGCTTGAGTAGTAGTTTTTGTACATCTCTGATCACAATCAGAAAATGCTCTGAACTTGTATAGCTGCATCATTCTAAACACTCTGTAAAGACAAAACTAAAGCAATGGGGACATGTGAGTGCGAGGTCATCGGGTGATGCACTCTGGAAAGAGTTCAGGAGAGTGGTGGAGTCAGGGAAACCTGGAAGCGTGACAATAGCAATGTTTGTATACTGTAATATTTCCCAATACATAGTAAGAAACTTTTATGTATGTGCATGTGTTTAGCATTAAACTATAAATAAGTAAATACATCACTAAATTAGTTACATTACCCAGCACCAATGTTTTCTCATATAACCCTTCCAGTTAGCTAATTAATTGGACTAAGATGTCAGTTATCAGAAGTTATCAAAGCCTTACTTAAAGTTTTGTTGTTGATAAAGTATTCTTCTTTTTCTTTAGTAGCTTCAGCTATTATGGGGGACTATAAAACACTTTTACAGCAATAAGAAATATTTAGTATTTTGACCAGGTATTTTCTCAGGTTAGACATGTTTTCTGGCCAACATTTCTTCTCACAGTATTGCAGAAATCATTGACTGTGTTTGCAAAAGTCTGTAACTACATTTCAGGCTGCTTTGAGCTTACCATTGCCTGGGATCAGTGCTGGCCTTCAAGTAAAATTTGTCACCAAATGGTTTAACATGATGGAATTCCGAAATCCTGTTGTTTATTGGACAATAAATACTTTTTAAAATGTTTACACTCATTGCGCAGTTCTTTAATTGTTTAAATTGTGGCAAATGAGTTACAACCCCAAATCATAAAAATATATATTTTTAATAGACAAGTTTTATCACACATTTGTGAACTGGAGATCCTTTGCTCCTCAAAGACTCAGCCTTTTGGATACTGCTTCTGTACCAGTCGACCAGAGAAAACCTGTAATATCTTTGTTCTGTCTGCAATGAAATAATAGACAAATTAAATGTAAGAAACACAGGATTTTCCATACTGTGGGATATAAAAAAATATTTTTTTCTAATTTGGCCTTATTTTTGATTAACACTGGCGCTGTTAATCAAATTTTCAATGGAAACCAGTTTTTGTCGGCATGTCGACCATATTGCAATGAATTATAAAAAACACACAGAAACAATTTAGTCACAGTCTTTGTGTAATGTTTTATGCTATTTTGAATAAGCAAGCAAGACTCAAATATCCTAATACACACACACACACAGACACCACCACCCTCATCCACCCCCCACCCCCCACCACTGTGATTATTCACCAATGCCAGCCTGTACCCGTCTGGCCTCCTCATGACTGGCTCCTGAATCACAGAAGCTCCTCCGCTGTCAGCGACAGCAATTACCATTCGAGCAGAAGGCTCCGGAAGCCCTGGGTCCCGCTGTTTTCCCAACATGGCTGATCTCAGGAGCATGATGGGCTAAAAGTTTAACATACCCTGGAGGAGCTCTCATGAGCATAGATCAAAGCATCAGGTTGAGCATGCTGGCAGATCAATCAAAAGCAATACTCTCGCATTACGGAATATGCATTCATAGCACCATATTGATTGCACTCGTCTGACTGGCTGTTTGACAGCGAGCAAGCTTCACTTATTAAAAGACTTTAAGAAACAAGTTTTAAATTAGAATAAATCATGACAACCTAGCTTTCATGTCAGAAAGTTTCATGTCAGGTTATTTTTTGTTTGCTTGTTTTGAGGATGTAGAGTCACAGTAAGTCCCTAAATAACATGACCTACAAGCATTGCCTTTTGACATAATCCAGTGTGCATTTTATTTCTTCATATACAGTATAGAAACTTTAGTCTTTGAACTTTACATATTTGTTCATGCTTTAAATAACTAAGCAGTATTATAGTAATTAGACATTTTCATGTTTTTTTCTAAGGTCATACCACCTGATATAATAAACTGAATCATTCTAACGATGACTCGCATTCTCAAAATCACATTTTTGTGTTGTGAAAGGACTACTGACCTTGGCATTGTACCATGGGGTATTTTTCATGATGCAGTTCCGTGTCTCCTCATGGTTAAGTGTAAAACCGTGCCAACATTAAATTGGTTGTGGTGTCTGACATTTGAGGCAGTAAGAACTTTGTAGTGAGTCATGTTCTTTTAAAGTGGATTTATTTTTTTGTAGTTGTAAACTCATGCCAAACGTTTATTTGATTTTATAGAACTAAATGACTAAATGTTTTACATACATATATACATAGTCGAGTCACATTACAATGACCACTAGAGTAACTGCTGCATGAAACATGGACAACAGCTAGATGGGCTGTAAGTGACTCAGTAAGGTCCTGGTAGATTTTCACAGGTATCTGGAGTCATTCTGACTGAACTGCATCCCACAGCTGCTCGAGGGTGCTTGGGGGAGGATCCTTAGAGTGAACAAAATGATCAAGGTGGTCCCACAGATGCTCAGTTGAATTACTAGGGCAGGGTAGTACTTGGAAGACTTGGCCATACTCATCCCACCAATGTTGGACATTTTCTAGTCCTGTGACGTGTCGCATTGTCTTGCTAAAAGATCGCATCCACCCCAGGGAAGACAATCAGCATGTATGTGTGTATGTGATCTGCAAGGATGAATCCATACATAATTTGGTTGAGAGGTCCTTCCACCATAATACTGCCACCACCAGCTTAAGTTCTTCCACAAGTAGGAAGTAGTCATAATAATGTGATTCAAATGTGACACATGTTTTCTATAAAATGTGATTAAGAGAAATATACAAAAACTGTAAACTCAAACAAACAATGAATTATCATGAGTTTTTTTTAGCCTTCCATAAAATGGTCCTTTCTTATGTAAGCCACTGCGATTTCTCTCCAGGTTTGTTGTTGAGACTCTGTTCTAATTGTCTGTATCTAATTTGAGGTGATGTCTGTTTTAATCACCCAGAGCAATCAAAATGCTTTCCCGCTGCTCTAGATTGCCATGCTCTCAAGTGCATTTGTTTCAGAGAATAGACGACAGCGAGCTGTCCGGCTGGAGCAACAAGAAACTTTCTGCTTCAGTTGACAGTGAAAGATAAAACACCCGTGCTGGGGTATAAAGCTTGACCATAGAGAATCTGCAGCATGGTCTCGGCCTTGCTAACCATAACCCTAACCCAAGTAGAAAAGAAATGGACTTCTCTGCTCTCCTCCTCTACTCATCACTGAATGGTTCAAACAGTCTCAGCAACCTGGCCAAGATTGTTAAATTGTTATATTAATATTGTTATTAATAAATAATAGTATCAGTAATAATAATAACTTATAACTAGGATTGAAAAACACATGCACATAATGTACATCTTAGTCAAGCTAGTATTCAGTAGAATATTTGCAAATTAGGGTTTTCTGTTTCACATTATGATCAGCCCCGGTACTGACAATATGTTGACATTATCGGTGCTCTATTCACAATTTCCGCCAAAGCCGATAAATACATCAAATCAAATCCTCTGATTTTATTCAGCAAATGGCACATTGGTTAGGCTCTAATAGAAAGTGGATCAGACTTTGAGCTACCTCTTCTGAACTCCTCTAGACTTACCCAAACATGCTCAACAAGCAAGCATCGAGTAGAACATCTGCTGTGTAAGTACAACAGCACAGGCCAAAGGAACACCCAAAGCCTCTCAGTGCACCCTGGAGACGACAGTAAACACACAAACTAAATGACACAGCCTTAAAAACTCCTTATGGGGAGAAGGAGGCACGTGATAGTTTACTGCCCTGTCTAACTGCACCGCGAGGCTGGAGTGGGTGCTTGTTTGTCGGAGCGCCGGGATCTGAATACATGCTTTGGCTGATGGACGGCAGCTCAGTGCAGCTTGTTTGGAATGCATGGGCACACTCCTGCTTCATGATGAGCCTAAGCATAGATCCCACACAAACACACTTGTCTGCTCCACTTCTCATCTCCTTCCCCCTTCAGGCGCTTACCTCGTCTTTCTTTCACCTTATTCCTTCTCTTCATCTTTTGCTCTTCTGGTTTTCTCTTCCCTCTTATTGCATCCTTCCTTCTCCTTCTTTGGAGTTCTATGTATGTACATAGGTCAGTCTGTTTGAGAGTGCTGAAACTTAATGGGCCGTATTTTTGTACAGGCATCAGCGCAGTTGAATTATATACCGCTTTCCTAGTGCTATTTACGTTGGGCCATTTGCGGCCAGCTGGTGTTGTAGTGACAAGAAAATGCAGCGGCTGTGTTGACATGGGTGGAGTGATTCAACAAGAGTATAAAAAGAAGATTTGTAATCTACGAGTGCAGTGGTGTTTGAACTCATGTCTGAATTTGTGCTCATGGTATTGGCACAAAATATTATTTTCCTGACTTGCAAGTTCTGTCCCAATTCTTGCAATGTAGCTCTGTGGATGCAGGTCATTTATATTGCCTTCTTTAACCCCTATGACCCCCCTAGAAAATATGATGCTGTTCAGACAAGAGCATGATTAGAGCAGATCACTGACCTTGCTGTGGTATAATTCATTCATAATTAAACAATCAAACCAGAATGGCTCAAGACTATTTATCTGTGTCCAGCAAAAGATCTTAAATGTTATCTACCTATTATTTTTGTTTTTTCCCATTGGTACTGACAGACACAATATGATTGGGCTTTCTATAAAACAGGAAAGATATCGCAGAGATATCGCAGAAATATCTAGATATTGCAGAGGAACTAACCTGATATCTAGATATCGCAGAGGAACTAACCTGTAGAGGTTAGTTCCTAACCCTAATGTAATGCACTATTACCCCTTTTCGTTATTGGCTTTAACAAGCCTTGTCCACTTGCACTGGTTGTTTTCACTTGGAGGAACACCAACGCCATCTTAAGGGCTGCTCCATTACTTTATTAGTTCAAGTGTAGGGCTCTAGATGAGCCCCTGAAGAAGTGAGAGATAAAGCTAACACCAGTGTCGTTGTTAGAACCTGCCCAGAAATCTTTGCAGCCTAGTGCATTTACCTTTTAGAACCAGAAAATAATGGTGAACAGTAATGGTGAACTGTTTTAAGATGCTTACCATTTCAAAACCATAATATTTGTTTTGCTGGGCTTTAGATTGCAAACTGTCTGTTCTGTTTGACATGACTGTTGATACTTCATTACTTCATTATTTATCTCCACTAGCTGACTCGTTAGCCTGCTGACAAGCACGAAATAAAAGGAATTTCACCACAGTTTTACTGTGAGCTTGCAACCAGACAAGCTCTTTCTCACACGATATGTATGTTATGCTCAAACAGACAAAAAAAGCTTTGCAAAGGTTGCATGGCTGGCCAATTAGCTCACCGAGGCTAACCTTCTGTGGGTGAGTGCATGCTGTTTGAGTAATCTGATCCTCGCTATTGCCTTCTCCACTTCTGCTTTGAGTGGCCACTTGTGTAACACAGGTGTGATGCACATCCAAGTGGGGCATCGAAGTGGGTGATGGCAAGTTAAAAAGACTGAAAAGTGTGCATATGTCAAAAAGCAGCTGTGCATAAACTATGTAGAAGCCACACATGAACCTAAGGTCACCGTGCCCAATGCCAAGTAGGAGCATGAGGAATATGAAATGGACTGTGGAGTTTAAGGGCCATTATTCAGAATGAATCAACCAACATTAATACCTGACCTGACTAATCCTTCTTTGCCTGTGGTCAAATCCACACAGCAAAGTTTCAGGATTTAATGAAGGCTTGATAGACCACTTGACAGTGCAACAAAGAGGGGGACAGATTCTATTATTCTACTATTCTATTCTATCAACTAATTTCTGAAGATACATTTGAAACATTTGGCTCTAATGTTGAGGTGTCCTTGAGGTCTTTATTACCTAGATGAAAAATGTTAGAAATGTGCTGGAATTAAACTCTGCGGACAGGATCAATGCACCAGGGCAATAGTCATCTATAAGGTATCGCGCAGGGCATATGTGTGTCCGCTTCCTTTTCTGCTGTGAAATAGCTCTAAATCACGGTTAGTTGTTGAGTTATTTTACATTGTGGAATGCAGAAGTCGTTTGAACACTTAGAGAATGTTTTTAAAGATACAAGATTTGCTATTCCATGCCTCGTTCTCTTGCCCTTTTCTCCCTCTCACCCCCCTACCTATCTCTTCCCTCTCCTTCTCTCACTCCCTATGTCTATCTGTCTCTCTCTCTCTTTCTTGCTCCCTGTCTCTCTCTCATCTCTGTCTCTCTCTCCCTCTCTAGCTCCCCATCTCTCTGTCTTTCTCTCCCACTTCCCATCTCTCTCTGTCTCTCTCCCTTTCTTGCTCCCCATCTTTCTCTCCCTCTTTATGCCCATCTCTCTCCCTCTCTCGCTCCCCATCTCTCTCTCTCTTATTCTTGCTCCCCTTCTTTTTCTCTCCCTCTTTCGCTCCCTCTCTCTCTTTGTTCCTCTCTTGCTCCCCATCTCTCTCTACCTATCTCTCTCCCTCTCTCTCTTACTCTCCCTCTCACTCCCCATGTCTCTCTCGCCCTCTCTTGCTTCCTCTCTCTCTTTCCCTTTTATGCCTCCCATCTTTCTCTCTCTTTCTCTCTCTCTTTGTCCCCCTCTCTCCCTTCCTATCTCTCTCCCCTCTCTTTCTTTCTTTCTCTCGCTCTCTCTCTTACTCTCTCCCGTTCTACTGCTGAAGTGAGAGATGCGCGCAGTTTTGCAGCAGCAGTGCTGTGGGCCTGTGTTCCCCAGAGGAGTCTAGTGGGGAATAATGGGCAGGGCTTGAGGGATACAGAGGTCTTCCAGCTCGGATTAATTAGCTTTTTTCACCCGCGCTCTATTATGCTAAATACTATATCAATCTTAGCTAAGGCTGAATGGGTTATTGTCTCGCTTGCAAATGACTGTGCATAAATATGTGCGCAGGCAGGAATAAATTCTGCTCATAATTGACGTGGAGAGTTAATGTTGAAGAGTGGAGGTTCTTCTACCTTGGAAATTGAAAAGAGATAATTTAAAGTAATTTGGATATGAAAATGTGGGACCAGGAACTTTAAACATATAGAACATTTGAATTCTTGTAATGGTATTGAATTATTAACATTATGGTCACAGCTATATATGTAACATTGTATAGCAGTTATAATGTTAGTCATAGCAGGGTTTATATTAGTTTCATACCAACTAAGAAAACATAAACAGAAAAACAGTAGGTGTCCCTAAACCTTTGGTGGACAGTATATGTGAAATGTGTCTGGCAGATCTTTTACTTTCAGATCACACTTTGTGTACTTTCTCTCTAAGGAATGCTTTCTTCCTTATATAATTTCCAAACCAAATTTTATTGCATCTGGATGCCATCCAGAAACCCAGCGTGTTTGTCTCCTAAGATCAAAACAGCATAACTGCCTTTTTTAATGAAGTCTTGACTTGGGATTAGTTTTGTTTTAGCTTCTTAGCCTCATTAACTGAATTAAGCACCCTGCATAATGCTTGGATCCATACATTGCTCTTGCTTTTGCAGAGTGAAAGGCACTTGGCGTCGCAGGTTCTGAAGAAAGCAAGTCTCTTGTCTCTTGTGTGTTAAAAGGGCACGTGAGGTAACAGGACTGAAGGACGTTAGAAATTAAATCAGAATTTCAATCACATTGGACAGACGTGTGATTCACAGGAAGGGGAAAGCCACAGTCATGATGTGAGAAATAAGCTAATTGAATTCAAGGTCTTCTCAACTTGCTCTTGCCCTGCTTGGTAAACTGGGGGAAAGTCAAAGGGGTGAAGGAAGACCCTCTTATATGATTATGGGGCAAGCAGCTTAGCAGTAGCAACCACATTTTCTCCTAATATGAATTCATGAGAGCAAGCAGCCTTGTGTGTGTTCTCTGTTTGTGAAGGAGGATCTTATTCAACCAAAAAGGCATTAAGAGTAAACAAGCTTAGGCCGAAGAATTTGGTTTAATTTATGCCACGGATAATGTAATTTAAGTTAGAGCGGTTTAAGACGTGTGGGAGCTGCGTTGAGCTAATGATATCATGACATGTCTACCTCTGACTGTTCCCTGGCCAATTAGCTCCAAGCTAAGAGAGCCAGAATTAGCATCTGAGATACTAAATTCTTTGCACAAACATTGCTGAACTGTGATTTGAATGCGAGAATTTTTTTATTAGTTTTTTTTTTTTATATATCTGGAAAAGATATATATATAATCCTGGAGCACTGGAAGCACACCGTACTATGAAGTGTTATATTTCTCTTTTAATTTCTCTTAAAAGCCTAGAGAGTAAAAAGGAGCATGTTCAAGAAAGGTATTAGAGAAAATTGAGCCGAGGCCACAGCTCCTTCACTTGCCTGCCTAAGAGTATTTTTGATTGGTGGCAGAATGTGAGAATAGCCTTGTCTTCATTGACATTTGCAAGCGGCTGGCAGGCTTTTCCCCGGGTGTGACCTCTCCCGGTTTTATTAACAAATGAGACCTGGAGGTTTGGGGTCTAAAGAGCGGCCCTTCATTCTGATTTCCACCACATAATGATTTTCTCAGGGTTCAGGACCTGAACTGCGAGCGAAATAATGAGCGCCAGTCATTACTGCAAATTATATCCCTCGTTCCAACTATCACTCAAGCCATAATGAATCTAAATACACCCCCCCCTCCCAACCCTATAGACTTTGATGATTAGTGCTGGACAGTTGGGTGTCGCTGTGAACTAAATTAGGTGATACAGAGCTGTAATGGCGAACATTCCTTCCTTCTCACAAATAATACGCCACGTTTTTCTGTCCTCCAGCTACATGAGCGTGAAAAATGAAACAGAATATTGTTTCTCCCTGGAGTTGAGTTTGATCAATACTCACTGTTCGGTTTAATTATTCATCACATTCTCACTGTTTTCCATTGTGTAGATTATGCTCTTGCGAGTTATTGTTAGGTCCAGGAGTCTATTTCCAAAGTGGATGAAGAGAAATTACTTTTAAAAATCCATTTTTTCCTAATTGCAACCTTTGCTGCCTCTTTCAAGGCCGATTTTGTAGTTGGCATCATCAGTTCCGCATCTGATTATAACATCTGTCTCATCCCTCACTTTAATCACAACATGAGCTGTGTATCTTTTAGGAATGTGGTATACAATTACATGTTATCATGATAAATTAAGTCACAATTCACTTTTCTGAATATATCATATAGGGGTATGGTATGTGCATTGGCCCCTAACCAGAGAGTATGCGATAGATTGGTTAACGTTATTCAGATCCATATTTCACAACTGTGAGTTCCACCTGGACACCTTTCAGAACCCATAAGCTATAAGAAGTTACCAGGTTAGCAACATGCTAATCCTAACTGTATCTGGCTTAAGTTGATTGGTGTCTTACTGATGATGTGTCTTGTGTAAAGGATGGTTGCTAGGTAGAGCATATCCTTTGCAGCATCATTAGGAATGGTGTGTCTTGCACCGAATGATACAGTCTATCGAGGATTAATAACTTTAGCAGTGTCATAACTCCTGACCCCTGAGCAGCTGTTTGCGGTGTTTATATGGCAAGGCACCTAAATGAAGCGAAATAGGATTTTTTTTTTTAAATGCAAACTGAAATTAAATCAATGAAAAGTGACTTAGCTCTCTTTGCAGCATGGAGAATTTGGTCTCTTGGGAAGATTTAGGATGCATCCTTCTTTGCTCATAACTCCAAAATCTCAACTGAAGTTAAATTCAGCTGTCACTACACAGATTAGTTAACGTTAGTGGCCTTGATGTCTAAATCATGACTTCATGGTACCAGAATATCTCATTGTTCCAGATGTCTTGAGTATCATCAGTACATCTGCAACACTGGACAACTAAATGAAACATGGTAAATGGTATGAGTAGCATCACTATTTATGGAGGACCTGTAAACAACAATCCATGAATCATATCTGCATAATCTGAATACACAAAAGCATAGTAACATATATCTGATTGGATGTCAGCCCGTTATGTTATTGTGTTGATATTTTATTTTTGCCAGTTGTTTTTTTTTCTTTTCATTTTCTCCTTTTTTATTGAATAGATTATTTTTGAAAACAGTAAACAAATAATTCTTCTGTCCATTTTGTGCATTCCAATGCATTATCATGATACACCTTATTATGTATTGCATAAATATCTTTTGCCTTGTGATGTCATTATTTTTCACACACCTCTTTTGTCTCTGTTATGGCGGTTGAACGGAGAAGCAATATGAGGTGTTATAGTTTTAGTTTACAATGAATTGTTTTAATATTGAATATGAAGCTTCACAAGAGGTCATCTGTATCTTTTTTTCTGTGTGATGTGGCTAATGCATGCTTCCTTGCGTCCTCCAACTTGCTGTGTTTCCTATACATTTCTGTCTTGATAATTCAGTGGCGCATAGATATTTTTCCCTCTGATGTTCTTCTTTTTCCCCTCTGAGTGTGTGCTTTTAATTAGCGGTGGCATTAGGCTGACGAGCCCACCCAGCAGTCCAGTCAGACCTAATGAAACCTCAGATGCCACGTTTCCTGAAATAAACTCCAGCATCAACCTCCTCAGCAAGAGGATTGTGAGTCTGGCAGGGCCCACTTGGTAAATTAGTGTAACCATGGCAGGCTGCAAGTAATGGTCACACCTTGTCAGAGCTGCCAGGGCGTTGCCAGCCTCATGGTCTCAGTCACTTGAATTAGTTTTACACAAAGAGAATGTCTGCTCTGATACAAAGTCGATACATTGTACATTAGCATCTGCCAGTGTTTGGTAGTCTTAACTTTTTTAGTGCACCTTAGGAGTTCCTTGAGTGCTAAATAGGTATGAGCTCTCACATTGTCCTCCAGATATGATGAATACTTTAGGAAATTAAATACTACAGCACTCTGGTAGTATTATTTTTTACCCAGATGCAGGTCGGAATTATAGGATATTAAAGATACATCGTAACCAATCCCAGTGGTGTATTTTCATAGGTAATTCAGCCACACATAAACACTTCTAATATAAAACCAATCCAGTTAAGCAGAGATACGCTATACAATTAAATTACACTGCATTAGGAAAAAAAAACATCCCAGCTCTCAGAATTGGCAAATTCAGCTCCCTAATTACATTTTCTTTTCTCTTTTTAAGGAAATTCTTTTGTCAGAAGTGTGATCTGGTGCTTTGTTACTTTGGAGGGTTAAGTTCCTGAGTAATCTCACTACATAAACTCGCTGTATTCCCTTGAATGTTTTCCTTTTAAGTTTCCATATTGACTGTTTTGACAGAAGCTTTGTTACGCTAATACTGCAAATATTTTAATTCTCAGGATTTTATTTTTCTATTTTAAACTAGTTCTACGCTGCAAACATTTCATCTTCTTGTTAGATTCTTAAATTTGCCACATGATGTGTACAACATGTCTCTGATACCAATATGAAGAGCTCACTGTGTAAATGCACTATGATGCAAAATACACTCGCCAAAGAATTAGAATTTGGTTGAGCTTAATATAAAGGATATGGATCCATTAACATATGCCTACATATGCCAATACATATCTCATCCTCATCCAAATTGTACACTATTCCATCCTTCAGTTTCCCTGATGCAAACTTCGTTTTTCTGCCCTGTCCTATTGCACTCTTTTGTGACTGTTCTCTCGTGCTAAGTGACTCAAGGTGGCAGCCCAGGCTGCTCCACAAGCTTCTCAGAGTTCCCCTCTTCTGTCTCGAGATCAGGTTAAGGTGTGGTCTAAACTTGTATAGTAAGAGTCAGGGCTTAGCTAGCATGAGGAAAGTAATATGTATGTTGACCCACCTGTAAAGGTGGGACAGTTTGTGTTTAAAGTTGGTTTGTATGAGTTCCTATACATTTGCACAACAGGACCCTGTTGGTTTAGTAGTTGTACCCTTTCCTAAAGGCATTTGTAAAAACTGAGGTCAGAACATTTTCCTAAGAAGTCATAGTGAAAAATTGAGTGTCTCTCTGTGATTTCACTGGTCTGTCTTTTGTTCTGTCTTTTCATTCATGGCTGGTGCACGCCGACGGTCAGCAGGCTTCAGCACAGACGTAGGGCAGCTGAAGTGCAGGAAATCATCTTGCTCTGTGGTGCTGAGCTGTAATCTGAAGTGCTGCTGATATGATAATAAAGTCATTCTCCCCAAACGTCTGAGACATGGAGCTGAGCTCTGTGGCCTTTATAAAACCACTTCAACACACCTGCTGGGGGAAAGCAAGTGGGAGCTGGGGCTTTTAATTGGGTCCTGAGAACGCAGTTGTTAAAAAGAAAAGGACAAAACCAAGTAGGGGGCTCAGGTTAAAGACAGAGAAAAAGGTATTGAGATAAAGAACGTATGAGGCTGAGAGAACCTACTTACCCTAAGCCACTTTGTTCATCTCGTCTCCTCTGGTCTCAATGAAGCTCTATGGGCACGACAAAGCCAAGTATATTACAAGATACATTGGACACACACTGCTGCCTGATCACTTGGGTGCTTCAGGAGTCAGTTAGAGATGCACTGAATTGATCTGTTTCTCAATTCTTTTCAGATGTAACAATGTTAGTGTTATACTACTTAAGTTAATTAAGTCAATTATGGGTGACAAAACTGGATACAGCAGCTGTATCCTTTGACACACAAATCCTTGACAAAAGTTTTCCACCATTAGTTTTCATAACCACATAGAACAACATTTCTGTGTCACGTTTGACACTCCTAGGAGACTCTGGAAGAGATGCATTTGCATGTGCATGTACATGAGAAATGCAGCATAAATGTGTGTTTTCAGTGATCAGATCACATTGGGATTTCACTTCACTGCATAAAGAGCCAGGTATAAACAACCCTAGGACACCATGTAAAATTATCAGGACAGGATCACTGACCCTGTTTACTCCTTGCATTAACACTTCTTGAGACAAAATTCACCGTACCCCCATAAAAAAGCACATTAGCACAACTCATTGTTACAATGCAAGTTGACATGCGTGGCTTTAAAATCAGCACAGAGTGCAAGAACAAAATGGGCATGTTGTCCATCATGCATTTTTTTTGTTTATTTTCATTTTATTTCATTTCATCAACCAGGTGTGATTTTACTGGGTCTGTTTACATCCTACACCAGCAGGTGATTTTGGTGACCTGATTACATTTGGATTTGATTTGACCACATGAAAATCCAGGTGTAAGCACTCCTTGGATGCCCTGCGGTTGTTTATGTAAGGAGAATGTATTTGCCTTATCCATATACTTATATAGAGCTATATAGGGCTGGGTAATATGGCCAAAAATCGCAAATTGTTTTTTTTTGTTTTTTGTTTTTTCTTCAAATTTAAAGGCTGATTCATGTTACAAAATGAAAGTTGAAGAAGACGAATTGTTAATTGTTGTTTTAAACTGTTCTTTATCACCAGAACATGAAACACACTTGCCAGTCAGTGGAGCATGTCACAAAGCTGTCATGGCATAGTGTTAGAAAGCTAGTTTAGCTGTTTCTACCAGCTAAAACAAAAGCTGATTATGTTTAGCTGTCTGGTGACCATTTCTAAGCTATAAGGTTACAGGTGCTAAACTGCTTAGTTGCACAGCAACTTCAGCTTCAGCTTGAACAGCAAACAATGGCTTGGTTGGCTTGGTACATCAGTGATGGATCACACAACCATAGTCCCATCATCTTACATCTATGTCACAGCATATCACAGTATGCAAGCACAAACTAGGTGGCATTTCTCTATTCTGTCTTGTGGTCTGTGATGAACTGGTGACCTGTCTGAGGTGTTTCTTGCCTTTTGTAATGGTAATGAGTATTCTGTCCATCAAACTAAGGGTTGTAAGAACTGCAATCTATCTGACACAGGCTGTGTAAATGACAAAGTACAAGCAGAATTTTGCTTGTTTGATCTGTAGTTTGCTATAGTAAAATCAGCTCGTCTGTGTTGGGGAAGCTAGTATTCCACACTCTCTCATGCCTCAACTAAAGCATCTTTGGATAACTTTAATTTAAATCAGTGCTTTAACTAGCATGAACCCACTTCTTCCTTTTACTTTTGCTGCATGCAAATGCACTTATACTAAATACAGTTGTGATCAAATTTATTCAACCCCCAATGCTGCGAAGGGTTTTATGGAATTCAGTGCACATTTGTAATTGTGTTCATAATGAAATCTTACAAGGACTTGTTAAAGAACTAAATGCAACTAAGATAGCATCAATTGTTTTTGTCATAAAGTATTAAATGGCCTTTTTGTGATTTCTTCATTGACACAATTATTCAACCCCTTTACGACTACCACTCCTAAGAACAGAGGTTCATTCCAGTGTTTTCAATCAGGTATTGAAAACACCTGTGGATGTCAACGAGCAGCAATCAAGCATGATAAGCACCAATTAGGCAGATTTAAAAGGACTGTGATACTCAGCTCCTTCTAGACATCTACTGGTGTGTTTACAAGCATGGTGAAGGCAAGAGAATGGTCCCAGAAGACAAGAGAAGAGGTTATTGCTCTTCACAAGAATGGCAATGGATATAAAAAGATTGCGAAGTTGTTAAATATTCCAAGAGACACTATCGGAAGTATCATTCACAAGTTCAAGTTAAAGGGCACAGTGGAAACGTTACCTGGTCGTGGCAGAAAGAAGATCCTGACCGCGACTGCTGTGCGCTACCTGAAGCGTAATGTGGAGAAAAATCCCCGCGTGACTGCTAAGGAACTGAAAAAAAGACCTGTCAGATGTGGGCACTGAAGTTTCAGCTCAGACAATAAGGCGCGCACTGCATAACGAAGACCTCCATGCCAGAACTCCCAGGCGCACCCCCTTGCTGACTCCAAAGAACAAGAAAAGTCGACTGCAGTATGCCAAAAGTCATGTGGACAAGCCACAAAGGTTTTGGGACAGTGTACTGTGGTCAGATGAAACTAAATTAGAACTGTTTGGGACAATGGACCAGCGCTATGTTTGGAGGAGGAAGAACCAGGCTTATGAACAAAAGAACACCTTGCCTACTGTGAAGCATGGCGGGGGGTCAATTATGCTTTGGGGCTGTTTTGCTTCTAATGGTACAGGAAAGCTTCAACGTGTGCAGGGTACCATGAATTCCCTTCAGTACCAGGAGATCTTGGAGGAAAATGTGATGGAGTCAGTCACAAACATGCGGCTTGGGAGACGTTGGACCTTCCAACAGGACAATGATCCGAAGCACACATCCAAGTCCACTAGAGCATGGTTGAACATGAAAGGCTGGAACATTCTAGAGTGGCCATCGCAATCACCAGACTTAAATCCAATTGAGAACCTCTGGTGGGACCTAAAGAAGGCAGTTGCAGTGCGCAAGCCTAAGAATGTGACTGAACTGGAGGCTTTTGCCCATGAAGAATGGGCTAAGATACCCATAGGTCGCTGCAAGACACTTGTGTCAAGCTATGCTTCACGCTTGAAAGCTGTCATAACTGGAAAAGGATGTTGTACTAAGTACTAAAAAATAATGTCACTAGGGGGTTGAATAAAACTGATAATGATGTGAGCACAGTAAAGACATTTGTGATTATTCCATCATAAATATTATGTTATATTTGTCTAATTTATAAGTGCCTCTTTGATATAATTGTAAATAAGATGACTGAAATGATCAAAATCAATGTCAAACTGGCCAAAACACTTTATTTCAGTGGGGGTTGAATAAATTTGATCACAACTGTATGTGGTATTGAACAGCAGTGATTTAACACTACTAAAGCTTATTGAGATGTTAGGTTAAAAAGAGTTCAGTCTAGATAAGTGTAGTTACGTACCATGTAAACCACAGATTAGATTGCATTTCAGTCCTAACTTACTCTCTCCCTTGCTTACTTCCTCTCCTCCTCCCTCACTCTCTTAATCAATAATTTCTAGAAAGCAGAAGCAGAAATTTGCTATGGTTTTGAACCAACTTTGAATCGTCTTATCATTATAATTATTATTAACAATTTATGGCCAAGCTCTACGTATACAATTGTGTGAGCAGAAATGCATTTGCATTAGCAAATAAACAAGAAAACAGTAAAAAAAGTAGAAAGACAAAACACAAAAGCAGAACAGAAACAACGTATGCGCTTTTTATGCAGGTAAGGTAAAACCTGATTTCATCTGGTTCCATCTGGTTCCAGTGGGGACGCTTTAGATGAATATATATTTTTTTTCCCAAATTAAGAGCTTTCTTGCACTCTGGGTCAGGGAAAGTATCCAAGCTAAGCTTGACGACTCTTAACATTGTTACAGGGATTAAAGTAAACAAAAGAAAGAAAAAGACACAAAGTTGCATGTGTTTATAAGGTTTTATGCTGGAAAAGTAAAATATGATTTCATCTGGTCACACTGAGAATAAACTTTAGTTACAAAGTGGAAAGGAATCCAACCAAAGTATATTCAGTTATGATCTGGATGATAGCATAGACAGGTACTTAATGCATTCTTGTGCTTGATGCATAAGTCAAAAGCCAAACCAGTCTCCTTATAATTTGCTCTTAGGGTAGGTAGCTAATTATCGTAGCCAACTATGGATGTTGCCATAATGGTGGTAAGATGGAAAGTACATGCCTTAGAGAATGTGGTCGTTTACAGAAGCAGGCTTTTTGCGGGTGCGTGTCAAAATGCTGTGTAAATCACAAACCCAGCTATGTAATTTTTTCATGGGTTACACTGTTTTGCGTTTCATATGTGTATTCTTCCTCAAACAAAACAATAAAAACATAAATAAACATCAAACCAACAAACTGCACACATTTAAGTGCATTTCACAAACACAACAGTCATTCCAGACCTGCCGTGTTGTCAGTTTAACGGCGTGATCAACGGCAGGCGAGCTGTGAGTTCGTGTTACTTACTCAGCTCTTTGGCTTTGCCAAGCAGATCACAGATCGCCTATGAGTCAAACACCACCTGAGTGAACAAATGGAGACATGTGCGTGTGCGTATGTGTGCGTGTGCATGTGTTGTGGCCAAGCCATTAAGTCACTGAACATGCTCAACTGTTACTAAAATGTTCTCAATTTTGTTTTTGTAGCTAGTTAGACCTTTAGGAGTATTTTCTGTGTACAACTCAAATGCAGTATTTTGAGCATTATCAATATACAGCTCAAAAGTATGCATTGTATTGTGCATGATGTATAGTCAGATAACTTTGATGCCTTTGAGACTCAGAAAGACTCCATGGTGGAAGAAATGTGGAGAGGCATTTGGCTGCAGTTGGTTACTTTTTATGCTAAGAAATCTGTTTCCTGGCAAGGCAGTACTTGCAATTTAGTAACTTTCCATCTGGCTAATAGTAATGTAGAGCGTTATTCATATAAGGCTCAAATGTATAATTATGTTATATGTTTACATATTAAGAAAAAAAACACTACACCGTGGTTTAGTAAGGAGTTGGGCCTCCATGGGCAGAACATAGACAGTGTGTATTAGTATAGATTTGACAGAGTAATTTTTAGAATATGGAGTCTCTGGGACTGTATTCGAATAATGGAACACCATTCTTCCAAAAAAATATTTCCTCAAATTGTGTTTTGATGATGGTGGTAGAGACGGTTGGTTCAGAATCTCCCATTAGGTTGAAAGCCTGTGGCTTTGATCAGGCCATAACATAATTTACATCATTTTATGTTTACTCCGTGACCCCTCTTGCTCTGTGGATGGGGCACTGACAGCCTGGAAGGGACCATTCTCCTTAGTAGAAAACTTTTAGAAATCTTCCTTGATCAGTCAGTGTAACCTAGTGTTGATTTGTCGTGACCCTTTAATTCAGACAATTCCTTTTGTAACAAAGTCATGGCACTGTCTCACTGAAAGGCACAAGTACTCATGCCTGTAGCAGGCCTGTACAGTGTGTATACTATTTGTGTACACCACACATGCACTCTCCCATTTGTGGCAACGCAGTGAAGGACTTCTCATACAATTTTTTCCCACATCTTTGTAAACCTGTTTCTGAGTGGTTTACACAGCTAAACTGGGGCTGTGCAATAAGATCCCTCTATATGCAGTTGTGGACTGACTCACAGTCAGTTCATGTCTTGTACTGACAATTTCAGTCAGGAGGAGCAGTTATGCTTTAGGTTTTTTAAGCTTATATATTACGTTAATGTACAAAGATTATGGTCACTGATTGTTTGGGCACAATTTCCATCCCTACTTACTGATGTCTTTAGCCCTTGTTCCTCCAGTTGAAAGGACTGAAGCCCCAGCCATCCATACCTTAAAAATGAGCCCTCTTTAAAGAACCTTGCTTAAACCTCCTGCCATCTTGATCCAAAACCGAGGTCACCTCATACTGCAGAGCATTTTATACATGCAACAGAGCAAAGCAGGGTGTTAAATGCCTCATGCAGTACACCTGTCTGGAAGCATCAGCACTCTACTCATTTTTTTTATTTGTCACTCATCTGTATTTAAAATACAGAACATTATTAGCATAAAGCTCAAAGCCGTATATAAAGTATATTGTATACAGTATAAATAAAGCATATGTTATATAGGGCATTATAAGTAAAAAGCTCACACACAAAATGAAGTCAATGTATGTTTTTATTCCAAACCTACAGTCTTCTTCCTCACACTCATCCTCCTCCTCTCTCCATCTGCTTCTGTGTGAGTGGTGAGTTGTTTGTCGTGTGTGGTTGGGGACAGATGGAGTCAGAAAGCTTTAAAGCACAGTCCACTGTACTACATTCCGAATTGCTACTGTTAACACAACCAGAGTTTTTGTATTTATGTAAGTGTCTATGAATATGGTTGTATGTTGAGTTTAAGGCTAACAGAGCCGATTTCTAAATGTGTGTTTCCTGTCTTTCCTTTTTCTGCTTCTAGTCTCTCAGGTGCGAGTCTAAGTGTAGCTTAGCGTAACACGTTAATGTCACCCCTGCATCTGTTCTGCTTTGCTCTGTTCTGCTACTGTCAGAGTGATTACTGCCTGAGCTTTGAAGTCAAAGAGTACAACTTTTCTACTTATCACTAACGTTCAGTGAGCGAGAGGGAGAGACAGCGAGGGAGAGGGTGCACAAGGCAGAGTAAGAGTAAATAGGATTCCAGTAGGTTTGATGTCTGATAGGCTGTGATCTGCCCTTTTCACTGAAAGTATTGTCAATATAATCTCTCCCACCCATGTGTTATTGGCTAGCGATGAGAGAATCATATTAACCTTTACACCATCTGATAATTATTGAGGAACACGTGTCAGATTGTGTCGGCCTTGTGCCACCGATACCTCTGCTGCGTGTGCATTCATGTGTGCATGTGTTCTTTGTTATGATGAAAATCACTGAATGTAAACCTGCCCTATCAATTCTCATTGCTTTTGTGTAGTGGCTAGCCTGTAGAGTCGGAGTTGAATGTCAAAGCTAATGCACACACTAGTTTAACAATGTGTGTGTGCTTTGTGATAGATTAGGTGTGTTTGTCTGTGTGAGACTTTCCTTTGTAGCCTTTTCCTAAAGCGATTTACAGTAGCGATTGTAACAGTGGAGAGCCATTGTATATGCTGATCTGGCTCCAGCTAACTGTCGTAATGAGATCAGATATATATTAATTAGTGATGGTAATTAAGATGAATTAAGTAGCTGCTTTAATGAAGTGCCTCCACTTTAATCAATTACTGTCGGAAAAAGCCTTTTACCGTGTTGATAAACATATTAATGTATGCCATATGTCTCACAAACATTATATTGCATTACAAAGAGAACGGTCAAAACCCCCTCTCTCTGAAAGCTAATCGCCACTCCAGAGGAGGCTTTCACGCTCTCTTAGAGCTACGTACTTCTGGAACTCTGTCCCTAGTCTGCTTTATCTTTCCACGCTTTATTAAAAAACAAAAGCAGCGTCAAATTTACCCAACTGTTCCCTTCCCTCAAATCTCTGATCAGTTAAAACACGTGGAGTGGTGTTTAATTTAGTGTTGAAGCTGTGAGATTAATGTACCTACGGAATGGGTGCATACACTGAGAACTCTTGTAATAAAACTGCATGGAGTTGTAAAGTAATCTTAAATAGGCCTATCCTTAGTGAATTCTGACCCTATTTAACATACTGTACTAGACCTAAAAAGTAGGTAAACTTAGTAGGTAGAATCAGTCGTTGCTTAAACTGAAAAAATTAAGATTACTAAATTGTCACTCTTATGACTGGAGTGGTACCCTTAAAACCTGTCTTTAATAATTACCGCATCAGGGTAAGAGGAGAGGTGGCTGAAATGATGCACCCATCATGCCTAGTGCCTAGCGTACAAGCTTCTGGGGGCAGTGCTGTGATCTGGGTTGCTGCAGTTGGTCAGCTCTAGATTCAGCATCATTATGTGCCCAATTAATGAGGTCAGCTGACCTGAATATACTGGACATCCTGGTTTTTCCATCAATGGATTTTTTCTTCCCTCATGGTACGGGCATTTTCCCATAAACCAAAGACTGGTTCAGGGAGCATGAGACATCATTTTCACACATGGATTGGACACCACAGTGTAAATCCATATGTAAATGTTTTTATATATTATATACTCCACACACCCTGTCTTGACAAACATGTTTTTTTAGGACAAGCTTATTAAGTTAGACAATTAGACCTTAAAACCATTGTTGTACTTTTGAGGGTACATTTGTTTACTTTCTACTCTGATGAACGAGTGCCTTCCTATATAAGTATTTCCTGTTATAGGTGGATGTACTCACCCATAACTTGTTAACCTTGCAGCTACAGCACTAAACTATATTATGTCTCATGTTCTCATGTTCATAAGTTTTCCTCTTCCTCTGACAGGTTCAGCCTTCATGATGGTGAACACATCGGGCCGTTTTGCAGGACAAAAAGCTCTGCTCCTGAGCCCTCAGCTCAAAGAAAATGACACACACTGTGTCATCTTCCAGTATCTTGTGTCTGGAAGGGAGGGGGGCAGCCCTGGCCACCTCAACATCTACATAAAGGAGAATAACAGTCCCATGGGCCTACCTGTGTGGAACATCTCAGGACCTGTCAGCCGGAGCTGGATCCAAGTGGAGCTTGCGATCAGCACCTACTGGCCTAACTTCTACCAGGTGAGGACTGAATCAGAGAGGGTGATTGTGGGTAATGCAGTGCTGGCTGATAATGTATCTGCTTGTTAAATCTGACGTAATAGTTTTCTAGGGTCCGAGTGCTACCAACATCGACCAAACCTGTGAACCGTTTCTGACTCACTTCCTGTAGATAGTAAAGGCACCATTAGTGGTTGGTGTAGCTCAGTGGGTAACACCACTACTCAGGGTGCCACCTCTACGTGTGGGAGACTGGGGTTCGAATCCCTAGGTGAATCTAGGTGACTATGCTGAGCTACACCAATAAGAGTCCTTGGGCAAGACTCCTAACACTACACTGGCCTACATGTAATCATTAACCTTGTAAGTCGCTCTGGATAAGAGCATCAGCTAAATGCTGTAAATTATTACTATAAATAATTATTATAATTATTATTGTTATTTTTTATTTATTTATTTTTATTAGGGACAACACATAACACATTTATCTCCAAAAAACAAATAAGAAAGACAATAAATAAGCTAACCTCCTTCTGCAGACACTGAGCAGGTAAATAAATAACTAATACTGAAATAAACTATACACAAAAATGACAAAATCAGTCTAATAAAACCCTTGTACGTGGCTTGTATGTGAAGACCGATACATTGTGTCTCAACAAGTGGACAGACTGATCACTATGAAGGTGAAAGGCTTGTGATTGCCGTATTGTTTTTGTGTTCAAGTTCAAGTTTCTATATGCAGCCGTCATTTCATAATCACTGACTAGACCATAGATGTTTGCTTCTATCTGTAGGTTGTATTTATACTGGAGATGATACCAAAATAGATCATGCTGGCTAAATAACTAGTTACCCCATTCCTGACAGCAAAAGTGCATGCTGTGAATCAGATGTCAGTCGAAGAACACATCTATAAAATGTAGGTAAGATATACTAGGCTGCTAATTAGTGCTACAGGACATTCCGTTTATGTATTTTGGCGTTTGAGACTTTTCTATATCTCAAGTAGTTTGCCTTTTGTGTAGTTACTGTATATAGAGCCCAATAATTCTTATAAAGTAGTATGCCTGGGATTTTAAGGATTTAATCCAGAAGCAGCAAAGCATGGTCGGTACTGCAGAGCGTCTCCGCATTGCTTTCGTCCTCACCCATTCTATACTTGGTTTTGGGTGCGTGTTGCATGTGGCAAATGGCAGAACCCAGACGTGCAATGTAACAGCTGCACATTCACATTTTAAATGTCATGGTTTGACTAGAGGTTGACTAGCCCCAAAAGAGTTGAAACACTGGGATTGATCATTCTGTTGCAGAAGATTCCATTTTACCTTTACAAAAGTTCCACAATGAACACTAGTTAACTAAAAACATTTATCCACACATGACAAGTCAACTACAGTTTTTTAAATACAGCCATTAACAAAAAAAAAAGTTGCACCCTGAGGTCAGGTGTTAGAGTGCAATGCTTTTGGGATAGAAAATAAAGGGTTTTAGGAACAATAAATGATGATAAACTGGATGATATGGGCAATATTTGTTGAGCTACACACACAGACGTACTGTCTCTCAGTATGGTGTCAGAGGCATTGTAGAGGCTTCTAATGGTGCCCTGCGGTAAATCCATCCCATGAAGCTAAAACATTTGCACACAGTTCCTGCAGATTTTGCAGTAGGGGTCATCTTGGAGCGAATCACAGTGCATTGTTGGTCGCCTCCACCAAGACAAAAGCAGGACTCGTCACTGAAGATGACCTGCCGCTGTCCTAAGTCACTCCATGACAGCAGGAGCTGAATGGAAAACACGGGCAACTATATAGTCAGGCAGGTACAGCGATAAGGTCAGTTTTAATTCTGTCGGTTGATTCTGTGTGGGTGCAATTTTTTTTTTAAATGAGTGTAAAATGCAAAAAAACTGAATCTGGCTTTATTTGCAATGATCTTTGAATCATTGAATTATGCTCTGGAATGAATCTGGACATCCCTGTTTATAACATTAGCATCATGTTTTCTGCAGTGTTCAGGGTTTGTAAGGTGATTGTTCATGGTGTTTAATATGCATATACTGTAATGTTCAATAGTTTTATTATTAAACACATGTAGAGGAAATTTACCTCTCCTTTGTTTCCTCCTGTCTCACCTCTCTCTCCCACCACTCTTTCACACTCTGTATCTCTCTCCCCGCCCCTTTTACATTCATTCTCCTTTTCTCACCCTTTTGTTCATTCTTGTTCTTTCTGTCTCCCTCTATCTCTCTCTCACACACAAAAATAATGAACCTTTCGTCTCTTGCTATATTAGAAAAAAAAATACATTTTCTCCCTGTCCGGTGGCTCATTTTCACGTGTGGCGGGGCTGCACTGGGGTCCAGAGAGAGGAGGCTGATTTCACACATGCCTGGTTATTAGTCGTCCTCTCTCCAGGGTGCATGAGGGGGTCCAGTGTTAATTGGCAGAGGGAGACCTCCTCACCTCAGGAAGGGAAGCGCTGCCTTGCCGAATTAGCCCATTAGAACCGGCATTGCTGGAGCAGACAGATGGGTTCCGATGAGACATGACTGGTACACTCATAACACATGGGCCTCATTAGCAACACTGGCTCATTCATTGATAATAATAGCTGCATTATGATTTTATTACACTTTGAGTTTGATATGCATATTAATATTCATTTAATTTATACAGGGGTTGTTAGGCTACACACACTGTGATTAGTAGTAGACAACAGTCACCTATACTGACATAAACAGTTTTGATAAGAGAATGATTGTGTTTTATTTTCCCACTTATTTTGAGGCATTATGAAACAAAAAAATATGCAAAATCACATGACTATTTTTAACCTCTCTTAGAAATAAACAGGCTATTTTTTATAACTGTGCCTATATGTGAATAAGCTCTTTTCTGCTTGGCTGACCTGTTAGATAAGATAAGATAAGACACTTCCTCTTTTCTAAAAAAAATAGTCCGACCTGTAAAGCTCAATATAATGCCAAAAGTGAATGGTGTGGGCTGTTTATTGGCAAGAACCAGACGATATGATGCAAATCATGATTCAAGGTTATGGTTGCATATATTGTGGTGTACTTCTAAACTGTAAATAAGTATTATTAAGTATTATTTTAGTAAAACTGACATAGTATAAAAAATACACACCACCATATTGTTACGCGGGATGAGGGGACAGGTTGCAAACGCAAGTCTTTAATGAACCAAAAAATAAAACAACACCAAAGAAACTAAACAACTGAAAAACAACAAAACAGGGCTACAAAACAACAGACATGAAGAAACATACATGGAGACTAAATCAACCAACAAAGAGACAAAGGACCAGCAAGGAGACAAAACACCTAACAAGAACAAAGGGCACGACATGGGGTATAACACAACTAGGGCTGACGAGAGACACCTGGGAAGGGGCGGAGCTAGAAACAAGGGACCTGACAGGAGGGCGGAGGCAGGAGGAGCACAGGACCAAAACAAACAGAAGCACATGGAACAGAGTCACAGACAGCACTTGGACATGACAGGACACGGCAGGGTGTGACACATATACATCATTTTGCTAATGCTTACATTAGCAGTGTGCCCTTGTAGTATACGTTGTTTACAAGTAGAAGAGTCTTAATGGCTGAAGATTACAACACAGCTATTTAGTAGTCAGGATTGAAAAACAACACAAAATAACAGCGGTCTGCCACAAGTCTTTGCATGTAAACTGCATGTAAAAAAAAAATTGATTCTAGATTTTTACAATCGATACAATATCACAACATAATAATGTGATATGTAGGTGTATCAGTGTTCACCTACACTTACAATAATAGGTGGAGCTAAACTAGTGTAGGTTAAACAGATGGATACATGTAAATTTGCTGGTTTTTATGACATCACAAGCTTGGGATCAAAGTGTAAAAATATACACTTTGTGTATTTTTCTACATACTGTTTACATAAAACCTTTCAATTAAAATGTAATTCCATCAATTTTTTTTATTTAGTATTGAAAATGTGTCATATTATGGGCCAAAAACTGCTAGATGTATCGTATTGTGAAATGTGCATGCTGTTTCAGTCCTATTCTGAAGTCTTCATGGGCAGAATGCAGTAACACAGCTTTCAGAGGGCTTTGACTGTAGAAGCTCTTTCTGTTAATAATTCTGTATAGTGGCACTGGTATGCCTTCAAATCTCATTGTGCATTATACGTGCAGCTAGTAAATTATTTAAGTGTTTCTAATGCTGTTAATACTTCATGCGAGCTTTATATATCTGCAGATGACTTTGGAAATATTAAACCAATTTTTCCTAATACACCAGCTTTCAGGGAGATAAAATAGTCAACACACGAGTCAGTTATATGAGCTAGATATTATGTTTTGATTTAGTTTTGAGGTTTGATAATGTCTTGAGTTCTTATTGAGGGTGCTAATATAAAGGAGGGCCCTGGAGCTGTACTCTGCGGTCGTCTCTTGATAACCCGGCTACTCTTCATTACACAAGAACAGTCACAGCAGACATCATTTTGGCAACCCAGTAACAAGGGTAATCTAGAGGTTAAACCAGTTTGAGGAACAGAAAATGTAACTGCGTTTTGCCAAACTGTAAATCATCTTTCTGTTTCAGAACAGAAATGTTCATTTGAACTTTTGTGTCATGTATGTAATGTATATATTTCCTTCCCAAACACTCCCAAATGCTTCTAAATGTCTCACATGCATTTGTTTAGTGTATTATTTAATAGCCTCTATGCATCTTAGGCCGTCAATATCTTCTCCGTCTCCATTATAGTTTGTTGTGTTTTGATTTTTTACCTAGGCCACAGATAAAGTAAAATCAATTTACTGAGAATATTTTCACCACATAAAACATTGCATTAACATGTGTGATAGATAACTATGCATGTTTGTTGTTGTATTGAGATCGAGCTAGAGAGAAAGCATCTTGGTTCATACTAGGCTTAACCATTTTAAATAGCTAGTCTTTGTAGTCAAGTCCTCAAACATTTGCAAACATACAATAAACGGTCAAAAGAAAACGGAGACCACAAGACCTAGGCTTTAGGAACTTGTTAAACATGCAGTTGGCTCTTAGGTGAACCGGAGCAGGAAAACTGTTGCAACAAAGTTGAGTGTCTGAAATGTCTTAGTGGCATTAACATTACCCTGAAAAATGAACCCAGACCATTATTCCTCCTCCACCAAACTTTACCGTCTGCACTGTTCATTCCAGTAGGAAACAATGTCCTGGAATCAGACAAACTCAGATTTGTTCTTTAGGCTTCCATATAATGAAGGATGGTTTATTATTACAGAGGGTACAGAGAGTACTGTTCTATTAGTCTATGTGGTCTGCCTCCGTGTGCTCTGAGCTGTTTTTGCTCCCAAATGATTCCATTTCACAATAATGGTGCTTACAGTTGGCTAAGGCAGATCTAGCAGGGCATAAACTTCACTAAAAGACATGTGGCAAAGTTGGCATTCAATGGCAGTGTCATGTATGAAGTCACTATTTGTCTGTGTGCTCGATGCTATGCACCTAGCAGCAATGGGTTTAGCTGAAACATCTGAACGCAATAATTAGGAGGCATGTCCACATACTGTTGGCCATATGCTGTACATCCTACTTGTAAATAAGCTTTTAGCTTTTTGCTCTGATTTAAGGGCATTTGTTGAGAGAGATCTGCTCTGTGGCATGTCTGTGAGTACTCCAGCCAGCCCATGGACCAAATGTCTGGTATCTACGTGTCTGACATCAACAAGTACAATGCAAAGGACCATGTTGACTTCCAAATGCTGCTTACAGTTTATACTTACCTCTCAAAGCTATTTTAGAGCCCACATTCTTCCTTGCATTACCTCCTTCTCAAAAAGTGGATGCTCTGCAGTCAGCCCAATTAGGGAACAGCTTTGCAAACACAACCTTCTTTTGATTAGAGAGCCTGAACAGTGTTTGGAAGGTTTGAAATATTTTGCAAATGTAAGTGAAGTTATTGCACATTAGCAGGCAAGCTCTTGAAAACCGAACTGCCTTTTCAGTGTTTGAAAGATTTCTCCCACAAAACCACAAGCAATGGTTTCTGCTTTGCGAACGAAGACGGGAATAAAGACAGTGCACCGCAGATTCGTGTCTAATTAGCAAAGTCGAGATAATTATAGGTAGCTTTAATTGCACAGTATCCTAAGTGATTGTCGGAATGAAACCACCTGGTGCTTTGGACATTATTTTGTAATTATGGGGTTGATTTGGTGTTTTTCTCCCACGAAGATACAATCTCTCCTCTGTTCTAATTAAACTGCAGTCAGGTTGCATAGCAAAACTTTTAATTGTTTATGCCATGCGTTTGGAATATCATGTCACTCTGTAATTTTGAAACGCAAGCATATCTGCAAATCTACATATTTTGCTGTAATGTTTTTTTTGGCTACTCTCTATTTTTTTATTATGTGTGTTCATCAACAGTGATGACTGGCAGTGTTCAGTGTTCTTTTGTAGGGATATGTATAAAAAGTCCAGCTTTTGCTACGTAAACCTATCCTGCTGTATTTTGCTGTACTGACAGATGAAAATAAGAATTCAGGTGGTGACAATCATAACCTTAATTTCTCTGTGAATTCAGCACTTTTGTACTTTAGACTTTTTTTCCTTAGTGGTTAAGAGAACACTCTAGCATGTTTTAAGCTAATCTTTAATTGCACAGTATCCTAAGTGATTGCCAGAATGAAACCACCTAGTGTGTTGGACATTATTTTGTAATTATGGGGTTGATTTGGTGTTTTTCTCCCTCGAAGATACAATTTCTCCCCTGTCCTAATTTAACTCCAGTCAGGTTGCATAGCGAAACTTTTAATTGTTTATGCCATGCATTTGGAATATCATGCCACCCTGTCATTTTGAAGCAAAAGTTTACGAATCTGCATAATTGTCTGTTGTCTGTTTTTGCCCATTATCTGTTTTTCCTTAACAACAACTGGCAGTACACTTTAGAATTCCAGCACCACAAAACCTGAAATATTTATTTCCCTTATCTAGAAGAGCAGCGATGGAATGACTCGTTGCTTAGCACAAGTCAACATCTTACACCACTTAAAGCATACAGATGCCTCGTTGCCCTCTTTTGTCTCTTTGATGCTAATTACAATATGCACATAATATCATTAGCAATATGAGGGTCACATTTACCACCGACTGCAGCTTGTTTTGAACAAACAAAAGATTCTGCGGGGGTGGACTCTTATGCTATGTGGCTGAAGTAATGTAGAAGTGGCTGCCTCGTAATTTTCTGTGAACTGTGCTTTAATGACAGCGGCAAGTGCTGACCCAAAGCCAGTAGCGTTCAATTTTTCATAAAAGAAAGAAGGGATGATAATTACAGTGCAGTCTAATGGGTGTTTCTGACCTCACTGACGGTGGTGGCATTGTGAAGTGATACTGAGATAATACTAAGAAAAAATAAGAAAAGCTGAAATAAATGCTTCCATGTAGTTTGTAGGGGTTGAAAGAATAAACCGAGGTCAAGCATAGAGGTGTTTTTCCTTCCTTCTCTAGCAGGATTCTTTTATTTTCTTAAGTCCAACTTTTGCTACGTAGGCTAGCATAGTGTCATGCTGTAAATAGTCTGTTCTGACAAATTAAAATAACAATACAAAGGTAACCAAACTGAATGCATTTCTGTGTGTGTGTGGTTAAGATGTTGTTCTGGGTGGTTAAAGCAATACTCATTGCATCTTTGTATAGCACTCTCTATACTTAGTTCAGAACCTAGTAGAATACATTTATTTAATAGATCACATTGGGAAGGTGCTGAGTTGTCTGGAAGCAGTGATGTGTAACCTTCAAGAGTTATTCATTAAAAGGCAAAAGGAATCTTTTAGATAAACTAAAAAAACTAAAAATGTAAACATAACTGGAACTTATTTCTTTACTGTACTGTCAAAAATGACAGCCTTCAAAAACAACTTGGTAAGATGTTTTCTCTAATGCTTTGAAACAGCTGAAGTTTCTGAATTTAATTGTGAAGTATGTATAATACATATGTGTAGTAAATTAATTTTTATCAAATGCCCTTTGATTATTACTGTAATTGATGTGGCTCAATGAGGAATCAACACTTTTTTTGTTTTTTTGTCTGTGGTAGTCAGCATTCAGAAAGAGATTAGTGGCAGTGTTACTGGAACATCATAACTTGGAAATATTAGCTTGTGACCGCCTTACTTAGGACTAAATTTAGGGCAATAGCTATTACAATATACTGTTATGTATATCCAAAACTATAAGAAAACAGTATTACAAAAGCATCCTAAATAATTTCCTAAATACTCTCTTAACTTAAGGATAACCCGCATTATCCTAACATCTGTTTTAATCTTTCGTTTCTATCATTTTAGGCTATTAAGACAGGCAGCAAAAGTTTAATTAGCATTTAAGAACATTCCATTTATTCATGTTGTAAAATGTTAGTTTCAGGAATAAGATGTTTTTGTAGGGATTTCCGCAGGGCCTGCAGGGTTAAGGATTTTTGCGCCAGAGAGGTTCTCTCAAGTAAAACTACTCCTTATGTTAGTTATATTATGCTATATGCATTTCTCCTAGCTACAGTACACTTTAGTGCCGGAAATGTGTCAGACTCTCTTTGCAGCAGACTGGCTAATAGGAGAAGTAAAAAGTTAAACTGGATGTCCTAAAATAAGGACAGTATTTAGAAATGGTTGTTTACCAAAATGTACATTATTGTGATGACTAGCAGATGATATTTCTGTTTTAGGACATTTCTGTAATAAAGGCCATGATTTTTGAAGAGAAACAGTTGCACTGTACAGTGAAATTCTTACTCTACACTACCTCGGACTACAAGCTACTAACAAGCACAATATAAATACTTTATACTATATTTATATCTATATAAATACTATACTATATTTCTACTCTCCCTTTTGTGCACTCTTTACTTAGATTTTATATTAAGAAATATGCACTATGTATGGCAAGTTTGATAGGCATATCATATGTACAAAACAAGCAGAACATATGTACAGAATGCAATATGAGAGCAAATGATGACTGAAGTTACCTTACTAAAGATACATTCGTATATACATGCAATTCTGTATTCTGTATGCAGAAGTGATAGGTTCAAATCAACAGTGTGCCAAAGGTGAAAACAGTTGAGTGGCGTTCCCACTGTAATGTTCTAGTGGTCATCTTGTGGGAGAGAGGAATGAGCATGGGGTCACAATACTGGTCAGATGCTTATGTCAGAGGAGCATGTGGTGAAATGGTGGTTGTTGGGAGAATCATGGGATATAAGGTGTATAGAGCCCTGATGGCCTGAGGATTGAAGGTGTTCCATAACTTGGTGCTCCTAGAATCATGTTTGGAAGAGTGTCTTTGCAGCATTGTGTGCTTTGTGTTCCTGTTTTTACACCAACATCGTTAGTGGCGCCTCTCTCTAGCCCTCAGCCCAGCCACAGCTTTGTGGGCAGTATACATCTCAGTGCCTCTGTGCTCCCCGTGGTCTTTATGGTGGGCTTATTTTAGGAAGAGGTGGGGTGGAAGGCTGGCATTCTGTGGGATGCTGTGGTTGATGATAAGAGGAATGGCTGGGTTAGTCTTTGGGGAGCACCACACCCAGAGGCAAGCCAGGCATTCCGTTTCGCCCAACTGCGGCTCTCCTGCCCCATTCTGGAGCTTCCTTTACATAGTTGTATGCATGTAGAGCTGTTTTTAAGTTTCTATGTGTTGTTATATTTGCATGTGCTCTGAGCTGTGTTACAGCAGTAGGGCTGTGATAATAACCACATTAACGCAATACCATGATCATGTGATGCCTACCGCTGTGTGGAGTTCATTAGCGTCAGTGCTGCATTTTTAATTGAATTTTTTGGCTGAAAGTTGATTCACTATAATTAATTATGCTTGGTATCAGTTTACTACTTTACTGACAGCTCTCTGTAAGGGGGCTGAAGCAGACTAGACTGTAACATTAGCTGAGCTGATAATGTAAAAGACTGACTTTGACGTCATCTTCCGTGGCTTTCAGTGGTCTCAGTGTTGCTAGAAAAGACTGATGAAATGGTGAGTGTTGCTCTGTGATGCTCTGAGAAACTGAACAGAACAGAATTTTAAAGTGTTATAGATCGTTATGACTGAAAGCCATTCAGTCTTCTTAGAGCTACACCAACCACCAATGGCTTTAGTTCAGTATACTAAAGAAAGCAAACACCATGGGACTCTGTGTTTGGCTTTAGGTGCTGTAGTGTCGTTTCATGTGAAGGAAAAGTAAGGATTAACTGTTATTTTTGCATAGAAACCATCAGATCTGACAGTGCTGTTGGTGCTGTCAAGTACTGGGAATTTGATGCAGTGTAAGGGGTGTGTCTGTGCACACTCCAGAAAATGTCTCTGAGCCAAGCCCTTTTCATTCAAAGTAAAATAAGAGATTAGAGAATAGAGAAATAAGAGAATAGAGATTCGCTTAGCAAGTTGGTGACTACAGGTGAGATTTATAATGTAACACTGAGAATAGTAGAGCGTTAGAAGTGTTAACTATAAATGTTAACGTGTTCACGGACGGAGTGGGGAAAGAATATGTGTGCATATGTTACTTTATCATTGTAGTGACAGAACATTAATACTGTCACAGCCCAATGCAGCAGTTAAGTCCTTGTTTTAGGTCAGCAAGTGCAAAAGCATGGTATAATTTAATATTAATATTTTTTTAAATCTGGAATTAAAAAAAACTATTTCTAATAGGTCTACATGTATATTTCCTCTATTTCTGTGAAGATTTTTTTACCAGATGTTTGAATCTCTGTATGAATAAGTACCACATTTGTGTTTGTGAGTTGAGCCAAAGACAATTTATTTGCTAATTTATAACTGAAACTAAATAACTGTCATCCTGAGATTGTCCACACAAACTGTAAAACAAAGGTGCATTTAATTCATAAATGACTACACAATTACGTACTTACATTCAATATTACTGTAAAATGGTCATTGTGAATAATTTTAATTTGTTTTTAATTTATTAAAATGTTGTCCTGCCTGCAGTCTAAGCCAAGAGAATGCACAAGATATGGCACTGGAACAGATTTAAAAATAGAGTGTCTCCACACATGCACAAGTGTTACGCCACATGTATTCTATATGTGCAGCTGTGTGTTTAATTTTAACCTGCCATGGAATTAGTCTTGGTTCTGTTTATCTTGCAGGAATGCTGAATATGTCCTTAAACAAGCAGGTCCAGGTTAGTGGGGCATAGATCCTGTGTTATAGGATTAACCCCTGGAGACACCACTCCAATCCCTCTCACAATGAACCTGAGTTTGCAAAGACCTTGTCCACATGTGAAATCTAAATGAGGATCTATCAAATCTGTCACTGCTGCAAAACAGCGCCTGTATACCACAGAGTTCTTTACTCTTTCATAGGTTTAAGCCGCTGTTAGCCTTGACCTAAGACTGATGGCGGGCTCTTTTATTATCACAGCTCTTGTAAATCTGAGCTGAGTAGAGAAATGCTGCTCCAGTTACTTTCATTCTTGTAAGACATTTACACCTGCTTTTAGAGCAGCGATCAGTCAAACAGCAAATACATCTGTGACCATCTGTTTGACACAGTAGAAATCATTAATGAGATCACCCTGGGGAGAAGATGACTAATAACCAGCTATGTGTGATCCTTTTATAAAATACATACAGCATGTACGTTTGTGCAAATCTAATATTTCACATATATTTTCATTACCATCTCACAAAAATTAGGTGTAAATCCGTAAAACATTTTGTTTCTCAAAAACTATCTTTATAAGCACTACCTTGTGTGAAGCGGTATTCGATTTATGGACTGTATTCATACCAGAATAAGTTATATATGCAATATTTCTAGTTGCTCACAAGTAGTAAACATCGCAACATTTAATTGTTAAAAAAGTCACTTTTAAGCATCTATGCACTAGTTTTAGCACTGTTAGTAGGAAGAGTTTTACGTGATGACCTGAGTGAGTCTAAGCCGGCAGCTACACAGAGGACCCAAACCTCAGCGACCAAAACAAACCTGGGCTAAACAGTTCATAAAATCTAGGTAGAAGCATGGGTCAAAACCAAGATAAATCAAAAGCCAGGTAGTCAAAACAAGACGGAGGTGGCAAAAGAACAATACCATTGGGCGGACAAGAATTAAACATGTACAAAAAGAGAACACCCAGTATGCAACAAGAGAGTTGGCAATACTTCGTAAAGTATGCAGGTATATATATATACCCAACAAAGTGAATGGAAAACAGGTGAAGTTAATTAGAATTCTGATGAAGCAGAGCAGGGAAGCTGTTCCTGATTAGAAAGTGTAGAGCTCGTGGTGTTGGCATCATGGAGCAGGGGAAAAGTCATGGACGGTGTAGTCCTTGGATTTAGCAGAGGCAGTGGAAGAGTCCCGACACGTGACACGTACAAATTTATAGCCAACATCCTTGAATTGCATTAAACATTTTTTGGATATTCAAGTTCTTGAAAGAGTTGAGTGTGCTTTAAAAACATAAAATTGCCATTTGCCATTTTGTCTGCGTGTTTTCTCAATACTGTATCATAGGTTTATTTATGCACTATTACACTTTAATGTATATACTGTACATCTGAACTCCTGGACACTCTCAGACACTTTACTGTATATACTGTACATCTTAACTCCTGGACACTCTCAGATACTTTACTGTATATACTGTACATCTTAACTCCTGGACACTCTCAGACACTTTACTGTATACACTGCACATCTTAACTCCTGGACACTCTCAGACACTTTACTGTATATACTGTACATCTTAACTCCTGGACACTCTCAGACACTTTACTGTATACACTGTACATCTTAACTCCTGGACACTCTCAGATACTTTACTGTATATACTGTACATCTTAACTCCTGGACACTCTCAGACACTTTACTGTATATACTGTACATCTTAACTCCTAGACACTCCACTCCACTTAAATACCAATATATGCACATGTTTATTGGGTTAATTCAGTCATTATCTGCTGATAACTGCACATTCATGCTCATTTATTTATTACTATTGCAGTTTCTACAGTCTACAGTTATATTTGTATTTTCTTGTATATATTTCTTGCCTCCTTGCGAAGTGAGATATATGTATATTTATATATTTATCGTCAGTGACCTGTACTATGTATAGTTTATAGTTAACAGTTAATAATATTGCTGCCAGTACCCCAGTATCTGTAAAAAATGATAAATTATATAAAATTATAAAAAGTAACCTAGTTGCCTTTTGAGTTTTGAGCTAATTAAATGTCTAACATTAAGCTTTAGAGTAACAGTCTGTTACCTTATTTCTTGAAGTTCAGTAAACTCAATATTTAAGTGAAATCAAGTTACTTTAAGTTGCTTACTTCTTTAGCTTCAAACATTGGAGAGAGCTGTTATCCCACCGAGTTTACCGACCAGGGGGGTTTAATCTGTGTTTTATCATATTAATATCTTATATATTTAGTTCACCTTTTGCTGGGCAATAAATATGACACTCAAATTTAGCATCATACAAACATAATATTTAATATGTTATTGGTTCCCTGGGCTTTAAAAACAGTTATTTACACAGTTAAGGTACCTTTAAAAACTTGTAGCAAGAGAGTTTTGCTCTTATTTCTGTTGGCCAGTTTCAGAATGTAAAATTATTCTGTAATGCAAAAAACGTAAGTAAAAAAATAAGGGGTGAATATGTGTTGTCTAATAGCATAAGTCAAATTGTATTCTGCCTGTTACTGATCAACACATCAGTGCACTCTATTCTCCCCATCCTCTGACTCTTAGTTGAATCTAAGGGCCATTTGGGTGGTTCCCTCGAGGGCCCTCGCTTCTCTGTGTGTGTATGTGACATTTTGAGGGTGTGTACATTTATCACTATGGTTATGGGCTTTCTCTTCCCTCTGCAGATTGTCTTTGAAGTGGTGACCTCAGGCCAGCGTGGCTTGCTGGCCATCAAGGATGTCGTCGTCCAGGGCCATCAGTGCAGTAAGGCTGAATCTTACATCGTAAAAGTGCACACACACACACACACACACACACACACACACACACACCTGCCTTGTCCTTTTAATGACATCCTGCAAAATGTCTGTCTTTCAGTAGACTCACACAGACAAAGCAAAAATGCCTTCTCGATCATGTTATGGTACAGGCTCAGCAATATTATATGTCTCTAAAGGCTCGTTTTGTTTATGAGTAAGAAGATAAGCAGCATAAAGTTCAGACCAGGCATTAGGTTCTTGGATAAGGAATAGAAGGCAAGAGGAAACCTTCACATCCAGGAAAGCAGGAGTAAAATCTTCCATGAGAAACGACTGCTCCAGTCCACAAGATAATCAGAAAGATTAACGTAGGGCTGTAGCCTTGTAGTAATTTTGTCAGAGAAGTACACTTCTCAGTGTTTCTGGAACTAGTTAATATTAGGCTAAATTGCCTGACAGGCAAAATTGTTCATTCATTTCGTGAATGGTTTTAAGCACTGTTCAATAGTGGTAAATTATAATGTATTATACTTACTCACTTTTAAATACAAGCAAAATTGTCACATTTTAAAACAATAAAATTTTGCGTTTCACTGCAGTGATGAAAAATAACAAATTCCCAATTTCTCCACAAATTCCCAAATACTCCACATGTGAACACTGTTTGCTATTTAGTGATTGAAAAAGAAATCAATGTAATTAAAGGTGTGTCTGGAGCTGATTAGAAAAGCCATTATAACACAGTATGAGTTTTAGCCTTGTTAGCCAAGAAGCCGACAGCCGAGCCCTGGGCTTAGCTACAACCAATAATTCCTGAGCACTCAATGTGTTTGTTTTAAACATCAGAAATGCACAAATAATAATGCACAACTTGCAGGTTGTGTACCTGAATATGCCATTGAGCTACACCAAGTTTCAGCTGCCCTGTCCTCAGGAGTAAGAGCAGTGGATGGAACAGTGGCAAAAATGAGAGTGGTTTCTGTGGGAGAGAGTTTCTTCCTCTGGCATGTACTTTAGTCTTTATAAATTTGTAGACCATTTACATACATAACCAGCAAAATAACACACTGCAGGAAAGAGAAAAAATTGAAAAGCATAATAGGCCCCCTTTAAATGAAATATGTAGTTATTAAATCCACACTGCACAGAATCTTCTCAAGTGATACATATAAAATGATGTTTTTAATCTGCTTCAAATTAGACTGAAGTACAAGGTCACATTCACTAAACCTACAGTGTACACATGTACCAAGCTCTGTGTATTGCAGATCTTCTGCGCACTGTTTCTGCAGTTATTGATTAATGTTATAAAGTAAGTAGAGAACTACAGGAAATGAGAAGAAGAAAGGAAAAATGAATCAGCTGAGAGTAAGTCTCCACTAAATCAGTGGTTTTGGACCCGGTGAAAGCTTGGTAAAGTGGGGAGCCATCATTTGGCACAAAAAGATGAAATTCAGCTGAGGCAAAACACTTTCAGTGGAGAATGCAGTGTGCTCGCCTCTTACGGAAAGCCCCTCTTAAAGCTCTTGAACACTGATTGTGTACAGTGAGCTATACTAATTCCTTTCAGTGGTATTACCAGGCTCTTTCAGAGAGTCCCTTTACACCAGTAAACGCTTGCCTTTGCTTTCCAACGTGTTTCCAGAGAAAGAGGGAACAAGGTGTAGAAACTGACTATTAACAGTCAGGCGTTTTTGTGTTATTTTAGATTTGATTGGATTTACCGCAGCCCAATCTCCTCCACCCCCTCCTCACCACAACACAAACACACACACAATCCCAGCCTAGATTAACTGGTTATTGTTAACTGATTGTGAGAAGGTATGTGAATGCAGATTATAGTCTGCACCAGCATAAAGTAGATTTTCGAACTTCTAATCCCGGTTTAGACCAGAAACATCTGACCAAAATCCACTCATCTTTGTTTTGGAGAGCACAGCGCGGCATGCATGTTGTGCAGATTTGTCACAGTCTGACTGTACCTTTATCAATAGGAATCAGTCATAGATCGGTCACGGGAAGAAAGGGTAATAACTTGCTATTTTGAGCTCTGAATGATGGTTTCTGAGCATTAAATTGAGTGATAGGATGTGCCTTTATTTTTATGGCAAAAAAAGTCACATTCATTTCCTATTCATGAAAGCAGATGGCATGGCTGCCTTCACTCCAAGGTGTCATTAACTCCACAGGAGGTCTACCTATCATTAAAGGAAAAAAAGCTACTTTACCAGCAAGAGCAGTAGGTACAGCCACAGCACTATCGGGGAGAGTGGCCGGTCAAAGTAATAAAAATGATATTTGAAACAAAAAAAGCAACTGATGAAATATTGAGTAGAAGGAAGAGGAGCTGAGAGGGAGCAATTAAATTAGCAGCATTGCCATGTTTTGTGGAGGACGCCTCTCTTATCGATTCAAGGTCGCCGCAGCCTGATTTCCGCAAGAGGCATAATCAAACATTATACCTCGTAACTTGATTTACATGAAATTTCATCCCGGAGACAGCCTGTTAAAAATGCATATTGACCCAGATATAAGTGTGTTTTGTTGTTGATGCAGAGAAAGATTAATTAAAGTTACCACAGGCCGCATCTCAATACTGATCCGTTGAGATAGAGAGATCTACTGAGCCATATAGCAATATTATTAATAGCACAGATTAAATAGGATTTCTATATCCATATTTCAGAATCAGTCTTTACCTTAGAGTTAAAGCTGTTAAGTAGATTCTCCTTAAAGCTGATATTAAGTCTCATATGAAAAAGTGTTTTTACTTTTGATGTTGCAAGATAGAGGTCATGAACTTATCTCAAGAGCCCCTCAAACGTGTATGAGAGCTTCACACGTCACATGAAAACAAAGGAGTTGCAGCTTCCTTTCTCGCTTGCCCTTCTTTCTCCTTTTGCCAGTAGTGAATTCCTGCCACATCAGTATGAGCACATTGATATTGTTCATACTTTATTTTTTGCCGATATTTTTTGCAGTAATTATGCCAGTATTGGAAACAGTGTGGAAACCTGATTTTCTTTTAGATTAAGGAAAAGTGCTACATGAGTTTGCTTGCATTCAGTCACAAAAACATTTGTGAGGTTGGCCATGGATTGTAGATCTGGCAACAACTGGCAGATAATTATTTAAACACGAAAACAGAAAAAACCCTTCTTTGTAGACCTTGATTTGTGCATTATTTGTGCCTTGTTGTGTAACAACAGGAAAGGGCCTTGCCCATGCTAATTTGATGAAGATGAACACAATTCTCTAGAACAATGTTCCCCAGACATTTTGATTTCAAAAAAGCATGTTTTTGGTGGCCTGAGAATTAAAAGACAAACAAAACAAATCATTATGAAAAATGATCAATTAAAGGTAAAAGAATTTACTAAGCTAAGTGTAATATGCAAATATTCATTGTGTGAAACAGAAACAGAATTCTGCCCAGCCCAAACCCCCCAAAAATGTCTCTAGGCATTCAGGCTGATAGTGTTCTACTGGCATCTGCCAACCGTAGATTCATCTTTCAGATGGTGAAGCGTGTTTCATCACTCCGTAGAATGTCTTTCCACTGCTCCAGTGTCAAATGGCTGTGTGCTTTTCATCTGTCATCCTGGTGTTTGGCTATGTTGAAAGTCACTGAGCTCCCTGAGTACAACCCAGTCTACTGCCAGTGTTTGTTTATGGAGATTGCATGGCTGTTTACTTGTTTTTGTGCACCTGGAATGTTTAGGAATGAATTACCTGAACATCCTAATTCAAAGGGGTGACTAGATGCTTTTGGCCACTGCACACAATAGCTTACTTAAAGTTGTCATGAAGTGTCTATATTTATCAGCCTGATCAGTATTTATCTGCTTCATTTGGGCCATCAAAAATACAACAAAACACTGATTTCATGGTAAAGAAAACCTGCATACAATATGAAATATGACAAAACACTAACCAGTGTGCCATGGGGCTGTGCCGCCCTGTCTAATCCTGTCTGCTAGTATGTTTTGTTGATTTATTAATGTACTAATTGTTAACATTGTGGATTAACTATGTTTGTTGTTTTTTGCAGTGATGACGCCCCATTTTCTCCATATTAAAGGGGTAGAGGTGAACGCAGGCCAGACGGCTACCTTCCACTGTACTGTCAATGGAGAATGGAGAGACAACTTTCACCTCTGGCTACAGGTCTCACACACATTCACATATAAACACCGAGCTGTTTGTACACATGTACACACTAACAGCACTTATAGAGAAAGCTTTGCCTTTGACCAAAGCCGTTTTTAAATACTGATGATTTAATTTAAAGTCAAAATACTACTATAAATGGAGAAATGCTCTTCACTTTGATAAAGTATCAGTACTCACTGGCCCTGACCCAGACCTGAAAGTTGCTTAATCACTGTTCTACATTCCATGCAGCATGCTAGGAATTTAGGCCATGATTTTGTTCTCCAGTCCTGTATTTCTCCTGGTTTAGGAAGACATCTGGGACTACCTTGGAATACTAGTATTTAGAGCGAACAGTTCGTTCTTCCTTCCCTCTCTGTAGCTGTGCGGTGCTTCTTCCCAGATCAGGCTCTGTTTATCTCTTCTGACTGTGTCACATTAGCCATATTGTGTTGCAGTGTAAGCTGGGCTGAGTTACATACAGAAGCACTTTGGTTAACACACATAGCCTTTCTGTGTTCCACTCAGTCAAACTGCATCACACCAAGCACTTCATGCCCCTCTTAAAATAAGGAGAACAAGCTCGTTTTATGTCTTTCATTCTCTCTTTTCTTTTATATATATAGCTTGTAAACCTTCTCCAGGCCTTGTAGAGTTGGCAGTATATTGACATTGTCACCTCAGAAACTCAGTTTCATAGCATGAAAACATCAGCCTAACTTTACATTCTTTTCATGGACCCTCCATGGAGGATTTACGGAATTGGCCTAAAATCTTGTTAGATTAATCTGCATTAAAGTCAAATTGATAAGAACGATTTATCCATCTCCTATAAAGTTAATTATAATAGCCATAAGATAATCTCTCTCTCTCTCTCTCTCTCTCTCTCTCTCTCTCTCTCTCTCTCTCTCTCTCTTTCTCTCACACACACACATACTGCCTCTTCCTGTCTCTTTCCCTTCATGTCCATGTCTTTTTCTCAAAACTTCATTTCTCATTTTCCTGCCATCTCTTCCGTTTTCTTTCTCTTGCTTAGTCTGCCTCTCTTCCTCCCTCTTCTTCCTTCCATTTCTCTTTCTCCCTCTTCCTCTCTCTCTATTGCTCTCTCTTTTCTCGCATGCCCATTCTCTCTGCCCAAACACCTCTTCCTCTTTCTTTTCCCCTCCATCTCTTCCTCTCTCTCTCTTCCTTTCTCTCTCTCTCTCTCTGTCTTCTCACTCTCTCATGGCCTCTTCCTCTCTTTCTTTTTGGCATGTTCTCTGTGTGGAGGACCTATGCCAGGTAGTTAGTTACTTAAACAAACACGTCCTCATTACTAGGCAAAAGAAACACAAACATTAAGTGAAGTCCCCTGATGACAGTAATGAAGAAAGATCTCCAATGAACAAATGGCCCCCATCTGCCTGCTACACTGGGTGACAGCTGGGGGGAGTCTAGGTTGTGTATGTGTGTGCATGTGCAGCAGAGATGATTAAAACTGAAAACTTCCAGCCAAGAAAACAGTCAAGGAAATATCCTGCCATTAATGCACTGCAGAAACAGACATATTACCCAGACAGGGCACTCTTGCACACACAGACATAACACACATAAGCCCTGCACATACTCTAAAGTGCTTTTGTGTGTCTGGACTTCAGGGTATAAGTGGACGCGAGGCTCCTATGAAGGCCACCAAGCCGTGGAATAATCAGCGCTTCATTGGCATGTTTGATGTAGTGAACACAACAAAACAAGACTCCGGCCGCTACCGCTGCATCGTCCATTCCAACAGGGGTGTAGGGGTGTCCAACTATGGAGAACTGACCATTAAACGTGAGTCCTCATCACACCTCTTTCCAGAGAGCCATACCTCTAAACAGCAACTTCACTAAATTACACTTTCCAACTTTCCACCACAAATGTGTGATTGTTTTTGTTGCCACAGTTTGTTTTGGTAAACTACTGTCAATAAGGAGCAAAGCAGTTTTTAACGACCAGTGCAAGCTGAGTTATTTTCCTGCAGGTCTGGACAGCTAGCTAGCTGGTACACTTTTGTTTATATTGGGTTATAAATGCAAACTGAGAGCTTGCAAACAGGATAGCTGGCCATCCAGAGAAACAGATTAGAGCCAAAGCTGGTATTATTTGAACCTTGTTTGGACAGTACCTGATATTGCCAGTGATTAGGTGGATCGTCTCAAGTCTAGAGTGCAGAGGTGGCAGGTTTATGCTACCATTGAGAAGCCCGCATTAAGCTTGATGAACATTTTTATTCCCCTTAGAAGTGAAGCTAATTGTGTTGCATATATGAATGGCTTTTCAGTTTTCAAATACTATAATTATCATTTTTATGGACAATCATTTATTATTTCTTGTATACTTCCTTTGTTACATATTATTATATATGAGTATGACAAATCAAATTCAGTGGAGCAGATTCAGTATCGTCTGATACAGCAGCACAAACAGTCTTCAAACTACACCAAACTACTTTAGCTACACTACATAAGTACTTCTGTGCTACCTCCTGTGCTTTAACTTCCTCTAGAGTTAGAGACTGTATGTCGTGAGCACATTGTCAGCTGATAGCAGTGCGAGGAAGATTGATGTGCGTTTTATTTTAATGGCTCGCGCTTCTTTTGTTTTGATGTGTCGGTACGTGTGCAACTTTATGAGCGCTGTCCTTGACCGAGCATGTATCCTCTCTGGAAGGACATAAAGGCAAGAGTGTATTGATGTACAGTAGGCTGTCCAGCATGGGCCTCCGCCAGTCATTTGATATGAATTTATAGAGGTGGCCGCTTCTAAATCCTCCTTTCCTTCTCTCTCCCATAGCCGCAAGAGCTAGGTAATGGCCTTCAATATTTCTCCTCCTCAATTTCCCCCTCACTCGCTTTCTCTCGCTCTCGTCGAGCTGCGAATTGAATTTATGGTCCTGTAGGTTTCTTTCCTTTTTTTTTTTTTTTTTACAGACTCGCAGCTTTAGGTGACTGACTGCTTTAATCCTACCTTGTCCATAGAGAGAGCTGTCAGTCAAAGAATGCTGACCCCTACTTTGGGCTGTGTCTACCTCCCTTTAGGGCGTTTTCAGTGTTATGGATTGTATTCATTCACTTGTATGTTTTTTAACATGCATGTATACAGATAAGTGACAAATTATAGGACAAACTAAAATAAATGAGTGGGAAAACATAACCAGAGTAGATGGTTTCAGGCAGTTGTTCTGCTTCTTTCAGTTAAATCAATTACATTCTAAACTGGCTAGTGTGCAATAGGAAAGGTGAATAAATTCCATTCTGATCTATGAAGAGATCAGTAAATAGAGTTGGACCCCCATACACAGGGCATGAAGGATCACTCAACCCAGTTGTACATGAGTGTGCGACCAAGATGTTATTTTTATCATAGATTGCCCAGTCAGCAGCGATGTGCATATGTGACACGTCATTCTAAAAAGGCAAAGGATCCTAATAAAGTCCTCTATAAATGTGGCAACTGCAGCTTGGCATACACAACAATCAGGCACTGAAAATTCTTAAAACGGACGCCAAAAATGGCCTTTTCAGCTGCCATAGTTGCAACACTTGTGTAGGACAATACACCACTGTTTTTATTTAAATAAATACTTTTTTCAAGGCTGATCGACGCCCAGCTTCTGTTCCCTCATTATCACTACACCTGCTGCTTGTTAAATTAGTTTGTCACTGGTTTGTTTTTGCTGGTTTATGTGTCATTTGTAGTTCTCTGTATGATTTGGATTTTCTTTTACTTTTAGCTGGTTTCGTTTTTTGATGACTGCTGATTGATTTGTCTGCACATTTTCTGTTTGCTTATATCAAAATTAATCCAATAAAACTACTGTGAAAACCTATTTAAAAATAGTACCTTTAGTTAAACAACAAGCAGAACATTGCAGGTGTTTGTGGTACAGTGTTTTAGAAGGAAGACTAAGCTTTTTTTTTTTTTTTTTTTTTTAAAAAGAAGAGATGGATAAAATTGAGATTCAGCCAATTTGGTGAACAAAAACTAGAACAGTGCTACAGCATGAGATGCTGTTTGGGACCCGACAGTTTGTATGCTGAGGGAACTAATATACTGTTGTACATCTACTATAGTTTTGGACATGTTAGACAGGGCTCTTAACAACCATCATCAATACACCAACTGAGGGAGTATCTTTTTTAAGAATGGTGTTTGTATGTCAGTAGTTCACTATAACTATATATGTTTATAGTTTAGTTATAGTTTATAGTGAAATCTATAATTATATTTCTATATGTATAAGAGGATAAGGTATATGCAAAATTGGACAGCTGTCCAATACTTTAATGCAAGATTTTCATATTGTTATGTATGTGAGAAGAACTTTGTCTCTTCTCTGTAGATCTTGGTGCAGCCTCAGACTGACCCCCATTTTTTTTCATCTCCGTTACAGTGCCTACTGTCTCACCTTTGTGCATTGTGGGAAAATGCAGGATTTGATGCTTGAGAGTACTTGTACCATAGTTCATTGTCCTAATCCTCTCTCATGCACACATTAACATTTTCTTTGCCTTAGTGTTTAATGTGTATGACTCTGCTTTGAAAAATAAGACAACACACATCCATTTATTCATATGTGTATTACCTCCTTCTCCTGATGCGTTTTGTTGCTTTGGCAGCATTTTAAAATACTTTAGGAGCATTCTAGAGAATGCTGAGGATTTGAAATTCCAGAAACACAGTTGCAATTTTTTTTCATTTCCATACAGCAGTTCTTACACTAACTCTAGCTCACTCTACTTTGACATGCATTTGCAACTGTTGATGTTCTGTTTTCATTAGGCCTTAAATTTTAGCCCAAACTTAATTATTGCCCAAAAACATTCTGCCCAACACAAACCAAAATTCCGGATATTAAATTAGGATTTGACTCTAGCTTCTCAGAACCTGACCGCCACTCGAGACTAAATTATTAATGATAGCATTTCTTGTAGTTTCAGTGGCAGCCAATGTCAATCAATCAGTCAATTACTAGTAAAATTATTAACTTTCTGAGTTTAAATTTCTAAAGCATGCCCCATCATGGTATATCGAAAATCATGGTATGTCTCCTTTAGGGAAACTTCAGTTGGACATACATGTCTGTGACTTGGACACTCCAGCTCCAACTTTTTGCTCAGACTTGTTTTTCCTGGCTGTTTTCTCAGTTTGCTTGTTTTGCTTTCTGGTTCTTGATCATGCACTTTCTTTGTGTTTTGCTGCCTGCTTTTGACTTGACCCCTATTTGCGTGACTAAGTGTTTTGGGTATTTGAGAAGTTATGTCCAAACCTAACGAAGCTGACATTATCTTGTAGTTGGCACTCTGAAGCACTGTACTTAAAAGAAGAAACTGGCCTTCATAGAGATGATGGGTTCTGAGGTATTCTATGTTGCTGCAAAGCAGTAGCTTTGCTCTTCCTGCCCCTACCCTGCTGCAGAGCTCGAACAACGGTGCCGCTTGGACACTAGCGTGCTGTAGCTTTACGTGGAAGCATAATTGATGTTGAACAGCGCACCGTGGCTTTACGTGGCCATGTCAGCGCTAATGAGCAAAGCCGCGGATAATCAGAGTGGCATGGAGATCCTGGTGTAACTCATTAGCTGCTTTTTCCCCTCTCAATCTGTGGATCTGGTATTCAGCAGCACTCACACTGGCCCAATTAGGGCCACAGCAGCTCAGAGATGAGAGCAGGTTTAGTGATGAGGACATGAGGTGAGGGTTCTGGAAAACAGCTATAGCTACCCTAGAGGAGACAAGGGGACACAATAGAAGAGTGAAGAGAAGATTAATGGACAGATGAAGAGCAGAAGAAACAAAGGGCTTGCAGGGAAGAAGAAAAGACATAATAGAAGAAAAAGGAGATGAGAGAAAGAATGGAGTGAAGTATAGTGGAGAGGAGAAAAGTGGAAAGATGATAAGGGGAGTTGAGAAAAGGGGAGAAGACAAAAAGAGGGGAATACAAGGAAAAGACACTAGTAGAGACTACATGACCGGAGTGGATTGGAGAGAGGAAGAGAATCAGTGAGATGAGAGGAAAAGAAGAGGAAAGGAGGTAAGACAACATAAAAGGAGATGAGAGAAGAGAAGAAAAGAGAGGAGAAGTGAGGAGAAACAATTAAAGAAGTGACACAATGAGACCAGAATAGAGGAGATGAGATCAAATGAGTTGAGGAAAAGTAGAGTCAGAGTAGAGGAGAAGAGGTGAGATGTGGCAACAAAGGAAGAGACAAGCACGAGAGCAGATGAGATGAGGTGGAGACTACATGAAATGAGAAACAATGAAAGAAGGAAAGAGGAGATGAGGCAAAAAGATAGGGAAATCTGAAAAGAAAGACGATAGTAAAAGATAGTGAAAAAATATTTTGTATACCTGCTGTTGCCATCCTAGAGGAAAGGACACATTAGAAGAAGGAAGGAGAGAAGTGGAGACAAGGGGACAGGGGTCAAAACAAGAGGAAAAGTAAGGAAAGATGGAAAGGAGGAAGATAGAAGAGAAGAGAGGAGGTAAGAGAAGGGGAAGGGAAGAGGAGAATGGAGTAGACAAGAAGAGGTGAGAGGAGAGGAGATAAGATGAGACAAGTGGAGAGGAGCGTAGGCAAGAGAAAAGGAGGTGAGAGGAGACGAGATGAGACAAGAGAAGACAAGAACAAAGAAAGAAAAGGAGAGGATATGAGATTCAAGGAGAAACAAATGAACTGAAAGAATGACAAGAAAAAGTAGCCAGACTTTTCGAGTATATGGTTGGCAGACAGGTGTTGTACTGAAGCAGGCCACAGCTGTCCACTCCCCTAACCCCATAGCACACACACTCGCTCTTTCCCTCTCTCGTTCACACACATTTTCACGCCCTGACCGCCTGGACAACAGCCCTGCAACAGCTGCTCAACGACCTCCCTGCCACACACATACCACACCATCACACGCACAAGGACACACGCACACAAACCCTCTGTGATACACCCAGCCCTGTCACACACAGTCCTATTTGATTTACTTGCCAGTCTCAGCTGTGCCCCCTGAGGAGCGCACTTTCATCCTCTTCTCCTCCATCTTTCAAACTCTTAGACACATAAATGCATACGAGATGTACAGTGATGCGTCATGATGAATTCATCTGAAGGTGTCGATCAGGCTGCGGACTAGGGATGCAAATACTGGCAGCCATTTGTGAAATAACTGACCGTTATTGGACAGTGAGTAACCATTAACTAGCCCATTTAAAATCAAGGATGTGACACACCAGTATATCAACTATGAAACATGTCTAAATGCTGACTGTTTGATCTAGATTCAAAGCCAATGGAAAAGCATATAGAAAGAAAGCTACGTAAACATCATTTCAAACAACTAAATATTTTTTTGTTTCATCACCAGATACTGTAAAAATGTCGAAATTTCGAGTTCTGAAATGATGTTACTCATATAACACATTATTTGCCTCTGTTGCAACACATTTAAATGCTGTGACCAGAGATCTTTGCACCTCAGTAGCACCATTGTCATCCTTCTCTATTTATTTGTACACCCATGTGTGGATGTGTGATATCCTCACAATGCCATTCATCACACCGTTCCTCTGAGAATAAAATAGTTATGTGTTATTGCTTGCGGACGCTTGGTTTGGTTGTTCTCTCAAGTGTGATCATTTTGAGCTGTATGTATAACTATTTGTCTATTGGAACCTCATGTACAACTCAAATTGAACAGATACTTATGTAATCGTGTTGACTTGTTGTTAGGTCAGAGAGTTACACCCCTGATGCATCCATATACATCTCATTTCCTCTGTTGGTTTCTCGTTAACTCTGTCCTCTTATTTCTCTGTCCTCGCGCATACAAGGCTTACAGGACCCACTAGACACTTATTAACATCTTCCTTCCATGTTTCTGCTGCTAATCTGCTGCTTTGCAGACTTTGGTCCAGGCTAAGCTCATTGAAGCTGGGCACTCCAAAAGAGCCCAGAGTGGATTTAACTTAATTTACTGGCACTTGTTCATTTTGCACCTTTTATTCTGTTTTCTTTTGTTTCCTCACAACTGCCTAATCGTAGAGTTGTGTTCTGAAGATCTGCAATGGCTACAAGAGTAACATCGATTCAGGAGGTGAAGCATCGCTCTGAGAATGCAAGCTCCATAAATGATAGAACTATGTCTATCCTTAAATTGGCTCTAAATGGTTGACAATGGCATGACATCTGTAGATGAATAAGTTATCATGGTTTTACACAGACTGAGCTGAGGGTGATAGAGCCAGAATGCGTGACGAATGTCTTCATAAAGGCAAGTGAAGTGCCGCTACGTTAAACGGCCTGTTAGCACAGGCCACTCTTGCCCTGCTGGGTCACGCTTGGCCGAAGACCGTCACCGCCGTGATGGATGGAGTGTCTCCTAGTGGCAGTGGGCAGTGCAGGGACTCATTTCTCTTCTTGGATAACAGAAATAACATACACACACACACAGCACAGCAGATTGCAAGCTTGTAATGAGCTTGGAGTTATTGTTTTCCAAGATAGAATTTTTAGCTACATGTGAATGCATAATATCATTTTAATATGCTAATATGTGCAACTTTCGCTTAACTTTGAGCCTTCAGCTTTTAGATAAGCAGTAGAAAACTCTAAACGATTGAGCTATTGTAGTTCTGTCCAAAATGATGAAAAACCCTGTGGGTGATTGTAAAATGGCAGAGAGACCTTTGCACCTAGGATTCTAAATTCATGGTAATCATATATACACACATCATCAAAAGAATAGTTGCACAATAGTTGCATCCAGAAGGAATCAACCAACAGGAATGAAACTCGGTGGGTGGTTTTAACATAGTGAGACATTCGAACAAATCAGTTTTCATGCTTATTTGAACATTTGATTTATCACTGTACCTGACTGATCTGATTGTATCTGTTGTTTAGTCAATGCTCATATGTATAAATGCATTTTGGTGCATGGTCTGTATGACTGTAAAAGTGATTTTAAAGAGTTTGACCTGCAGTTTTACCTCAGCTCAAAGCACATTGGCCAGAGAAACAAGGCCTCTCAGTTTTTTCCAGTATTGATTGAAATTGGAACACATGGATGAAACATGTTTTCAAGTCAGAGGATAAACTGTATTATTCAGAGATTAATGGAATTTGAGTGGATCTTAATTGAATCATATTGCCATAAGACTGTTGTGCATGCTCTTTGTTATAGTGCTGCAGAGTTCATCTGTGGCTAATCTGAGAGAGCAAGAGATGGAGAGAGAGAGAGAGAGAGAGAGAAAGAGAGAGAGAGCGAGAGAGAGAGAGAGAGAGAGAGAGAGAGAGAGAGAGAGAGCACCCCCAGATAGCTCAGCAAAGGTTCCAGGCTCTTCTAGGAAGTGGTACTTAAGATGTAGACATAAGGGCACATGAGAGAATGGGTGTATTAGGAGCAGAGGCAGCATATTGACATTAGTGTCAGAACATGTCATTTGGCCTATTTGGAAAGCTGCGCAGTTGTAAAAACACACTGACACAGACTTTCTTCTGGGCTTCTCTTCTAGCATTCCACACATTGTGTTAAATCTATCCGAGTTCAGTTAGGACTTTGGTAATGTGCTGTCCGGTTTCTATTAGGACTTTGGTGATGTGCTGCTCTTTCTGTTGGTCAAGTAGCTCTCACTCAGGCCTTTATAACTGCACTCCACCACCTGAGATTTTTTCAAACTGTGAGTTACATTTAAGGCTTTTGGCATAAAAATTGACACCTTAGATGTTTCCATATCACTCATGTAGTTGACATGTTTAGTATCCAAGTGTAGCTATTAGACTTTTGGAGGATAGTTTTCCTTTAGAGCAAGTTATGAAAGCTTATACTCCATTACTTGCTTCTCTGCAGTGTTACTGAAAGTTAAGAATTAAGATTTTACATAAACAGGGCCATGAGTAGGTTCAACGTTTTAGTGAAGTCCATCTTGCAGAAATTGACCTGCATTTAATAGTGAATAAGCACTGTAAATTTCTCTTATAATTTCAGTGCAGAAATTCATTTATTGGTATCATGAACTAATGGTATCATGAACTTTCAAGCCTCACTGTAAATCACCACACACTAAACCCCTGAGGTATGATATGGACTATTTTAATAATATCAAATAAATTAATATCATTTCTGACACTATATGGCATTCTGGTATCTGTACAAAACTCTGTATTAAACAGTAGGTCATGGAAATTATAGTTCTGTTATTGTAGCATATTAAACTAATATTAAATGAGCGTAGTCTGCTCTGTAAAGTAAAGCTGAGAAAAAAATAATGCTGGAAGCAACTGATCATACACATTCTACAGGATAAAGTAACTCACAGTAAATACGAGCTAGAGGATATTATCAGACTGTAGAACTTCTCTAGTAATAACTAGCAGCCGTTAGAGCCAAGTAAGAGAATTTTTGTGGAGATCAGAGAGGTCAGAAAGTCTACCCGTGCAGATTTAATCAGTTCTTGCCTCAGGCCTGGCTCTTGATTTTTGTGTTACCATACGCACTCAGCCTGTAGCTTACCCAAACCAGAGAAACAGGAATTCCAATCGGAATTGGGCACAAACTTTAATCTTGTATGCTGATGCACGATATGTAAATACTTTACCGTATAATTAGATAAGCAATTTCATAATGAATTTAGATTAAATTGAAGTTTTGTTTTATACCTAAACTGTCAAAAGATGTCAGTACATTTTGGGCCACAGAAAGCTATGATTTTAAACGTCCAAAAAGGGAACCTATCATAGCATTGTACATGTACAGAAAACAGAATTCCTGAAAGAAAACATACTTGGTTGAAATGCATGTGTGATCGTGTGTGTAGAGTAAGACGCAGGAAACATAAAAAAAAGGTCTTATTGAATACAGCAGCATTGTAGAACCGCTGCTCAGCTCTACTGAAGTGGTCGAAATAGCAGGCATAGCAGGCAAGTTACTTCTAGCCACAAATCTTTTGTAACATGCTAGAGTAAACTCACACAACCCCACAGTCCATCACAATGGCACATGCATAACATATCTTAGATTGAAGCACAGGACTTCTTTAACACCTTTCCTGCTGCATCCATTGCACCTCCCAAGAGTATGCTAAGCAGCACGAGCCAGAAGCAGTGCATTATATGCCTGTTAAAACCAGTCACTAAAACTAAAAATCTAAATTGTTGTGTGACACCAGTGATGGTATACCAGAGTACACAACATACGGCACTTGTGTACTACGCAGTGGCCAAAGCAGGGTTAGCATGGTCCATCCTCTAAAGTGACAGACACATTTTCTCCTCTTCCATCCTCCACTCTAGTTCTACTTTGGATTAAGTGGTTCATTTTAGGTGATGTTTGATTGGCCGCCTGTGGAAAGAAGGATTATGGAGTATTTAGGGGCCCCTGGCTCGGGTCACTATAGGACAGCCATCTGTAGGATCTGTGACCTGCAAATGGCTACTTTACGCACATAAACACACACACTCTCTCATGCATACACACATGCAGAGCAAAAACATACCATTAATATACATATTTGCAGGTCTGATATGGTTTTGAGGCTTTGATTGTATGAATATATTTGATTTTATGATTTAGGTGTTTAAAATGTTTTAATGCTACACAGCTATATAGCCTGCCTGTATAATATTTAACCAAAAAATCATTTGTAAGTAACTGAACATGCATGAATTACCCCATGCATAACCCCCCCCTTCTAAATTACTATGATAGGATGCACCCAGTTTTTTCCAACAGATAACTCTTTGAAAGACTGTAGAGATTGCTGGGTGCATCATCAGTACAGTTTAAAACATTCATTGTTTAGTTTTTCAATATTGTATGAAAATACATTATTAGCTACTAGGGATGCAGATTCTGACCTTTGCTATTTTAATATTTGAGTATTTGTAAGAGCTTATAAAGGGATATTCTGTTAACCATAAAGAAGGGAACACAATGACAAAAGAAAAACTTTGGTCAATAACAAAGGTAGGGCTGTATGCTTAAATTTTGTTAGGTAACCGCGCAGGTGTTGCACAAAAATATAGCAGCGCACAAATGAGTGCACATAAAAACAGCCAGAAATCATGCTGGTAGGTTGTCATGTAGGACAATGGCAAGCTGCCTCTTCAAATAAGCTAATGAGCTAACACACAAAGTATTGGATGCCGATGAAGACTTTTTTTTATTGTTTCTGGACTTAGATAACCTCGGCTAGAGAAGTTAGCCTAAAAGGAGCCCCAGATCATAACACTACCACCACCATAGTTTACTGTAGGTGTGATGTTCTTTTTCTGAAATAAGGTGTTACTTTTATGCCAGATGAAATGGGACACACACCATCCAAAAAGTTTTAACTTTTGTCTCATCAGTCCACAGAGTACTTTCCCAAATGTCTTGGGGATCAACAGGATGTTTTTTGCCAAAATTGAGATGAGCCTTAATGTTCTTTTTGCTCAGCAGTGGTTTTCGTCTTGGCACTCTGCCATGCATGCCATTTTTGCCCAGTCTCTTTCTTATGGTGGAGTCATGAACGCTGACCTTACCTGAGGCAAGGGAGACCTGCAGTTCGTTGGACGTTGTTGTGGGGTCTTTTGTGACCTCTTGGATGAGTTGTCGCTGCACTTATGGGGTAATTTTGGGTGGCCAGCCACTCCTGGAAGGGTTCACCAGTGGCTGTTACTGTGATTCGCTGGGGTCCCGAAACTTTAGAAATGGCTTTACATCTTTTCGAGACTGATAGATCTCAATTACTTTCTTTCTCATTTGTTCGTGGCATGATGTCTAGCTTTTGAGTATCTTCTGGTCTACTTCACTTTTTCAGGTAGGTCCTATTTAAGTGATTATATGATTGAGAACAGGTGTGGCAGTAGTCAGGTCTAGATGTGGCAAGGAAATTGAACTCTGTGATGAACCACAGTTATGTTTTAACTAGGGGCAAACACTTTTTCACACAGGGCCATGTAGGTTTGTTTCTTTTTCTCTCCTTTAATAATAAAAACCTTCATTTAAAAACTTCATTTTATGTTTACTTGTTGTCTTTGACTAATATTTAAATTTGTTTGATGATTAAACATTTAAGAGTAACAAACATGCAAAAAAATAAGAAATCATGAAGGGGACAAACATTTTTTCACACCACTGTTTGTAAACATGTCACGCTTTTCAATCTGTTTTAATTGTTTACGCTTTTATAGTACAGTCTACCAGGCCTTGGATAGACACACACACACACAGGCATTCCTATACTTGGTTTATTTATTCATTACTTTGTGTCAGTATTTCTTTCATGATCGACCTGTGCGGTCAGACAAATTCAGCAATAAATATGAATTACAGTTTATTATCATATTGGCTATAGTGCAACAGCCCTATGGTGGGTATCCATCACTTCTGCCTGGCCCAGCGGGCGTATATTCTCCCCAAATGATACCATCCTACAGGATACAGCCTGCACATCTAGCACCAAGCCTGCCAAAGGCATAAAGTTTTGATGTGTTCATCAATGATAATGTCCTAGCTGTAGCCATGCATATAAACACATTCGCAAAATGAACAGTTCTGCTGGGCTAATCTCTCTCTCTCTTTCTCACACATACACAAACCTCAGCCCTCAGCAAGATGTATAAATGAAATTTCACTTTTGGTTGGAGTGGTTTTTGTTGATCAATAATGCAGTTTGTCTCACCTGGGTGTCTGATTGACTCAGTCAGCTCTTCCTGCTACTTGTGAAGCAGATGCAGCTGTAACAGCACAATGGGAAAGTTATAGAGCGTGTCTGTCTTTGTTTTGACTGTAAGAGGGAAATGTGCAAGCATAGTACTTTTACTGCCAGCCTGTATACTGTACTGACAATGACAGCCATATCTTCGCTCACCACAGGGGTAGACACATACACATATCTAGTGATAAGAGAAAGGATACATCATAAACATGCCATATTTTGAGTGCAAAATTGTACTGATACAGAGTACCAAGTATCAGTACTTTTCAATGCTCACATGGCTAACTGACTATTGAAATATTTTTTGGCAACATGATATACTTACATGTCACATGTCCTTCATGGCTCGAATATCAGAATTATAATGTATCGTGGGGGTTGTAGTTATTCCCACCTCAACATGCACACTCTCTTCCTCTGAAACAACGATTCACTCAGACAAATGCTTTATTGATTGGGAAAAGCCCTTTGAGGCATGTCAATAAACTTCAAGCGATTCTGAGCCTCATATTTTGCAGCTAAGCAACTTGTGCGGTTCTGCTCTATGCAGTATCACTGCTGCCAGTGACTTTTTTTCAAGATTCAGCCTGTCTCCTGTATTTAGGCTCAAACTTTGGCGCAGCATTGATAAAGAACAAAAATAAGTGATTTCACTGACCTTGACTATTCCCGTTTGAATTTTTTTATTGTTACAGCACCTTTACAAACAAACACAGGGGCCTGTTTCATCAATATCACTACCTGGTGGACAAGAGGTTTATTGATCAACAGGTGTTTCTCAGATACATCCTCTACTTACCTTAGCACCGTGAGAATTGTCAAGGGTGATTTTTCCCTCACCTGCACAATTCTGAAATGAACTTTTGCACTAACCCTAGACCTTTTCTAACGGCCAAAGTACTTCTTGCCATTTCTTGGAGAGCACACATGTATGCTGTGCACACAGGAGAGTACTCCAGGGCAAGGTTTACACACCTTAGTAGTAAGATCAAAGTCTCTAAATCCTGCAGGAGGAGAGGGAGACAAATAGATTAATATGCTAGTCATATTCAGATAATAAAGTTTTTGATCATAATCTCATGTATTGGTCATATTTGAAAAAATGAATTAGAATTTTTATTAAAACATAACTTACCCCAAACGTCACCCCAAACATAGTTAGTCAGCCAGGACATGCTTTTTTGAAATTTCCTTTTTCCATTATTTTCCTTTTTTGCATTAAAGACTAGCTAATGGAGCTAAAACATAATGGACATGTATGCCATGCCTATACAAAACATTAGACATATGTAATATAGTCAGAAATCACATATGAACTAGTTTTTACTTCTAGGTGAGAGCTAAAGGAGATTAAAGCATTCAAGACGGTCTTGGGGCTAACTGAAAGACAACAGCAATCATTCAGCATATTGTACATCCCTGCCTATGGTATTTTTGAAAGATTGCTTTTTAGCCTGTAACCTTAACGGTGTAATCCTTACCTTATGGAGTTTTGCAGTCTTTCTTGATGCCAGAGGTCTTGGTCCCGTTTAATTCTTAAATTCTGAAATTAATTCTTTGCCTTTGTCAATCTCCAGCCAGAAAAAGCCTTGCTGTGAAAGTGGCTCAAAATTTGTATAACTGTGTTAGACTATGCGACAGTGAAGTCAAATGGTACAGTTAACGAGAAATTCCATCTCTGTATATTTATATATCACTCACATCATGCTCCCCTTACTTTGTACAGCACAGTGTCTTCTATCTGTCAAAACATACACTCTTAACACATGTTCCTTCCTTTATAGAGCCCCCAGTGCCTATCGCCCCTCCGCAGTTGACAGCAGTGGGTGCCACATACCTGTGGATTCAGCTTAACGCCAACTCCATCAATGGAGATGGTCCTATCATCAACCGCGAAGTGGAGTACCGCACGGTGTCTGGAACCATGTATGACCTGCAGCCCGTAGACAAAACCTCACACAAGATTGGTCACCTGGACCCAGACACAGAGTATGAGATCAGCGTGCTGCTCACTCGGCCGCTGGACGGGGGCACTGGGGCCCCCGGCCCACCACTGAGAGCTCGCACCAAGTGTGCTGGTGAGTAACAGAACACAGCTTTGTAAGAGACGTAGACTTTTGTTATATGCTGGTCTTTATATGCTTATGATTGTAAGTATATAAATATATATATCTATATAAGTGAAGGCTGGGAGTTTTATGTTAATTGCAACGATTTTCTGTATTTTAGAGGTTCAAATAAAATCAATGCTTATTATTTGCTTCTTTAGTTTTGTACTGGAGCTGCTAGGCTAATGTTGTAAATAAGTAAAAGAGCTTATAACCCACCAAGTGTCTTGCAAAATGTGTTTTATGTAACATACACTGATATACAGTATATGCTGTATGAAAAAAGGTCCTGGTCTGTAAAAATGGGCAAAAGTATGTAAACTATAACTAAAAACAGTAGCAGCAGCCATCTTAATGCATTTTTTCCTAGCATTTATCTATTTGGTGGTACCTAAGCTTATATTATTTGTTATTCTCACCAGCAACATTATTCAGATAGCTCCGGTGCATGTCTTGGCTGACTGGCTATATTTAGGTTAAGTCAGGGAATAGTCTGGAAAAGTTGATTTTTCTTCTTTCTGCTTTAAGTCATATGTAATATAAGGAGCCACACACTTACTTCAAACACACCTATTCTGCTGCATCCATCCTGCACTTGCCCAGTGAACTGTATACATTGAGAGCAGAATTTTGTCTGTGCTAAAGTTTAAATCACTTGTAGGCCAATAGGTTTCTGGCGCAGCAGAGAAGTGAAGGAAAGAACGCTGGTGTTCACTGGAGAGATTTAGAATCTGCCGGGTACAGGTTGTTCTGCATTAGGGCTGTCAGTGTTGAATAGTGTATGCTGTAGGAAAAATTGGTCAGTGTCTGGGGAGGAGCCTGACCTAAACAGCAGAACTTCTGTGATGGAGGAAGTTGGCTGTTTTTTTGGTTGTTGTTGACTCTGCCTGTTATAGAATGCAATCCTGCTCCTCGATAGAGGGTTCTTATTGTCTCTAGCCATGGCTGGAGGAGGCGATGAGGACCTGTGTATGTGTGTAGCAGTTGGAAACTGGCTTTGGGTTGTAATCAGCACTGTGACCTCCTGCCGAAGGTCTCACTGTTTCTCATTTGAGCAGATCTGATGGGAATGGATAGTGCTACTCACTCGGCCTTCACACCTGGCCCTTAGGGCTGTCTGTAGCTGTGTGTGTGTTTGTGTGTTTTTGTCTATGTGTGTGTGTGTGTGTGTGTTTGTTTGTGTGTCTTTGTCTATGTGTGTGTGTAAGCATGGATACAAATACATTAGCTTTGTGTATTTATCAAGTGGATGAGTGTGTTTAAAGTGTGTTAATTCAGTTTGTGGAGTGTGCTATGGATTTACATAGGTATATTTCCTATCTCTGTGTGTGTGTGTGTGTGTGTGTGTGTGTGTGTGTGTGTATGTGTGTGTTTTGAAAGAAAGTTAACCTCAAGGCCACCTTCCCTCTCACTGTGTGATAGGCCCCATGAGGAGTGTAGCTCAAGGGCTTTTAACTTGCCTTGTTCTTCCTTTGACTTCAGGTTACTCTTAAAGCCCACTTATTGCCAAAATCTAATTTACACAATTTTCCCCTTACCCCCAGTGCAGTTGATAAGTCTTTGTTGGTGCTTGAAGTTTCTGTGCATTGTTCATTTATTGGTATATTTAATGCAAACTATAGGAAGACACTAATTGGCGCTAGAGATTGGGTGTTCAGTTCATTTTGTTCAGTTAGCTCCATACTGCAATAGCTAAAGGGCACCAAACACCCTACATAGTTGTTTGTTAATTGGTCAAAAAATCGGTATAACTTTGTTTACAAAGCAATTGTGATTGAATAGATTGCTTTAGTGATGTGATGTCCTTCACTAATACCACATTTATTAAACTGAATATGGAGAAGAGATTTTGGTAAAAACACACTCAATGCTGCTATATTCAGTTTATATAGGCGCAAAAAAACAAGTATATATTTTTTGTTTCATTTTTTTTGTTTAGTTATTTAAGCAGGAATACACCACAGGGAGTACTTTAATGTGAGATACTGGCACTGATGTACTGTGGTTGAGGGTCGCAGGTAACACTGGTTATGGAATCTTGAGGTGATGTGTTTTTACAGTCTTGTCTTTCAAGATGATAGATTATTTCAGCATTTTGCAACTTCAGATTCAGGAACATGCCAATGTCCCAAAGCAAGTGAACTTTAAACATCAGGCATTCAATTTTAACCAAATAATTTCTCACGCTAAAACTTTTCAGCTTCTAGCCCGCTACCTTATTTCCCACTAACTACTCAAACTGCATCTGAGGCCTTTCAGTACCTCCTGCTCTAACTCTAACACAGTTTTTAACAGTGTTTCCATTTATCAGTTTGTAGCACAGGGCCTGTTAACCTAATATGGCGACAATGCACCATTTACCTCTTTCCAATAAACGGTTTGACCTGCTTAAGTGAAATGAAAAAAACTGAGCACTCCTTAAAAGGCTAATAAATGTGTTATTTTGTTAAAATGTATAGTTGTTGTGTTAGTGTTTGTCCTTTTTCCTTTTTCTCCTGTCTCTTCCCATACTTTTTTTTCTCTTTCCCTCCCTGGCTCTTTTGTTATCTTTGTTCTTAGGCAGTAATGGAGGGGCGATCACGAAGAAATACAAATGTAACGAGAAAAAGGAGCTCTGCTCTTGAAAGTAAATTGTATTACTTTGTATTCAAGCTTATCTTTTGTGTCCATTATTGCCGCGCAGAGTGTACAAAGGCTGTTTTATCCTCAAGGTTTGCCTGATTGTTTTTTTTAAGGGGGTGGGGTGGAGGTATTTATTTATTTATTTATTATTTATTTAGCTGTCTGTGCTTTAACATTTGTCTCATATGCTGTTTGTGGCTATCCTCATTTTCCGAAAAGAAATTCTAATTTTTACAGATAAAAATGATAATAAATTCATTATCACAGGTACATTAGAAAATCAATATAATTGGATTACAGGGCATTATTAAAAACAGACAGGGTGGTTTTTGAAGTGGGTTGAGGATGCTGCCAGCAGGGAAATCTAAAGTAGAATCTAGTCCTTATAAAGTCTATAATAGGTCTTTTTTAACACTGGCTGTGCTAAGAGCCCTCGTGTCTTCCCAGAAATATGTTAACTAGACTCCAAATTCGCCAGATTCTATAGCAGAAAACTGGAAATAAACACTCTTATTTTTTTTATGACTACATAAAATTCTACATTGACTAACATTAGCTTAGTATTTACTAATGTTTCTAAGACAGTCACAATTAAATTTCCAAATATGTCTAGAAAGAAACACCTGGTCTGGGAAGAAACCTCTGGTAAAATCCCTAGAGATCTTCACCTACACTTTTTCTTTTTTTATGCGGAACTAAAACTCAGTGCACTTTTTTATGGTCCTTAATTTCATGAGATTATATAGTTCCACAGAGGAGTGTTAATACATTTTATTGGTCATTGAAGAACAAGTAGCTGGGATATGAATGAATGAAAAAGATGAGAATAAGTGTTAAAATACATACATAATATTGAAAAGGAAGGAAGCCCACATATGATAACCAGGTATTGCATTTGGTGTGCTCAGGATGAACTAGGCTATAGCTGCAAGGCCACTAAACAAAAAAATCATTATTGCTCTTTTCAACTAGCCAGTCTATGGTTGACAAGACAAAGACAAAACCTGGACCAATGTGAAGCCAAAGAAACTGATTTAATACATCCCAGCATATGGCTGAACAATTTAGGATCAATATTTAATTGACATTTTTCTGATCAGTATTGAACAGAGGGTAGTCTTGACTTATAAATATGTATCCCCCCAAAATATACATACTACAAAAACAAAGAAGCAGCAAAGAAAATGGTGGACTGTGTGGAGAAATTCAGCTGTGAAAAGGATTTTGGCACTTTTCATACTTTTCCAAGAACTGATTTGACGACTATCATGATTAATATTCATTTTTATCAGAGGCTGAATTTGGCTTTTCAATTTACCAGCATTTTGATCAGATGTTCCGTTTAACCCTAACTGCTACAACTTCTACAGGCGCCACAATGTTAAGGTGGCACCATTAAAGGTGTAATAAAATGTTTGTGAAACAAGCTGATGAGGAAGTCAGCTTCAGCTCCCACCTTTAGCAACATCATGGACAACTTTACTTTGAAGTTGCTAGTTTGTTCTGCACATTTCACTAAAATAGTTTGAAGAGACTAAAGAGAGAAGTTCCACCTTTATTATCATTAAACCCTTAATCACATCCTGTAAGAAGCAGCTGTGCTGTGTATTTTTGATGGTTTAAGATGAAGATTGTCTTAACCTGAAAATTTCATAGTGAACTAACAATTTGAAAACCAGCAAATCAAAGCAGAGCTCATCAAATTATTCATACCAGAAAAAAGGAACAACAATTTGCTTCATGCAGAGGGTTTTGAATGGGTGTGTAAACGAGCATATGGACATTTTTAGCCCCCTCCAAAGTCACATAGCTTCTATATTTTTGTAAATAATTTAAAATGCTAAATAAAAATTCATCCTACATAACAATCATGAATCGAAATCAATCAGGATACAGATAATAATTTATCACAGGTAATCAGTAATCTTTACTGGAATACATTTTTAAAGTTACCGTCCCAAGTACATTGATAGATTATATATATATCATAAAACATTACTGGCTAAACTGTTCAACTGCCATTAGCAGCAGTAGCAACAAGAACCAGACCTGAGCCACTGCATTGCCTACAATGTACAAATATAAATCAAGTGTTTAGATGCATTTTCACTTATTTAATCTTCAGTAGCATTGTGCAAGGTCAATTAGAGCAATGACCATCAGTAAAGTCATCACAGCCATTTTAACTACATAGCGAGCTCTGAGGAGCAGTGCTAAATAGATAATGCTTTTCCCACTAATGGTGTTAAGAGACTGTGTCACACTGAGGTAGTAAGCACAATTATCACAGCCATTAACCAGATCTACAGTCCACTATGCCTTCATTAGCCTTCCTCTAGCTTGCCAATGTTAAGACTTAGGTTACTAATAAAGGCGGTAACATTCGGTGAAAAGGTTAAAGGTCACATGAGCCTAGGCTCATATGCACTGCTAGTCCCTTCACTTATGTACTCTGTACGGTGTATATGCATGAGTTCACAGTTTCACATGGAATCATTTTACAACAGAAGTAAATTAAAGATTATTAGACTAAAGTGCATATCAGGACCACATAACCATGCATTTCTACATATCATCGCTGTCCAAAAAAGAAAAACAATCATCTCCAAAATGGCAACTTTACAGGAAAGGCCAAAAACCTCATTTAACTTTAATGTAAGTCAATGGAACCAGACATCTATCCAAAGATTTTGGGGATATTTCTGTTGGTCCATTTATCATAAGATTATCATGCCGTGTATACCGCAAGTGCTGTGTTCAAATGATATATAAAAGTAACAATGGACAAAAGTGGAGATACATGTTTTCAATTGGACAGCGATGATATGCAGCTACTGTATACATTTTTAAAAATTTCATTATAAATGGACCAGTGGAAATGTCCCAACAGTTTCACATATACAAGGTTTTATCAGTTAAATGAATACCGCGCTCTGTAGTTTGGGACAAGCAGGTCATTTGATTTTCATAATACCTTATGAAAACCTTCCCCTTATTTTAAAGGGGAAGCTTTGAACTGAACTCTTTCAGTGTTTTGGTTTTTTTTTACTCTCTCTGATGTTTCTATACATTTCAGACCACTGTTTCATTTCAGAACACTAAATGTTGTAACAATGAAAAATTCTCTTTTAAAACAGAGCTGAAGTGTACTGTGTATAAAGTACTTCTAGACAATCTAATCAGTTGTGAAAATGCATTTGCATATTTAAGTCCAGATTTAGGTCTTAGGTCAAGGGCATCCTGCCAACTGGTTAAAACCATTCTATACCTCTGTGTTTATCATGGACTTTGGGGTCCTGTGATGACCACTAAGCCAGTGCAAACTCTTGTTTTCGACATCAGTACATACTCATTTATCAGTCATAAGCATGTAGCTCAAGGTATGGTGTAGTACAGTTTCAGGGTGTTCGCATTACGAACACGTGTGGCCCCAGAGTTCAGCTGATTCGTGTCCTGTAAGTGTGTGTATGTCAAGGCTTTCAGAACCAGAACTGCCTGTACTGTAATTAATGGTTTGATGGATCGTGTTCTGCATTTAAAGGTTTGTCATTAATGACTAAAAAGTGACTAATGATGGTCAGTGATTACTGCTGTCAGCGATGACCAAGTAACCCTGGTGTCTCAATTTGTGATTCGACACTAGCTTTCAGCTGTGAATGTAAATCATTCAGCTGTGAAATGTGCTGAAATGCTTGTATGGGCATGTGCGTATTTAACCTGGAACTGTGATCTTACCATTATCGCCTTTCTTCCGTTTACTGCTTTCTGACTCTCTCTCTGTCTCTCTCCCTCTCTCTCTGTCCATCGGAGAGAAGGTCTTTTATATTTACATGCAGAGCTGATGTTGATTAGAGCATCACTTAGTGAGGTCATCCAAAAATATACACAGGTGTACAATAAGGTCTCTCTCTCTCTCTCTCTCTCTCTCTCTCTCTCTCTCTCTCTGTCTCTGTTTCTCTCTAACTGTTCCTGTTTCTCTCTCTTTTGCTCACAGTTTCTCACTCTCTCTGTCTCTGCTTTTTTCTCTGTTTCTCTGTTTTTCCCGTTCTCCTCTCTTTCTTTGTCGCTGCAGGGTGCGGTACTGTTCCGTACGTGTGTAAACAGACGTTTTCAGTTCTGTTTATTTTCTATGGACTGTCTGCAAACTGCCACACTGTTCAGACCCAAGGACTCCACTTCACACTACTGCTGTCTTCACTGACCAATAATGACCCTTCTCACTAGCCCTTCACTCTGGCCTTCTAACTCTCTCTCCCCTTTTCTCTCTTTCTTTTTTTCCATTTGCATTCAGTTCACTCTCTCATTTAGCTCTGTCTCACCATGACTTAACCTCTCGCTTGTTTCTTTACTCTTTTCACTCTTCATTTTCACTGTCATTCCTTCTTTCTCCCTCCGCTATTGCTCCATCTAATCTCGGCTCTTTTCTGCCTTCTCTTCACCCTGCTTTCTGTTCTCGCCCCTTCTCTTTTATTTCTCTGCCTTTCTTTCTCACTAGATATATACTACACATGTGCTTCACATTTATTTTGCTTTCGCATTTAGTCTCTCTCTCTCTCTCTCTCTCCCTCTCCCTCTCTCTCTCTCTTTCTATTATTCTGTTCTTCTTTTTTCTTTTGCTCTTTTCAGTAATTTTGCCCTCACCTTTCACTTTCTCTCTCTCTCTCTCTCTCTCTCTCTCAATGTGTTCCTTACATTGCGGTGTGTTTTTTGGTTGGAGGGGGCAGTGGATTGGTCATTTTCTCCTTAATGATAATAACATTGTTGCCTTGAGGTATGAAGGTATGAATAGCCACAGGCTTGACTGCTTTCTCGGCCAGATAACCCCGAGCTGCCATTGTGTACATCCCTGTCCATGTGACCTCTAGGGTTTATGCTTTGTTCCAGAGAAAGCCAAGCGAAGGCCTCTCACTTTTAGCCACACTGAATTAGATACCAATTCTGTGTCCTTTTGTCAGCCAAAGAAAGACTGAGAGATTGAGTTTGGTACGGCAAAGGAAGGTTATCTGACTCAAAGGAAGAAAAGGGAGTAGAAAAGGCAACTGTTTATCCTCCGTAGCTGAAGGTGGAACGGCTTATTGTGTGCTTCTCAAGGGCGGTCTTCAAACAACAGCTGTTGTGAAAAAGATGCTGCATTTATATGCATTTATGAAACAGTTTGTTCCTCAGCTCTTTTCCCTGCTCTTCTGTGCTTTTCTCCTTTCCTGCCTTTCCCCCTGAAACAACACCGAAAGAATTCATGCAGCCTTTCCACAGCAGCAAACAGATGCCTGTCTGCTGAGCTGCTTCCCTTACCCCGCCAAACTCATAAGCATCCCCTCACTCCTTCTAGTAAGCCACTACTCAGTAACCAGCAGCTATACAGTATGCCTCACTTCCTTATTTCTGGCCAAATTCTTCATCATCTGGAACGTCGGCTGACTGGGAGCCGACGAGCCTTGCACTAATGATGATGAATTTGCTCCTGGGTGATTCTAGACGCTTTTTTGGAAGTTGATGCAGCATAAAAGGCACCACTTTCGACACTTAGCAGGCTGTCTGAAATATTGTCTTTCTCCTAATCAGTCACTCATAATCTATGGCCTGTCACTTTTCTGTGCTTTGCAGCATTATGTGCTTCCTCATGAAGCTACAGACATCTTGTTTACAAGGCATACTTGTTCAGGAACACTTCTCCAATTATACCATTAAATTCAGTTCAGTTCAGTTTTATAGTCTCAAAAGTTAGGATGGCAGTTAAAATGCAAATAAAAACAGAAAATGTATATTCACCTGTATTTAAACGAAAACAGTACAAAGACAAGACAATTCACACTTTACATTAATGAGACCTGCAATATCTTCCAAAATAATTGGAACGGGGCCGATCTTTTGCAGGTGATGCAGTCCTGCAAGTGTATAAAAGGACCTTCCAGGAAAGGTCTAGACCTATCTGGACAAGGATGGGTTGAGACTCACCACTTTACCAAACAAATTTTAAAACAATAGTTTTAAAACCACATTCCTCAATAAGCATTTGTTCCAAAAGAGTATGACTGAAAATCATTTAAATTTCTGTCTGCTTACAGAAATTAATTTATAGGCAGCTTTCACACGGTAATTTGTAATATTAATTGGAGTCTGGAAGATGTAATTTGGTTTCCTTTTCTTTGCTTTTCTTTGTTCTTGTAACATTCTGACATCTGTAACTTCTGTCTGCAAACTTTAGCTGTCTTGTTTCTGCGGTTGAACAAAGCATTAAAACTTTATTGTAGTTAATGAGATTTATTCTTAGCTACTCAGGCTAAACACAGTTAATAGAAGCAAATCAGATCTGCAGCTTCTAACTCACCTGAGTGAAGTCATGGGCTCCACTCTCATTGGGTGCTTGACAGAACCAGGCCCTATCTAATTTGTCAGACTAGCATATTGCGTTGCTCCTGAAGTTCAAAGGTCACCACGGGGTCACGCTTCATCATGAGACAGAGCTAGGTGGTTCTCTGGAGCCATCATGACCCCAATCACCACAGTAACGTTGTAGAAGGGAAAGCGGAATGAGCGATCGATTCGGACTGTGCTGTGTTACCTGCCCTGAGTCAGCCTATTAGAATAGATGTGTGTCTGGGAGCTTGTCTGTTGTCGGAGTGTGTATTACCATAGGTGTGGACCTATTGATCCGAGATTCGGGCTGGGTTGGCATGCTTGACTTCTTGGGGCTCTATTAGACATGGCTGTCTAGAAAACTACATCAATCTAGCCCATGTACTAGTTAGTCTTCTGTCTCATTGTCTGGCATCCTAAACTTCACTAGTGTTTGCCTTTGAACAGTACCTTGAATACATAATTGCTGCTCTATAAGTTAACCAGTGCTTTGTAAAGGAACTGGCCAATGTGAAAAGTTTGTGCCTGATAATCTACCAGTTTTAATGATTTGAACATTTTCTGTCATATTGCCATATTTCTTAAAGAGGCAACTTTTTATTAAAATTAACAATGTTCACATTTTAATAAATCAATGTGATTTTAGGAGTGGGGTTTCCAATAGCCCTTGTTCACCACCAAAAATCATTTGCTGTTTAATAGTGCAGATCTGTAATGGGATTAACATTACATATAGCTATGAAACTTAGCATGCTGCTTTATAATAGTATACCTTCCTAATGGGAAAATAAAACATAACTATGTGTCGTCTTTCATTTAATCGCTATTTTTCGCCATGTTGTTTTTATGCACTGGCAAAGAGCACTGACACGTTGTTGGTGGAAAAGAGGTACAAAAGAAGTCAGGAACCAAGCATGTTTTTATCTAAGTTACTAAGAGATTTTTGTTATTTTGTTGTTGTGTTTGCTTATTAGTGTTTATTCTTATGTTACATAGGTCTATATATTACAGGCAAATACATTCTGGGGATGATTTGAAACGATTTTCTTTTTTTCTGTATTTCAGCATTCAAAGAGACAATATCAGGGGTTTATCTTTATTTCTACTGATGCTAAAAATTATGAGATAATTTTATTAATCAAACAATTAATCAGTCAGGCCTTAATATTGATCCACATATATTATCTTAGAGGCACATGCAGCATCATAAAGCATATAGAAGTAACTATGTGATGAATTTACAGTTTGCTCTGCTGTAATAAGATCAGAAGCTGAACTGGCACGTGTCAGTTGAGCTATTTCTCACAGAATCTCATCGCTACACTCTACAGCCACCAAATCAATAGCTTTCTGCTATGGAGGATTTTACCCAAACCTGCTTGATTAAACAGCAGCCTCAAAAGACAGCAAAGGGCAAAAAAGGTGTCAGTCATTACAAAGTGAGTGTGTGTATATATATATATATATATGCGTGTGTGTGTGTGTGTGTTATGGCAGGTTGCTGAAGCCCACAGGCCTGATCTCTTTCACTGTAGCTCATCGCTGGACTGCTTTGGGCTGTTAATCAAGGGCCTGGCAGCTCTGAGATCAACACATTGTGTTTGCTATATGGCCTGCCCTGCCGCCACCACCAGGCAAGGGTTGCTCCATTAATCAGACAGAGAGAGGGAGAGAAAGAGAGAGAGAGAGAGAGAAAGAGAGAGAGAGAGAGTTAAGGTGAGCTGCTTGGACATCAGCTCAATAAATCGGGCCAATCTGTGCCTGAATGCCAAAGGCTGTGTGTTTATGTGTGTTTGTTTTTCTAGTTTTTTAAGACCTGCAAAACCAAAGACCCGTGGCTTTAGCACAGTACTACATATATTACACAAGACATTAGTATTATGTAAATAGGTATTTACATATACTGTAAATATTTGATAATACATACTATTTCATCTAGGTACTTACATTTATATAGCATGTGAACTATATCATTCCATAGATTTATGTAAATGAATATTATGGATATGAAACATGTTATTCAGTATAGACAGATGAGCCAAAATATTATGATCAGAGATACTGTTGGTACAACAGTTCTGACCTTCTGTGGCAGGGACTCTGCAACACCTGTCAAGGTGTGGTTTCTGGCACCAAGGCGTTAACAGCAGATCCTTTAATTCCCCTAAGTTACAAGGTGGGGACTGCATGGGTCAGAGCTCTTGGTATAGCCCATGCCATAGATGCTTAATCGAACCAAGATTTGTGAAATTTCTTATTGTCCCATAGATAAATAGTAACATATAATACATATGGGAAATCAACAATGCGGTGGTACCCTTAAGAGTGCATCTAGGTACAGTGAGTTAGCGAACATACACCAGAAAATTGCTGAAAATTGCTGCACCCAAAAGAAACTGTCAGATCGTAGTGCTATTGGGAAGGAAGATAAAGCTCACCAGGAACAATAAATGATGATAAATTTAGACTGATATGGGCAATATTTATTGAACTACACCTATAGAGTAGCGTCTCTCAGTATGGCGTCAGGCCACCATGTTTGCTGACAACATGCCAGACAGCAGAGTTGTAGAGGTTCCTTATGTTGTCTTGCAATAATCCATCTAATGCAGCTTGAATATTCCCACACACGACCAGAATTGTGCGCAATACGTCAATACCTACCCACCAAATTTTATTACTGTTGATTGATTCTATCTGGGTACGACTATTTGTTTGATGATGAGTAAAATTGTGACATATTGTATTGAAATTATCATTTTTATGTTATATTGTCTCTATATACCCCTTCCTACCTCCAGCTTTTTTACTGTTCCGTTTTTTTAATGAACCTTTCCACTTGGAAAACAGAGTAAATAAAGTAACATAGCACAGTTGGACCTTCAAAACACTGTTGTACCGTTGCGGGTGCATTTTCTTGTTTGTTTTTACCTTGTTGAATGGAAACCTGTAGAGTACCTTTTTCTGTCAGTGCATTTGTGTGTGCTGCTATGGTGTGTGGAGTGTGTACTATCAATTATATAAAGCACTGCTTCTACCTTAGGGGCCAGACTGCTTTAGAAAAAGATGACACCTAACCTCTAAATACTATGAGTGTTACTCTGTGTCAAGATCTCCCATTCCCCCTTTTCTGTATCTCCCTTCTTACAGGTCATGAGGGCTTGACAGTAGTTTGTTAGAAAATAGTTTCAGGGTTTAGAGTGGTACAGCAGACTGATATCAGAGTGATTTTATAAGAATAGGAAGTTTAAATGTTAATATGTGAGAGTCGTTGACTTGTGATTTTGTCTGCACACACACACACACACACACACACACACGCCACACACAAAGATCTAAACCAGCTGAGTGAATAATTACTGGCCACTGGAGAGACAAGTGCCAGCGGTACTGTTCCAGCTGGCACTAAAAGAAGATCTTTTTCTGTCTCTCCCTTACTATCTATGTCTTTCTCTACTATTGCAAGGACCCTACGTTATACAGAATTGAGAAGTGCAGTAAAACATAGATCTTAAAATCGTGTCTTGGAACAGCAAGAACAGAATGGATACAGGAAATGGTGCACTTGGCCAGCCCCACATAAGTATAAAATTGAAATGCTAAGAATAAATCAAGCTGTAGATGTTCACAGATTTATTGATTTGGTTCTCTAAAGTTCTTTTTTTTGACCTGCCTGTTGAACTTGAATCATAAAAAGGCTTTACTGTTGGACAGGTTGGTGTTCTTCCTGCTATAATTAACATTGTATTTAACAGCGATGCAGCGAAAATGTATATTTTGTTGACAATCCTGATTCCTTGACCAGTTATGATTAATTCTACTTTCATAGAATTTTTTTAAATAAATGTGTTTTCCATTTTATGATCCTTTCCTAAACATATCATATTTAAAATTGTCACAAACAGAAATGGCTTTACAGTATATCACTCCTGTTGGAACCAAACATACTATACTTTTAATGAAAGGTATTGTAACCAGACACTGGTAAGCAATTTAGTTCTCAGAGCTTCTCTATCATGTCAAGCCTGTTGAACTTAAGTCAGAAAAAGGCCATAGCACTGGACAGATCGGTGTTTCAGGGAACAGGGATACAGCGATAATACATTCTTATTGACCATATTGATTTCTGTACAGCTGAATTGGGCACTATCATATAGGTGTACTTTGTAGGTGCACATTTATAAACTGCCACTGATATGTTGTTGTGTTGTATCGACCCCGTTCTACCTATCACTGAAAAAGGATCTGCGTTGGATTGCTGACTGCATATTGTTTTGTGAGACTGGTCAGACACTCAAATAATATCTGGTCAGCAGTAATCCTTTGGCACATCCTTTGGTTGTCCACATGGAACCAATCCACTGTGTCATTAAGGCATCCAGCTGAATGGTTCTGTGGCTCTGAGCATGGCTAACTGTGCTGAGGAAAACCATGTTGAGCATGATTTGTATTCTGTGCCACAAGAGTGTGGATATGTCATTGGAACGGTAGTTAAGACAACCTTCACACGGAACAAACTTCAGTGTGATGTTTTTTTGACAGATATTTCATGATATATGTTTTAGGGAGGGAACTTCAGACAAACAAGAAATATTAATGATATGATTAGTTCCACATTTATTTAGAGAAATAAATATTTTACATTACATGTCAGATGTTATCCTTTTTGAAATTAATTATTGCAAAAAGATATGATTATATAATGCTGTTGAACCTTGCATTTCCAAACTGAGAATTTTACAGGGGAAGGAAAAATCATGCTTTACTTTTAATAAAGTCGCTGTAACCAGACTTTAACCAGGGTAATTTCTGTTTGTCCATTCCTCACTAGTTTTACACACATGATACAGGGCAACAGGTCCAGCTGGTCCAGGAGACCTACCTTCCCGGACCCATACACAAATACATCTAAACAGGCCAACCAGGAACTTCTAAAGAAGGTATTTTGGGGGGTCAGTGTGGCAAATTCTTGTTGAAACTAGACACTACAGAAAGGTATCGTGCCAGGAGCAGCCAGGAAACAATTAAAGGAATCATAAACCACATGTATGTGTCCCTATGCTAGGGTCACAAGTCCAGTTTAGTCTCATAATGGTGACTGTAAAGGTCAAATGGTTAAGAGCTTTTTGATTGCCTTCTTTGCAGTCCTGTATCCCCATACTACAGCACTTCCACCTCCTCTGCCTCGAAGGCCTGCGGCACTTTCTCATAGACCCCCCACTTACTCTGCAGATAGGTCAGCGCCTACACACATAGCAAATGGTCTGACACAAGGTCATCTATTACATCCCTGTATCAGAGAGGAGATCTCTCTCCTTAGGGGGGTGTAACATGGCTACAGTGCAGACAGATCCATTCTGGTGGAGCAGGCACTGATTGTGTTGGGGGCCGTGATTGAACAGGGCAGTGTGAGCTGGCTGAGAGATGGGAGAGGACTCGCGGTGAGGATTTCTCGGTATAAAGGTGATGGAGAGAGGGCAGGGGCCGCTTTGAGGCACATCTGATACCAGGATCACTCACAGCAATCAGGGAGAGAGAGCAGCCAACAGCTACGTCTCTGTCACTCGCGCATGCACTCTCAAACACGCACACACAGACCTGCATCATTGTCATCATCATCCACTGAAGTGTGTCTGCAGTAGACACGCCCAATTTGTTCCCCTTCATCCACAACTAATGTCTCTATGTACTCCCCCTGAGTTGAGAGCGCTCTCTTTCTCTCTCTATATTACTGTCTCAAGCATTCTTGTTGGCTTTCCATTTAAACATTTTGCCATATTAAGCAAATTTCCAAAGTGTCACAAAAAGCGTGCAATAATCACTGCTTCACTGCATCACTGTAGTTTTTGTTAGCAAGTCCCTGAGGGTGACGCTGGCACCGTACAACTTCACTCAAGTCTCGCCTCAACATGCAAGGTGTATACAATTGAGGGATTCAAAGCTTTATTAGCTCTCAGTAGGGCAGTTTTGACAGCTCTCTGTCAGGTGTGCATGTCTTTAGCCCTAACAGTCCAGAGACTCCAGGCACAACGAGCAGTGGCCCATGTAATGAGGGCTGAAGTGGCTGTCCCAATTCGCTGTCGCCCACCAAATCCCTGCAATACAAACAGGGCAAAATGTTCTGACAGGACAGAGTGCTGACAAATGCAGTCTTAACCTCAGATGCTCCGCCCACATGGAACTGGAGCGGCAGATATCTTTTGTGCACGAAGATGGCCACAACAGGGTTTTGTCAGTTGAAAGTCTGAACATCCATACGCTAGGGGTCAACTTGTCGCCTTTACTGCTTGGCGATTATGTTTTCAGTTAGACATTGACTGGTTGCTGATCACGAGATTATTATCGTTGCCTCAGAGAATACAACAGGTGAGAAGCCTATTGATTTCAAGTTCCATATCTCTGAGTTCGTAGATCCAGAGTATTCTGGAAAGGGCATATCTCGCTCTACTTACCCGTGATGTTTGGCTTTGTTTTAACATTTCTTTGTTAATCTGCAGTGCATTAAATGTGAGATATTGAAAGGAGTTTCCAGATGACTACAATAAAAAGCCACATGTTGTTGCAGAGCCACTTTGTTTGTTGCTGACCTTAACAAATTGAAAATCATGTTCAAGTTCAAGCACATGTCCTTCCGTGTAGGGCTCATTTATCTTTCAGACAGAAAACAGTGTTACTCCAACTTAATTGCAGTCAGTAGAGAACTGTTGCATGCACCGGACTAGAGGTCTGCATTCCTGCGTGACTCCTGCCCACCACAATATCTTGAGACAAAGATCTAAAAGATCTTTAGTTTGCGCGGTTAACATGCCGTAATAATGTGTGTTGGCACTTCACGACTGTTACAGGACACTACGCATCTGCGTTGTGTTGTGCAACCCTTTATGTCCAGTGTGGCCGATGGCCTTTAGCGTCAGTCTCAGTTACAGAATGCCTTGTAGCTTTGTCATGAGGGTGCACACACTAAACTAGACAGAAGACACTGAAATGTGAGCATTCAGTTCTAAAGACAGTAAAGCCAGGCCTACACTGCAGGATCCCTTTAGGCCATCATCCTTTTACAGAATTTCCTGGGTTTTTTTTTGTTATGATGGTACACATACTAAACCAGATGGAGGCCAAAAGAGGATATCAGAAAGGATGTCTGGATACGGAAAAATGTCAGTTGAGAGAGTGTCTGGGTCTGGTGTTGCTTCATGGAGTTCCACTGCTGACCATCATATACACTTTGAGTCATAAAAATTACAAACATATTTAAAGACATGAAAAGACCTCCAATTACACACAGAGCTAGGCTGGAGGGCAGAAGACTTGATTCTCCTTTCACATTGCCAGATCATCCGCGCCATCAATTGCTTCTGACCAGGAAAATCACTTCAAATTGCGACAATTGGTTGGCAGGGTCAAATCGTGGTTAAATTCGGCCCAAAACTCTTGCAGCGTAGCCCCAGCTTTACTGTCTCTATCACTAATCCTGACATTTTAGTGTCTTCCAGCCCCTGTGTTGCTGATCACTCTTCTCCTGATCTTCTCTCTCTTTCTTTTTTCACCTTTTTTCTTCTCGCCCATGGTTGTGCATTTTGCCTTTATTTGTGTCCATGTCTCTCGCTCTATCTCTCTCTCTCTCGCTCGTATAATCATGTTATCTATTTGCATGATAAAGGTTAGACGAGCAACCCATTAGAATTAACAGGAGCCGATAATGTGCGGATAATTTAGAAAACATTATTTAAATGTCACGCTGTAATGATAAAAAACCCACTAATAGTTCTATCTAAATGTCAAATTGGAATTATTCAATTACATCGTCAGGCTAGGGGCAGGTTATAATTTACCCACCGTGAGGAATACCAATCTGGTTCCTCTGCATGTACGGCCATGTTTGCGTTTGCATGTATCGATATGAAAGACAAAAGTTCCCATCTGAACCACAGCTAACGCTCTCAAGCAGCCCTCTTATTAACAGTGATCACTTTACTCCTCAGCTATCCAGTTTATTGTAATGTCAGCTTTGGCAAATCATCATATAACCGCCAGCCAGTGCCTTTTTTCAATCCTATTATTTCCCTGTAACTCTATTATTGCGCTCTGAGATAGATGTTTCTCAATCACTTCTGCTTGTGTTGTCTCTACAAAGACATATATCTTCTGTGCCATTTTCATTTATGTATTTTCAATGGAGAAAAATAAAAGTGCTGAAGCGGTACATTAGCCAACTTCATTGCATATCAAGGTGACAACACAGCGCTCGCTTCATCTTGCGTTGCATTATCAGCACAACATTCTAAGTAACACAATAAACACAACCACATCTTCTTTCCTCTATCTTTCCCTCACCTTCCACTTATAAAATTTTTCTTACTAATGCATCTC
>JAMWET010006339.1:0-30916 GCA_024036415.1 Prochilodus magdalenae | reverse complement strand
TTATTTCCTCACATTTGTTGATGATTTTTAGTTCATGTTTTAAGCTGTAAAATCTTACATTATTGACTCCTTTTAAAATGTCTCGTTCTCTTTGTCACACTCACTCTGTTCCCTTGTGTTGCGGAGTACCCGTGAAGTTCTCTGTGGAGAAAGGAAAAGAGAGAGTCAGCCACATCCACAGCCCCAAACCTTTAGAACCTCGGACCCCAACCTGACAGAACACCGTCAGTAATGCTACCAGTTTAGGTAATATTTTAACAGAGATGTAATGTATTTGTAGGTAGTCTTGACATTTAGCATTAAGCTAAAGCTAAAGACTGAGGAAATATAATAACAAATATGTAATGTTCTGGATAGTTCTTGGCCTTATTGCTGCAGGATCCACAGTAGCATTAGCACTGTTAGGTTGAATGTCTGTAAGATGAACTTGGTCTAATCTGCAGATGAATGCAGAGAGCGAAACGAGAGTTGATGAGAGACACACTTCCGTGGAAGAGGGCTTTTTAGACAGGGGAGAAGGAAGCTGTTCCGCTTCATTCCTTGTGCTGTTTTGAACCATGTCCGACATTAAGACCCCAGAGAGGACTTTTGGGAACAGTGAGAAAGGGGATTAATACGGTCACCTTTAATGCTGGGCAGCTCTCGTAGCAACGCCCACCTCCGTTGGCTGTAGGGGCTTCAGCTGCTGTGTGGATCCATGGTGAAGGTTTTAGCAGAGTGGTTACTCAGTGTCTGGCTATGACAACAGTGAGCATGTTACGGCTTGCCGCTGATCATAGTTAAATCGATGAGTGGTCCTGGCTTGTAGCACCTGTGCTAACTCAATGTGAAGGCAAAGCAGCATGTTGCCAGTGAGTCACTCCCTTTAATGAGGAAACCATGATGTTTTCATTGAAACTCATGTGCCATTGTGCCATGGCTCTTGTGAAATGTAGAACTTTGTTTTTTACCCCTCACCACAGCTTACCAAACCAAACCCCAGATTGTTCACGCGTTGGAGGCTTGTTGTGCTTTGAGCAAACCTAATCCTAACCTAAAACCTAAAAGGAGAAAAAAACACAACGCCCTTCTACTGTGAGAGGAGTAACCTTAACACTTCCTGAGTACTTGGCCCTTTCAGTTCCATTCAGCTTTACTGTCAATATTCAGGTCTGGGGACTGAGATGGCCATTCCAGAACGTTGTACTTGTTCCTCTGCATGAATGCATTAGTAGATTTTGAGCAGTGTTTAGGGTCGTTGTCTTGTTGGAAGATCCAGCCCCGGCGCAGCTTCAGCTTTGTCACTGATTCCTGGACATGTGGATCTCCAGAATCTGCTGATATTGATTGGAATCCATGCGTCCCTCAACTTTAACAAGATTCCCAGTCCCTGTACTGGCCACACAGCCCCACAGCATGATGGAACCACCACCAAATTTTACTGTAGGTAGCAGGTGTTTTTCTTGGAGTGCTGTGTTCTTTTCCTCCATGCATAACGGCCCTTGTTATGCCAAAATAACACAGCACCTTATTTCAAAATGAAGCACCTGTGTATGGAGGTCAAGGGTAACTGAACTTACCAAACCAAATTTGAGTTCCAATAATTTAGTTCTAAAGTTTTGAAATGCAATAAAATGACAACAGTGGCCAAATTTATGCACCTGCCTACTTTTGTTTAACAAATTATTGCACACTTTCTGTAAATCATATAAAACTTCATTTCACTTCTCAGATATCACTGTTTGTCCCCTATATGATATATTTAAACGCAATTTTTTTTCTCCAAACAATCAATGTTTTATAAAGGTAAATCAGGAAAATTAACAACGCTGCCCAAACTTTCGCACCCCAACTGTATATATGTGTGTGTATATAAATAAATAGTTGTAGTGCAAAAAACAATGTGTGTAAACAGTACGCGGTGCGGTAGGATACGTGCGGAGTGTAGGAGCAGTATCAGTAAGTGTGGTTGTAAGCCGTATAGATATACAAAGTGTACGGTGCAGGTAGTAGAAGCAGCTTAATGTTCAGTAACAGCTAAAATTGCTTAGTACAGATGTTCAGTCGACAAATAAATACACAGCTGAGATGTTAAGGTATACGGGTTAAAAGCAGACGTGTGGACTCGAGTCACATGACTTGGACTCGAGTCCCAACTCGAGTCACTAAACTGATGACTTGTGACTTGACTCGACAACGTTACTAAAGACTTGGCGACTTGACTTAGACTTTACCTTTACGGACTTGGACTTGGAATCGGACTTAAGCTTTAAGACTCGAAAAGACTTGACAGGCCCTACTTTAAACATAATGAATAAGTAAAATCACGTAACTGGATCGTTTTATTATTAAATGGCGCTGTAACGCTAGGGAGCTTGAGCCGCTCAGCCCAGATGATCCGTAACCTAGCAACAAGTAAAGCCGTAAAACCGTGCAGCCAATCACGGGAAAGCTTTGAGGGGGCGCCAGTGTTGAATTTTGCTCCCAAATTCTCCCCAAAATAGTCCTGTTCAACTACAAAGATTATAAGTAGTAAATAAAAGAAGAACTGCGGTATGCAAGACATGTGGAGTCAAGATCACGGGTGGAGATGCAACCACTTCAAACTTTGTTCGACATTTGATGGCTGCACAAAGAGCAGTATAAGTCTGTGCTGTGGATATTTCGCGTATAGCAGTTAGCAAGCTAGCAAACGTAGCGCGACATAATAATTAAACAACAGCGAATGTGAACAAAGCTGTTGTCCTCTGTTCGTCCCTCTCTCACACCGTTCACTGTGAGAGATTTTACTGAAATTTAAAGCGTCTAGGAACCACCAGCATCTCAGCCACGACGTGGTGAATTAGCCTAGAGCAGAAAAAGTGTCAAACACTCTGCTGATTCAGTACATGTAGAGCTACTGCACAGTTCATACATGCTTTATATATATATATATATATATATATATATATATCCATATATTAACACTTATGGGTTTAGAATGTGATGTCATTAAAAATTCCTGTAGGTGGAATGTGTTCTACCGTTTATAGTGTGGTGTTCTCCTCTCACCTTGGCCTTCGAGGCCCACTGCCCTGCACATTTTTACTGTTTTTTTTTCTGCTTCAGCACCTATTTTAACTCAGTAATGGGCTGGCTATGAGGTGATTAGTTGGATCAGATGTGTTGGGAGAAAGGGAAACAATAAAAAGTGGCAGGGCAGTGGGCCTCCAGGGCCAGGGTTGAGAAACAATGATGAGTGTACTTTGTTAGCCTGTTTACAGAAATTTATAGCATACTGAAACAGCTACATCATTGTAGAACAAATCATATGATATTCTTGTCCTTTCCTAATTTTTTTTAATCCATAAACCTTGACTTTTTGTTGCTGTAAACTGTGGTATAATGTCACGTTCATTTTTCCATACTGCGTTTAGTACATATCTATTAGAGATTACAGTAAGTACTTTGTACTTTGTATTTGTTTGCTGCACAGTACTTTGCAGGTAATTTAATCATCAAATATGTAATTAACGATTTGCCCTACTTGTTCCTGTTAAGTAAAATTACATCTGGTGACTTGACTAGCACTCGAAGTTTAAGACTTGGGACTTGACTTGAGACTTGCATGTATTGACTTGGGACTTGACTTGAGACTTGCTTGTATTGACTTGGGACTTGACTCGAGACTTGCTTGTATTGACTTGGGACTTGACTCGTGACTTGATTGTTAAGACTTGAGACTTACTTGTTACTTGCAACTTAGTGACTTGTTCCCATGTCTGGGTTAAAGTGCAGTGCAAACAGTCGTGGTGGTTGGTGTAGCTCAGTGGATAACAACACTACCCGCCAAGTAGCCACCACCACAAGTGGGAGACTGGGGTTCGAATCCCGGGCTGAGTGACTATGCTGTGCTACAGCAATAAGTGTCCGTGGGCAAGACTCCTAACACTACACTGGCCCACCTGTAATATGATTAACCTTGTAAGTCGCTCTGGATAAGAGTGTCAGCTAAATACCGTAAATGTAATTGTGAGGTAGTGGAGCACAGCGTGTGCTGGGGTGATCCGAGCTAGGAATCAGGAGCAGTCTTTGGTGTTGTAGTCGTGTTCTGGTTGGCGCTGCTGGTGTGACCTGTTTGTAGAGGTTGTTGGTGGCACACCACTCTGTGAGAGACTCTTGACCTCCTCTCTGTATCGCTGAGCCCACCCACGCTAACCTCAAAGAGGAGGCTTATTGCCCGGGTACAGAATTTAGTTTTGAGGTCTAGTAGAGTCCCTCGCACTGTACATCTGGATTCATCCTCCGTCTGAGACTCTCTGTTAGAGCGCCAGTGTTCTAAGCCCTGCCTCCCGAAGAGCCCAGGGTGCTCTGATTGGTCAGCTTACCCACTCGGTTCTGATTAGGCAACCGTTAGAATTGCATTCTGGTACAAGCTCCGCCCCCACACTGCTGAGGCTGTTCTTACCATGGTGTTTACTGGTTGCTGATATGCGGGGCTATAAGGACTGTGTTACAAGATGATGCACAACAGTTGAGCTAATATATTAATGAGATGTAATGTGCTAGATAGTTCTTGGCATATAGCGCTAGCTAACGTTAATAGCTAAAGATCATATATTTACAGACATGTAGTGTTCTAGATAGATGATAGATGAATAATCACAACCTCTCTCTCTCCACCCGCTGGGCAGCTCTAAGGCAACGCCCACCTCCGTGGCTGTAGAGCTTCAGCTGCTGTGTGGATCCATGGTGAAGGTTTTAGCAGAGTGGTTACTCAGTGTCTGGCTATGACAACAGTGAGCATGTTACGGCTTGCCGCTGATCATAGTTAAATCGATGAGTGGTCCTGGCTCGTAGCACCTGTGCTAACTCGATATGAAGGTGAACATCATGTTGCCAGCGAGTCACTCCCTTTAATAAGGAAACCATGATGTTTTCATTGAAACTCATGTGCCATGGCTCTTGTGAAACCGCCATGTAGAACCACACCTCCACCACAGCTTAACAAACCAAACCCCAGATTGTTCACGCGTTGGAGGCTTGTTGTGTCTCTCAAAATAGAGATCATTAGTTACACGGTAGAGTTGTTATGCTAATAGCTAGCGATAGTAGATTAACAGAGATGTGATGTTCTAGATAGATCTACTTTTTGGCCTTTTTGCACTTTTGTGTTGAGCTTTATTAAATCAGTACTCAGAAAATAATACTGAAGCACCCTGAGATACCACCTCTCCTTGTGGCTCATCGCAACTGCCTTGTTGATCCTTTGCAGTTGAGTCATCGTGTAACAACATGGTACAGTCCGTTGTAACATGGCCACTACAGTAACAAACAGCAGCTCTTTGTTAAACTCATATGCACTTCAGAATCTGCTATTCAACAACAGCTTGTACAGCCAGTGTAAATAGTATTTTCATTTGTCCCTTGTCTCCTGAGTACCCCTTGGCACACCTTGGCCTAGTGCAGATTTTAACTACCTCAGTACATCAGCTTTTCGTTATCTGTTCCTGGCTGTTCTGCTGATGATCGTACACATCTCTCTGGAGGTGATGAGTAATATGTTCCTTCTTCCTGGTTAAGTTATTATGCATCCTGTCCTGCATAACCGGGACACAGTGTTTTACTGTGAACCACAACAGCGCGAATCAACTCACAGCCATTGTGCAGTGAGACAATAGTCCAGGTTTTGGCAGTGTGTTTTTAGAAATAGAGGAAACGGCAGTAAACTATCTGAAACAGACTGATCCCGCTGCCCTGCCCTAGCCCAGACTGCTGCTTCTGTGTGTGTGTACCCCTTTCCTCCAGAGTCTTACCTCTTGCACGCTTCTCTGGTATCCCCCGGCTCTCCTCCCCTGCACGCTTTCCCTTCTCCATAGAGTCTGTAGTGATGTAGTGAACGCAGATGCTGATCTCAATCAGTGGCACTCCTGGAGCAGCACTTCTTCAAACGGACGATCTCCCCAGCAGAATGACAGACCGAGAGTGATCAGCAGAGACTGGGCTTTAATTTCACCCTGCAGCCTCACTGAAACGTCACTCAGCTGATAAACAGGAGGTGCCTATTAAGCACTTTCGTGTCCGTTAGTCCTTCCTTATTCGTGTCAAAGCAAAACTAGAATCCTGTTTCCAGTTCTCATGATTACATGATTACTCATGATTACTTCAAACCGGATTCCAAAAAAGTTGGGACACTAAACAAATTGTGAATAAAAACTGAATGCAATGATGTGGAGGTGCCAACATCTAATATTTTATTCAGAATAGAACACAAATCACAGATCAAAAGTTTAAACTGAGAGAATGTATCATTTTAAGGGAAAAATACGTTGTTTCAAAATTTCATGGCATCAACAAATCCCCAAAAAGTTGGGACAAGGCCATTTTTACCACTGTGTGGCATCCCCCCTTCTTCTTACAACACTCAACAGACGTCTGGGGACAGAGGAGACCAGTTTCTCAAGTTTAGAAATAGGAATGCTCTCCCATTCATGTCTAATACAGGCCTCTAACTGTTCAGTCGTCTTGGGCCTTCTTTGTCGCACCTTCCTCTTTATGATGCACCAAATGTTCTCTATAGGTGAAAGATCTGGACTGCAGGCTGGCCATTTCAGTACCCGGACCCTTCTCCTACGTAGCCATGATGTTGTGATTGCTGCAGAATGTGGTCTGGCATTATCTTGTTGAGAAATGCAGGGTCTTCCCTGAAAGAGATGACGTCTAGATGGGAGCATATGTTGTTCTAGAACCTGAACATAGTTCTCTGCATTAATGGTGCCTTTCCAGACATGCAAGCTGCCCATGCCACAAGCACTCATGCAACCCCATACCATCGGTGATGCAGGCTTCTGAACGGAGCGTTGATAACAGCTTGGGTTGTCCTTGTCCTCTCTGGTCCGGATAACATGGCGTCCCAGTGTTCCATAAAGAACTTCAGATCGTGACTCATCTGACCACAGAACAGTCTTCCATTTGCCACACTCCGTTTTAAAAGACCCCTGGCCCAGTGCAAACGTCTGAGCTTGTGGAGCTTGCTTAGAAATGGCTTCCTTTTTGCACTGTAGAGTTTCAGCTGGCAACGGCGGATGGCACGGTGGATCGTGTTCACTGACAATGCTTTCTGGAAGTATTCCTGAGCCCATTCTGTTATTCCCTTGACAGTGGCATTCCTGTTTGAGGTGCAGTGACGTTTAAGGGCCCGGAGATCACGAGCATCCAGTAGAGTTTACGGCCTTGACCCTTACGCACAGCGATTGTTCCAGATTCTCTGAATCTTTTGATGATGTTATGCACGGTTGATGATGATAACTGTAAAGTCTTTGCTATTTTACGCTGGGTAACACCATTCATCTTTCTGCGCAACAATGGTGGAATTGGTGATCCTCTTACCATCTTGGCTTCAGAGAGACACTGACACTCTGAGAAGCTCTTTTTATACCCAATCATGTTGTCAATTGACCTAATTAGTGTTAATTGGTCTTCTAGCTGTTCGTTATATGCTCAATTTCCTTTTTCCATCCACTTATTGCTACTTGTCCCAACTTTTTTGGGATTTGTTGACGCCATGAAATTTTGAAACAACATATTTTTCCCTTAAAATGATACATTCTCTCAGTTTAAACTTCTGATCTGTGATTTGTGTTCTATTCTGAATAAAATATTAGATGTTGGCACCCCCACATCATTACATTCAGTTTTTATTCACAATTTGTTTAGTGTCCCAACTTTTTTGGAATCCGGTTTGTATACTGAAAGTGTGATTTTCATATAGTAACTATGTACTTAAGGATTCAAGGATTCAAGGAGACTTTATTGTCATTCACATCACATGTGGTACATGGGGTGGAACGAAATTGTGGTACCCAAGGACCCAGTTTTACCCAGTCAGCAGTACTTAAATAAATAAAATATACATAAATATATAAAAATATATGTAAAAAGAAAAGGTAGCAGCAGAGTGTTGCCTAACGTTGGTATAAACACGGTCCAGTGTGTTGTTTCCCCGTGTTGGAATGTCTATGTGCTGGTAAAACCTCGGCAAGATGTTTGTCAGGTTCACGTGGTTAAAATCATGCTAAAAACATGCTAAGTATAATCATTATACAATTGATATATAATCAATTGCTGGAACAGCTTTCGGACTCTTCTCTGAGGTATATGTACACTTCACTCGCAAGGGATGCTACCAACACAACAACAACAGAGTCGGAACGGAATGCATGCGCAACAGGACATTATATAATCAGTCATGTACAGAGATAAGGCCCCTGCTTGCTTATGTCATGAGGCTTGGATCGTTTGTTTCACTCATGTTGTCAAACCTACCAACCTTTCATTCCTGTCGGTTGATTCATTATGGGCATAGTTTTTTTTTTTTTTTTTTGAGTGTATATTAATAAGTCTCAGAGTGAAACACTGTTAGTGAAGGGCTCACATGTTCAGAAACCTGTGGGTCCATTACACGGGTTGTTCCACCAGCAGCGGCTAAAATCCCAGTGTACGAAGTCTACAGGGAATTCTCCATGGAATTGTGTATCCACCAAATCTGGCCCAACGACCAGTTCTTTGATGTGAGAGTGTCTGAACACTGATGTGGCCTACTTGTCCAGTCCATGCCAAATCCAATCACAGCTGTTATTGGTGCTCGTGGAGGTATTACACTCGATTAGGTACATATTATCAAAGGGGACTTAATTTTTTGCATCCCATTTCACGCGGCATTCTCTCACCGAAACAATAAATAAATAAACAAACCAATACAAATAGGGTTTTAGCCAGAGTCTGCTTTATTCATCATCAGTGGTCAGACACAGTTCACCCTGTTGTACGCCATTCCCATCAATACAGAATACCATCAGCTCTTTTCCAACAACCTCAAACTAGTACAAAATAAATACATACACACATACGCCACCGCAAAACCACCCCCGTGACCTTCCTCCAACCTAAACAAAGTGCATCATCTCGAAAAGCAAGCAAACGATAAGGACCATTCCTTAAAACGGGATCTCTCAGTTAGCCAGAGATCTGAAACCCAAAGCCAGGGCTGTCCAACGGGAAAAGAGCCGCAGGGCTTTCCTACCGGATAGTCCTCATCTTCGGGTTTCAGTTCTCTGGATAGCTGACAACTCCTGCCTTGTGGAATACCCACCTGGTGGTAAAGAGAAACCCTGATGGACACGCTTTAGACAGAGGCTAATGATGGGACACAGCACGCAGGAGTTGTGTAAAGACCCCAACGCAATCCGAGGAGAAAACAATCCAACTTAAAGGCAGTGTATATACGCTGATACCGCAAATAAAATCAAGGAATTATAATAATAATAATAATAATAAAACAATGCAGAGCAATCAAACACTTTAAACACACAGTGAACACTCAAACACAGCATCACTCTTCCATCCAGTAAACAATCACTGCTCTGCTGAGGAACCCAACAAATAAAACTCAAAAGGTAAAACATTCAACACTGCTACCAGTTTAAAACACAGCCGCTTGTTTCTGTGGGGACGCTGAGATGGATAACGGTGCATTAGTCATATACACCCAGCAGCCATAACATTAACACCACCTCCCTGTATCTACACCCACTGTCCACTGTATCAGCCCCACTGACCATACAGGACACTCTGTAGGTGGACAGGTCCAGACTGTAGTCCATCTGTTTCTGTATTACCCTGTTCTTCAATGGTCAGGACCCCCACAGGACCACCACAGAGCAGGTATGATGTGGGTGGTGGATCATTCTCAGCACTGCAGTGACACTGACGTGGTGGTGTTGTGTTAGGGTGTGTTGTGTTGTCCACCTTGTAGATGGACAGTCAGAGACGATAGCTCATCCGCTGCTGCACAGTGCAGTGTTGGTCATCCTCTAGTCCTTCAGCAGTGGGCACAGGACGCTGCCCCACAGGACGCTGCCCACAGGACGCAGCCCACAGGACGCTGCCCACAGGACGCTGTTGGCTGGATAGTTCTGGTTGGGGGACGATTCTCAGTCCAGCAGGGACACAGGGGTGTCCAGCAGCACTGCTGTGTCTGATCCACTCACACCAGCACCACACACACTAACACACCACCACCACCACGTCAGTGTCACTGCAGTGCTGAGAATGATCCACCACCCACATCGTACCCGCTCTGTGGGGGTCCTGTGGGGGTCCTGACCATTGAAGAATAGGGTAATACAGTATACAGAGAAACAGATGGACTACAGTCTGGTGTCTGAAATGGAATCACAGCTGTTATTGGTGCCGTTGGAGGTATTACACAGTACAGTTTGGTACATCTCAATCATGGGGGGCTCATTTTTTGTCCAGTAAGCTCATATACATATATATATATATATTCCAGTTTCAGGTAATTTGGTCATGGTGACTGTTGTACTGTAATAAGGTAGTAAATATGATGGTACACTAAGGAGGAGGCATAATGATAAACTGCTGTGATCCTTTAAACTATTAGACTTCATGCTCCTCCTCGTAAGATCTCAACAGTCAGTGTAGGTTGTGGTGGTGAAGCGGGAATATATTTACCACAGAAGACTCGGACCGTAATTCATAATCATATTTAAGATTTAGCCAGAAAAAGATAATGAGGGATCTGTGACTATAGCCCAGTAGCGAGACCCTAAACACACACCTGGAATAATGACAGCTGGTCACCCTGTCTGCTCTCTTTCATAGGATTGTCTGTTTTTCAGGGAGCGTTTAATCACCCTAGTTTACATCTGGACTATAACCAGCTCAAAACCTTGGCAGACTAAGATGAAAGTACCAGAATAAGATCACTAATCTAGAGAAAAATCATGTCAGGATACTAAAGCAAAGCAAAAGAAACATCTGTGTTCTGATTCTTATGTACTTAATAATCAGACTGAAAATAAAACAAAACTGAAAAGCAGCTGAGTACATTTCCTCACACGGCCAACAGAGGGTGCTGTGGTTTAATGGTCTTGTGATTGTCTGTTAAACAGGTCTGCTTTTGCTCCCCTGGCACGGTTCTTACGTTCCTTGTCATCTGTGTTGTCCCGCTCAGCCTTCTTGGGAGTGCGTTCTGGTGCTGTGATGTCACCGTCCTGGAAACACCAAACAGATTAACACACAGATACAGATACAGACCGACACACTCTTTTTGAAGGAGGTGAGAGCTACCTGAGATTCGGAGTTCCAGGTCTTGCGCCACTGCTTGAAGTACTCTTTGGCTGCCTTTAAACTTTTCTCACCAGTCTCCTTGCAGTACACTCTGATCAGCTGCTTTTCAAATCTCTCTGGCAGGATCTGGGAGACCTGCAGGAGGGAGAGAGCATCACAGCCGGTGACTCACTAGTTTAACTGTCTCTGTTTAATTACAGGACGCAAACAAGATCTGGTTTCCTGTGGCATTCCTTTAGCTGTGTGTCAAACTGCATTTGGCACGCTGTAGCACCTCTTCCCAATCTATGGATCCCGTCACTCACACACTGCAGGGATGAAGTTACTATCACCTTGAACACACAAGGTAACTCAGTTTTTGTCCAGTGAGCTCCTATACAAAGACTAAACATAAACACCCAGCCCTAATCGACTTACTGCCAAGATGGGCACAAATATTTGTGGACCATTTTATATTTCGCCGTTCATCAATTCAGTGAAGAAGATAATATTGTCTAGCTGCTGTCCGTGTTGCACATGGCGGTTATTATTATAACCTCTGGATATTGCACTGCTCAAAAAAATAAAGGGAACACTTTGAAAACACATCAGATCTCAATGGGAAAAAAATCCTGCAGAATATCTTTCCTCATATAGACTGGGTAATGTGTTAGGAACGAAAGGATGCCACATCGTTTGATGGAAATGGAAATGAAAATGATCACCCTACAGAGGGCTGAATTCAAAGACACCCTGAAAATCAAAGTGAAGAAATCATGCGGCAGGCTCGTCCATTTAACCCAAACTCCACTGCAGCAACTCAAAATGGTACTCAGTAGTTTGTATGGCCCCCACACGCTCCTAATGAGACGACGAATGGTGTCCTGGGGGGATCTCCTCCCAGATCTGGACCAGGGCATCACTGAGCTCCTGGACAGTCTGAAGTGCAACCTGGTGGCGTCGGATGGACCGAAACAATGTCCCAGAGGTGATTTAGGTCAGGGGAGCCGGTGGGCCAGTCAATGGTATCAATTCCTTCATTCTCCAAGAACTGCCTGCACACTCTCGCTACATGAGGCCGGGCATTGTTGTGCACCAGGAGGAACCCAGGACCCACTGCACAAGCGTAGGGTCTGACAACAGGTCCAAGGATTTCATCCTGATACCCAATAGCAGTCAGGGTGCCGTCGTAGCCTGTAGAGGTCTGTGCGTCCTTCCAGGGATATGCCTCCCCAGACCATCACTGACCCACCACCAAACCAGTCATGCTAAATGATGATGCAGGCGGCATTACATTCTCCACGGTGTCTCCAGAGTCTGTCACGTCTGCCACATGTGCTCAGGTAAAACCTGCTCTCATCTGTGAAAAGCACAAGGCGCCTGTGGCGGATCTGCCAATTCTGGTGTTCTGTGGCAAATGCCAATCCAGCTCTATGGTACTGGCCAGTGAGCACAGGGCCCACTACAGGACGTCGGGCCCTCAGGCCGCCCTCATGAGGCCTGTTTCTGATTGTTTGGTCAGACACATTCACAGCAGTAGGGCTCTGGCAGTGCTCATCTTGTTCCTCCTTGCACAAAGGAGCAGATACCGGTCCTGTTGAGGGGTTAAGGACCTTCTACAGCCTTGTCCAGCTCTCCTAGAGTAACTGCCTGTCTCCTGGAATCTCCACCGTACTCTTAAGACTGTGCTGGGAGACACAGCAAACCTTGTGGCAAAGACACGTATTGATGTGCCATCCTTCAGTAGTTGGACTACCTGTGCAACCTCTGTAGGGTTCAGGTACCGCACCATGGTACTAGTAATGACGCTGGCCCAAGTCAACTGCAGAACTAGTGAAGAATCAGTGGGAAAAGATGAGGGGGGACAAAATGTGAATGACCTCGTCCTTTTAAACCATTCCTGTTTTGGGGGGTGTCTCATTGTTGCTTCTCTTCTGCACCTGTTGTTAATTTCATTAACACCAAAGCAGCTGAAACTGATTAACGGCCCTCCCTACTACTTACCTGACCAGATCAATATCCCTGAAGTTTAACTGAGTTGATGCTGCACTCTGATTAAAAAGTGTTCCCTTTAAATTTTTGAGCAGTGTATATCATAATAATGTGACTTTGTGTAAGTGTGCAGGCATGCTTTGTTTGGTATTTGCTATTGGTTTGGAAATGGGGATGAAATGACAGACGGGCTTTCTTTCCAATATTTTGCAAATGTTATTTTAAAAAATGCAAATTCAGTTATTAACACTACGATTATGGAAAGAAACTCCAGATGGTACCATGATTACGGGCATCCAAATGAGCAAGATAAAAAGATTTAAGTTGTGTTACCCACCCTGACGACGCCCACCTTGCATCTGGGAAAGTAAACGCACTAAGCAATTCTGGAAGCACAACGTGCAGGGATTTACAGACCGGCTTTGGTTTCAGGATTTCAGAATGTCAAAAGGAAAATTCAAAAAGCTGTGCACCGTGATTGGACCATCTGCAGAGCTGCAATGAACGGAATCATGTGACTAACATCTTGATACGTTACTTTTACGTTTATTACGTTAACATTTTAATACGTTTATTAGAAAACACTTTTCCATCTTCTTCTTTCACAATTTGGCTTTAGAGATATTCCAGCTTCTCCTAGCTTAAAACAAGACACAGTTTGAGAGGGTACCTCTATATCGGTGAGGGTCTTGGGCACATTGGGGTCATCCTTAGAGTAGAAATAGACTTCATTGATGGGATTTTTATCCTTCATCCCGTAGTTCAGGGTGACGACCTGTCACATTAATCACATTAATAGAATCACATTAATTAATCACATTAATAGAAAATCTATCAAGGCTCCTTTTCCTTACGCTGACTATGAAGGCCTCAGGCGGCAGATCCACATCAGCACTGGGCGGTTTGGCATTTGCCACTTCTTTGGAATATCCTTTTTGCTCTTCCTGCAGAAAAAAATGAAAGCTCTATTATTTCTGACCTGACCAACAGACGATGCCTCCCTAGTCTCAGACTGCTCAGACTGCAGACTGCTAGATGATTGTCCCGGTGTAAAAAATTACATTATTAATATGAAAAATTTGAGTAAAAATGTTAAAACGTTAGTATGATGCGAAACTTGACGTACATGAAATAACCAGCAAAGCTATGAAGCAAAATTACAAAAGTAAAAACTAATTTACAAGACATGAAAGACTTTTACCAGTATCAAAACATGGTTAGGTCTAACACACAGTAAGTTCTTGTTGCCCTTGTCAATCAGACTGTGTGGCAGTGGTAGAGTGGGTGGAAAACTGAGATGAACAGGTGACGTCTAAACCATTTAGAGCATTGTTGATGATGGATAAAGGAATGAACGGGTGAAGGAACAGTGTTGGTGATGGATAAAGGAATGAACGGGTGAAGGAACAGTGTTGGTGATGGATAAAGGAATGAACAGGTAAAGGAACAGTGTTGGTGATGGATAAAGGAATGAACGGGTGAAGGAACAGTGTTGGTGATGGATAAAGGAATGAACGGATAAAGGAACAGTGTCGGTGATGGATGAAGGAACAGTGTTGGTGTATGGCTCAAAGAATGAACAGATGAAGGAACAGTGTTGGTGATGGATGAAGAAATGCACAGATGAAGGAATAATGTTGGTGTATGGATCAAGGAATGAAGGGATGAAGGAACAGTGTTGGTGATGGATAAAGGAATGAACAGGTGAAGGAACAGTGTTGGTGATGGATAAAGGAATGAACGGATAAAGGAACAGTGTTGGTGATGGATGAAGGGATGAAGGAACAGTGTTGGTGTATGGCTCAAAGAATGAATGGATGAAGGAACAGTGTTGGTGATGGATGAAGGAATGCACAGATGAAGGAATAATGTTGGTGTATGGATCAAGGAATAAAGGGATGAAGGGACAGTGTTGGTGATGGATAAAGGAATGAAGGAACAGTGTTGGTGATGGATAAAGGAATGAACGGATGGAGTGCTTACGGAAGCGTTATCTGAGACTAGCACTAGCCAGTTTACATGTAGAGAAGAGAAATATAGTAAAATATATCAGCCTGTTATAAAAAAGAAACATTCTTTTATTCATGAGGATGAGGATGATGGCTCTATAAATCCCTGTGGGGTGTGAGTGACGGGATCCATAGATTGGGAAGAGGTGCTAGAGTGCAGGGAATGTGTCGTTCCGAGTGTGGAAAATGGCTCCAGAGCAGATGTTAATGATTGGTTGATTGTAGTTAACAGGTATGTGTTTTGTCACAGCTAGTTTGTGTCCTGGTGAGAGTTTCCTGTAATGATCCTGTCTCTTACCTGTGAAGTACCGACTGGTGTTTTAGGTATGATTTGCCCCAAACACTTGTACAGCCGTCTGCAGATGATGTTCTGGAGGATGGCCTTAGCTTCAGACAGTTCAGGCTTGGTGGAGTACAGGATCTTCTCAAAGACATGGTCTTTGGAGGGGAGAAAGGGGGCAGTAACAGGGTCAAAGGTCATGGCAAACATAATACAACTGCTATCCTACCCGTGACAGTAATGTAAGACTAGACTGCTGTCTAAAAACTTCAGAAATACGTTGCAGTTTTAAAAACTTAACATGCTCTCTGATTAAACTAGACCTAGATGTTATAGTTCATCCCTCGTAATTTCATCCAATATATACACGCATCATCAAAAAGAATTGCTGCAATTGAACGACAGGAATGCAACGTGTATGTAACGTAGGCAAGGACAGGTCTTATAGCTGTACCTCACTGACCCAACAGCCACGAATACAGACATCCAGCGTTCAGTGGTGTCCTCCATGAGTCATCCTGTTAGTGCAGCACCATCGGCAGACGGCTGCACCACGCAGGACTACATGCACACAGACCGTTACCACGACTGTCCTTAACACCACGTCACCGTCACCAAACACTGCAGTGGTGTCGTACCAGACTGTCATGGCACATTCATGTGTTGTTCCTGGCAACCTTTATCTTCCTTCCCAACAGTACTGTACTACACCTCTTTGCTGAGTGCAGCTGTTCTTTTGATGATGAGTGTAACTTTCGGTGCACAATGAGTACAATGTATTAGCAGTGCAACAGCCTACCTGTGAGCTTGGTGTAAGCCTCCATGTCGTTTATAGCCTCCGACATTCTGTACTTCTTTCCATTAGATCCCTCAATCAGGATGTGAGGATCAGCCTTCACCAAGGCTTCTGTTATCCTACCACAGTGACAGACCGCACTCTTAATTATCACAGTGTGATTATTTTTGCTAAGTTAGACACTGGATTTTATTTGTTTTATTAGTATTATATTTCTCTATGTTTGTTTTTTGAACACCAAATTATCTGCCAATACACTAAGACAATTCTGCTTACTAAAATCACCTAAAATAAGCATAACAAATCTAGAAATAATTAATGAGCTCCCAACATTCTTAAAATGGGAATTTCAAGGTGCATCATCTCAATATAAGATAATTTGAATTGCCAAAATCTCATTTATGCAGTTCACTACTCTGTTTATCTTTATGTTGATCAAATCAATTCATTAACATCGCTGTAATAAGAGAGAAGCTTGTATGCGATGTGGGGATGCAGGACCAATAAAATTGTACCAATGATGTAAATAGAAATCCAAATAATTAATATAATTTTACAGGCTACAATGAGTTCTCAGGGGTCTGTGCCCTCTTAATAAACACCAACATTTATGGCATTTAGCTGATGCTCTTATTCAGAGTGATTTACAAGGTTAAACGTACTACAGGTAGGCCAGCATGGTGTTGGGAGTCTTGCCCAAGGACTAGTGTCACCCAGATCATTAATTGAACTCCAGTCTCCCACATGGGGTGACAGCTCACTGGCAGGTAGTGGTGTTATGCATTGTGCCACACCAAACCTCCTGGACCCACATAAACCTCTCGGACACCCTGAAAGTCTCAAAATCTTAATCCTGTGGGGTCCCAAGAAATAAACATGTTCTGATTTTATGCAGTCAGTTAAGGGGAAAATGGACAAATGAGATTGGAGCAAAAATGAGCAAATTTCTGAAAAAAGTAAACTATAAAAGCCCCACCAACCTAGCACAGTGTGTTTACAGAAGAAAAATTGCGAAACTAAACATCAGTAAACCAGCAGTGCCGCTCTGGCGAGTGAGTTAGCCAGCAAACATTAGCACGTTGACCAACTTGATCAAACGTGATTACACCACCACTGATTTTTACACCACTAAATGTACATAAGAGGTGGAGATATGGAGGAGTATCATACTGTGTACATCAGGAGTAGATGTGGTGTATCAGGATATGGACTGGTTCAGACTCTCATCAGTTGGAGCTGTTCAGTGTACCACTGTAGAGTCTTTAAGACCACCAGCATATATTTAGCTGGGGGTGTCTACACTTCTGACTGCTAGTGTAAATCTTAATAATGTAATAAAGAATGAAATATAGCGAAGCTAAAATGTGGAAGATTATGTAACATGGTATCACATTATCAGTAGAAACAGTATTACTGTGTGTGTTATTCCATGGTACTTACATAAAGTCAATGATGTTAGCAATTTTGTGCTGATAGGCCTTGCGGTGCAGGGTGAGTCGCATGTGAAACATGTCATATAAATTATCAACTTCCTGCACAAAACATGATTTCAGTTCAGGTTAGATGTTTAAAAAAAAAAAATGAAGTTGAAAATTCAATTACAGTTTGAAAAACCAAACTGTAAAACTGCTTGCTCACTTAAAATGTTGGTACTTAAACTTGTGACATTGTTTGTATGTGCCTTAAAAGCTCACCGGATGAAAAATTTTGCAAAATTTTTGCTAAATTTCCTTAGGGATCAATAAAGTATCTATCTATCTATATACAGGGGTTGGACAATGAAACTGAAACACCTGGTTTTAGACCACAATCATTTATTAGTATGGTGTAGGGCCTCCTTTTGCCGCCAATGCAGCGTCAGTTCGTCTTGGGAATGACATATACAAGTCCTGCACAGTGGTCAGAGGGATTTTGGGTTGTTTCAGTTTCATTGTCCAACTCCTGTATCTATCTAAAAGCAGCACCTGTAACTGAAAGTCCCTACTAGCGTGTAACACCTCCACCAGCACCAATAACAGCTGTGACTGGATCGGGCATGTACTGGACAAAGGTTCTGGATGTAGCCACATCAGTGTTCAGACACTCTCACATCAGAGAGTTGGTCAGGTGGTCCAGATTTGGTGGATGCCTTCCCTGGCACAGTTCCGAGGAGAATTCCCTGTAGACTGGGATTGTATCCACTGCTGGTAGACCCATATGACCGTACGCTTCCATACACCTGCAGATTCAGCTACTTCCTTCACACTATGGTCTTTGGCCACGCCTAAATGCTTTAGCAGTTCTGTCTTTTGTACAATTCAGTTTTTCTATAGTTTAGGTGAAATAGGGTAGTGAATGCGTTTTGATAGATTATTGGGAGGTGTCCCGATTGTCTTTTATGGGCCCTTCGCATCCTCACGCCACTTTCAAAGTGTCAAGTATAAGACTATATTATGGCTATAATGACACAATGAGCGATGAGCATGGGTGTAGAAAAGGGGTACACCCATGTTCAGGCCTGGTGCAAGGCAACTGGGCATTTCGCAAGTTAAGTATGAACCCAATTGACAGTTCCGTTCCGTCTTAAATGTTACAGGCTTTACAGGTGCAGCACCATTTGAGGCGGAACTGAATTTTGGCAAAACTTGTCCAATACATGCCAAATCCAATCACAGCTGTTATTCAAATTCATGGAGGTATTACACACTATGAGCTTTTTATTGCAGTTTAGTTTAGTCCGTTGCCTCCCATCACAGTTGTGGATTTATTACTCTCCTACCATCTGGTAGAAGGTACCAGAGCATCCACTCCACCACCAGCAGCTTCCTCTAAAGGACATGGCACACACCTTATCTCTGCTACAGATGTGATTCTCCTTATTCACTTTACAGACTCTGGCGAACTTGAGGAACCGGCTGTAGTCGAAGATGTTCCTCATACCCAGGTGGTAGCAGTCTCTGTCAGGAGAACAACAAGACAATAAGAGACCAAGGCAGCAGAAACAAGTTTCTCACTAACCATTTCTAATCCCCATGTGATAGCTAGAGCCTGATTTAACCTTGAACCGAAGAAACTCAGACAGCATCTTTAACAGACAAGCAGTCCAGACTGAAAGCAGCACTAGCTTTATCCTAAAGACAAGCCCTACAGAAGGAACCCCTCTATACAGGGTCCCGTGTTGACTGGCTGCTCTAGCTTTAGCTGGCTGCTAACTCGCCATAGTAGTGCTGAAGCTTCAGTGGCAGCATTAGCGTTGGGTCTGGAGATGCTCCTTTCTAGTTTGTTAGATCTTCCACTATTAACTGAGACCTTACTCGTCGTCTCCTCTTCTGTCCTCTTGGGAAAGCTGTGGGGGATTTCAGATTTACTAATATGCTACAGTGTATGTGGAGCAAATGTTGGCATTGTGCCTGTCAGCATGATCGACTTGCCTTGCAAAGTAGTCCCACTTGTCCACGTCGATCCCGTTTTTCTTGTTTGCCACGATCTGATACAAAAAAGATTTCTCCTCCGGTCTGCCCTTGTACGGCCACTGGAGAGAAGCAGAAGATGCTGTGAGATTTGTGTTCCTCTGTAAAAATTTCTCAGCAATGAAATTAAATAATCTAAGAGATGTATGAAGATCATGTTACGCTTTATAAACACTATGATAGCCTGCATGAACACTTCTGGTTCTAAAAGGTGGACTGCTACCTCAGTGTCTACGGAGATCCTGCTGCCCAGAGGTCCTGCGATTTGCTCCTTGATGAAGATGAGGTCATCCGGCAGCGAGAGGCCGTATTTCTTCATCACAGGTGCCAGATTATTCTCCTTCACCAGGTGGTCAAACATCTCCACCGAGGCCTGCTCATGCTGCAGGACACACACACACAAGATCTGACCATCTTGAAGTGCTGGTCTTCTATGTCGCTGCTCATTCTGTCTGTATCTTTTTGTTCTGTATATTTCTCTTGCTCTCTTACTCTTCTGTCTCTTTCCCTCTTTTTCTTTTTCTCTTGCATGCTTTCTTTCTTACTTTCTTTCTCTCGACACTCTTCCTCGCTTTGCTTTCTTTCCTGCTCTTTTCCTCTTTGTACTGTCTCTTTCTCTTTACTCTATCTCTTGCTTTCTCTATTTTCTTTTATTCTCTTTACTGTCTTACTCATTTTCTCTCTTTAATCTTATCTTATCTTTCTATCTTTCTCATCTTATCCAGGTCCAACCTGAGGAGGTTGGGTTCCGCCCTTGAGCCTGGTTCCTCTCGAGGTTTCTTCCTTACTCAAGGGAGTTTTTCCTCGCCACTGTTGCCTCTGGCTTGCTCAAGGGGGGCTTGGGCCCGGTCCCCCCCCACACCCCCACCCTCAAATGTCTGTACATTAACTTTGTGTTTTTTCTTTCCTTTTCTTATATACAACAAACTGATTTTCTGTGAAGCTGCTTTGAGACAATGTTGGTTGTAGAAAGCGCTACACAAATAAATATTGATTGATTGATTGATTTAAACTATTTCTCTTGCTTGCTCCCGCTCTGTACTCTCTCTTTGTTCTTCCTCCCTTTACTCTCTCCCCCTGTTGGTATGTGTATGTAGCTGTGGAAGTGTGTAGACTGTCTGATTCAGTGATCGGTGACTGTATACAGTCTGAATGTGACACCTGTGAGTTAAGGTGAGCTTATTGGTATTTCACCAAACCAGTTCTTACCTTCCACTTCAGCCCAGGTCGGACTTCAGGGATAAACGACCCATCGAACAAGTGAGAGAACGGACCATGGCCTGTAAAACATCCGGGAGTTTATTCAGTGAACAGCGTGACTGATAATGTGTCTATGGTGTGATTAATGATCCCGATTTATTCCGTCCTACAGGGAGAGAGAGACTGCTGAGAATCTGCTGGGTCCTTACCTAAATCGTGGCACAGGCCGGCGATCTTAACACACAGGATGTCCTGGGGGCTTATAGGCAGTTCAGGCTGTCTGTCTTTCAGAACTTGAACGAGGCGGCCGGCTAAATGCCCAACCCTGCACAACACAACCAAACGTCCTGTCAACACTGAGATAAGTACCTTTCAGAGAGGTTCAGATTGGTTAATCTCCCATTCCACCTTAAATGATGCTGCAGGACATTCTGGCGCCTGTACTAGCTGCAGCATTTAAGGTGGAACGTGGAAGTCTGGATTAAGAAGCTGGTTAATAGGAAGTGACTTCAGCCTGGTGTAAAGATGAACACCAGCCATGTACCGCTGGCAATTGGGTTCCTTGGGAAGAGAATGGAAAAAGCACACATCCACTTCCCAGCCTTCTCATGCTGGATTTCTCCACCCAGTCCACCATTTTGGTTCGGTAGCTCCGTTGTGGTTGTATGTATGTGTTGGGGGTGTGAATATTAATGGGTCTGTTCTGTAACAGTTTAGGATTTTGGAATCGGCCTGCTTGTTCCTTCCTCTTCTGGTAATGCAGGATTTTTATTTGAAGTAGCAACAACAGTGTTTGAGCTTCACGGTGTGTCGGTTCTATGTACTGAACTTACATACTACACTATGTGACAGTGTAAATACAGCGTAACAGTCAGTTGTTGTATACAGTGTCTTGCGGCAGTGTTTATTTTTGGAATTCTAATGTTTTTAAATTCTAAATAATCACTTTATTTTGGATTTTCATGTAACAGAATCAACAAAGTAAGCTAAATTGCTGAAGTGAAATGATGTTGTGTGTGCATATGTATTCACCCCCTTTACTAAGAACCCCCTAAATAAGATCTGGAAATCACACATATACACACACATAGAGACACACACACAGATACACAGATACAGAGACATACACACACACACACAGACACACACACACACACACATAGAGACACACGCACAGATACACAGATACAGAGACATACACAGACACACATAGACACACACATAGAGACACACACACAGATACACAGATACAGAGACATACACACACACACACAGACACACACACACACACACATAGAGACACACGCACAGATACACAGATACAGAGACATACACAGACACACATAGACACACACATAGAGACACACGCACAGATACAGAGACATACACACACAGACACACACATAGAGACACACGCACAGATGCACAGATACAGAGACATACACACACACACACAGACACACACATAGAGACACACACACAGATACACAGATACAGAGACATACACACACACACACAGACACACACATAGAGACACACGCACAGATACACAGATACAGAGACATACACACACACACACAGACACACACATAGAGACACACGCACAGATACACAGATACAGAGACATACACACACACAGACACACACATAGAGACACACACACAGATACACAGATACAGAGACATACACACACACAGACACACACATAGAGACACACGCACAGATACACAGATACAGAGACATACACACACACACAGACACACACATAGAGACACACACACAGATACAGAGACATACACACACACAGACACACACATAGAGACACACGCACAGATACACAGATACAGAGACATACACACACACAGACACACACATAGAGACACACGCACAGATACACAGATACAGAGACATACACACACACAGACACACACATAGAGACACACACATAGAGACACACGCACAGATACACAGATACAGAGACATACACACACACAGACACACACATAGAGACACACGCACAGATACACAGATACAGAGACATACACACACACACAGACACACACATAGAGACACACACACAGATACAGAGACATACACACACACAGACACACACATAGAGACACACGCACAGATACACAGATACAGAGACATACACACACACAGACACACACATAGAGACACACGCACAGATACACAGATACAGAGACATACACACACACAGACACACACACATAGAGACACACGCACAGATACACAGATACAGAGACATACACACACACAGACACACACATAGAGACACACGCACAGATACACAGATACAGAGACATACACACACACAGACACACACATAGAGACACACGCACAGATACACAGATACAGAGACATACACACACATAGAGACACACGCACAGATACACAGAGACATACACACACACATAGAGACACACACACACAAGCACACACAGAGACATAGAGACACAGACACACACATAGAGACACAGACACACACATAGAGACACACGCACAGATACACAGATACAGTGACACACACACACACACAGAGACACACACACAGACACACACATAGAGACATAGAAACACACAGACACACACATAGAGACACACTCACAGATACACAGATACAGAGACACACACACACACATAGAGACACACACACACACACAGACACACACACACAAAGAGACACACACATAGAGACACACGCACAGATACACAGATACACATACATACAGAGACACAGACACTATTCACATTGTCTGCAAAATGTTATTCAGAGATTTAACAAATTCTCCAAAGATAACCAAAAAACAGATGTTTCACTTTAAGCCTTACACTCTTTAACTTTTTGGAAAAGTAGCCAGAAAAAACCTAAAGCTAGATTTTGCCTAAAATGTATGCACACTAGTTGTATTTTTTAAATATTTATTTATTTATTATTTGTATCACAAAATAATAAATAAATAAATAATTATATATATATATATATATATATATATATATATATATATATATATATATATATATATATACATTGGCCTTTCAGAGTGGTATGTTTTTTGTAAATCATATAAATAATGCCAACCCCACAAATAAAATACCAAGAGAGGTGAATATTTTTACAAGGCACTGTAAACTAGACAGGTTGAGAAATAAAGTGTGTCCCCACCCTACTGAGTGTTCGAAGCGGTTGTGAGAAGCTCCAGGGAACACCAAGTACTTCCCTCCGAGCTGCTTAAGGTGCCGCAGCCTCTGGAACTGAGGGGTGTCGATGATTCGGACTAGCAGAGGGTGGAGCTCGATATGGCCGTGGATGGGGTCATTAAACACCTGAGAAGCAGACAGCACCAGTATGAGGGACAGTACACCGGAGACACGAGAGGACAGTAACTCTAATGTTCAGTATGATCCTCTCTCTCTGTCCTCTCCTTCACTTTCCCTTCACCGCCTCAAAGATGAGAAGTTTGGAAACACACCTTCGTGGGTTCCTGAGGCCTGTGTACAAGGAAAATGAAATTTACATAAATATATATATATATATACAGATCAGGCAGAACGGTCACAATAGCTGAAGCACCATGAGATTGTTTAAAGGAGCAATGTGTAAGATGGCAGGACCAACATAGCACCAGCTCCTCTTCCTCCCTCTTCACTTCCCACCAGATCCCTTTCCTCTCTCAGAGCATGTTCATTGGTGGAAGGCAGCACCCATATTAGCTCTTCTTCTCCTGTTTCTATCACTTCTTTGGTTTGCTGCCGAACGTGGTTTCTTGTCAAGAGCAGGGAGCGACTTCGGCGGAGTTGTGTTTACTGATCGTTTCGTTGTGTACCTGCCCTTAAAAGATCTAGCCGGGAGCCGTACCTTCAACATGACTGATTAGAGGTTAGAATACACTGTTGGGGCAGCAGAGCTGCTTCTTCATCCTCTCATGTTGGACTGATTCCACTCCTACAGCGCTACAGTGACTCACTATCACCTCCTCAGGTACAAAGTGGTATCACCACACATAGACGTCTTTGACACACTGTAATAACTTATTTTCTCACATTCTGTTGATGATTTTAGTTCATGTTTTAAGCTGTAAATCTTACATATTGCTCCTTTAAATGTCTCGTTCTCTTTGTCACACTCACTCTGTTCCCTTGTGTTGCGGAGTACCCGTGAAGTTCTCTGTGGAGAAAGGAAAAGAGAGAGTCAGCCACATCCACAGCCCCAAACCTTTAGACCTCGGACCCCAACCTGACAGAACACCGTCAGTAATGCTACCAGTTTAGGTAATATTTTAACAGAGATGTAATGTATTTGTAGGTAGTCTTGACATTTAGCATTAAGCTAAAGCTAAAGACTGAGGAAATATAATAACAAATATGTAATGTTCTGGATAGTTCTTGGCCTTATTGCTGCAGGATCCACAGTAGCATTAACACTGTTAGGTTGAATGTCTGTAAGATGAACTTGGTCTAATCTGCAGATGAATGCAGAGAGCGAAACGAGAGTATGAGAGACACACTTCCGTGGAAGAGGGCTTTTTAGACAGGGGAGAAGGAAGCTGTTCCGCTTCATTCCTTGTGCTGTTTTGAACCATGTCCGACATTAAGACCCCAGAGAGACTTTGGGAACAGTGAGAAAGGGGATTAATACGGCACCTTTAATGCTGGGCAGCTCTGTAGCAACGCCCACCTCCGTGGCTGTAGGGCTTCAGCTGCTGTGTGGATCCATGGTGAAGGTTTTAGCAGAGTGGTTACTCAGTGTCTGGCTATGACAACAGTGAGCATGTTACGGCTTGCCGCTGATCATAGTTAAATCGATGAGTGGTCCTGGCTTGTAGCACCTGTGCTAACTCAATGTGAAGGCAAACAGCATGTTGCCAGTGAGTCACTCCCTTTAATGAGGAAACCATGATGTTTTCATTGAAACTCATGTGCCATTGTGCCATGGCTCTTGTGAAATGTAGAACCACACCCTCACCACAGCTTACCAAACCAAACCCCAGATTGTTCACGCGTTGGAGGCTTGTTGTGCTTTGAGCAAACCTAATCCTAACCTAAAACCTAAAAGGAGGAAAATAACACAACGCCCTTCTACTGTGAGAGGAGTAACCTTAACACTTTCCTGAGTACTTGGCCCTTTCAGTTCCATTCAGCTTTACTGTCAATATTCAGGTCTGGGGACTGAGATGGCCATTCCAGAACGTTGTACTTGTTCCTCTGCATGAATGCATTAGTAGATTTTGAGCAGTGTTTAGGGTCGTTGTCTTGTTGGAAGATCCAGCCCCGGCGCAGCTTCAGCTTTGTCACTGATTCCTGGACATTGGTCTCCAGAATCTGCTGATATTGATTGGAATCCATGCGTCCCTCAACTTTAACAAGATTCCCAGTCCCTGTACTGGCCACACAGCCCCACAGCATGATGGAACCACCACCAAATTTTACTGTAGGTAGCAGGTGTTTTTCTTGGAGTGCTGTGTTCTTTTTCCTCCATGCATAACGGCCCTTGTTATGCCCAAATAACACAGCACCTTATTCCAAAATGAAGCACCTGTGTATGGAGGTCAAGGGTAACTGAACTTACCAAACCAAATTTGAGTTCCAATAATTAGTTCTAAAGGTTTTGAAATCAATAAAATGACAACAGTGGCCAAATTTATGCACCTGCCTACTTTTGTTTAACCAATTATTGCACACTTTCTGTAAATCATATAAACTTCATTTCACTTCTCAGATATCACTGTTTGTCCCCTATATGATATATTTAACGCAATTTTTTTCTCCAAACAATCAATGTTTTATAAAGGTAAATCAGGAAAATTAACAACGCTGCCCAAACTTTCGCACCCCACTGTATATATGTGTGTGTATATAAATAAATAGTGTAGTGCAAAAACAATGTGTGTAAACAGTACGCGGTGCGGTAGGATACGTGCGGAGTGTAGGAGCAGTATCAGTAAGTGTGGTTGTAAGCCGTATAGATATACAAAGTGTACGGTGCAGGTAGTAGAAGCAGCTTAATGTTCAGGTAACAGCTAAATTGCTTAGTACAGATGTTCAGTCGACAAATAAATACACAGCTGAGATGTTAAGGTATACGGGTTAAAGCAGACGTGTGGACTCGAGTCACATGACTTGGACTCGAGTCCAACTCGAGTCACTAAACTGATGACTTGTGACTTGACTCGACAACGTTACTAAAGACTTGCGACTTGACTTAGACTTTACCTTTACTGACTTGGACTTGGAATCGGACTTAAGCTTTAAGACTCGAAAAGACTTGACAGCCCTACTTTAACATAATGAATAAGTAAAATCACGTAACTGGATCGTTTTATATTAAATGGCGCTGTAACGCTAGGGAGCTGAGCCGCTCAGCCCAGATGATCCGTAACCTAGCAACAAGTAAAGCCGTAACCGTGCAGCCAATCACGGGAAGCTTTGAGGGGGCGCCAGTGTTGAATTTGCTCCCAAATTCTCCCCAAAATAGTCCTGTTCAACTACAAAGATTATAAAGTAGTAAATAAAAGAAGAACTGCGGTATGCAAGACATGTGGAGTCAAGATCACGGGTGGAGATGCAACCACTTCAAACTTTGTTCGACATTTGAGGCTGCACAAAGAACAGTAAGTCTGTGCTGTGGATATTTCGCGTATAGCAGTTAGCAAGCTAGCAAACGTAGCGACATAATAATAAACAACAGCTAATGTGAACAAAGCTGTTGTCCTCTGTTCGTCCCTCTCTCACACCGTTCACTGTGAGAGATTTTACTGAAATTTAAAGCGTCTAGGAACCACAGCATCTCAGCCACGACGTGGTGAATTAGCCTAGAGCAGAAAAGTGTCAAACACTCTGCTGATCAGTACATGTAGAGCTACTGCACAGTTCATACATGCTTTATATATATATATATATATATATATATATATCCATATATTAACACTTATGGGTTTAGAATGTGATGTCATTAAAAATTCCTGTAGGTGGAATGTGTTCTACCGTTATAGTGTGGTGTTCCTCCACCTTGGCCTTCGAGGCCCACTGCCCTGCACATTTTACTGTTTTTTTCTGCTTCAGCACCTATTTTAACTCAGTAATGGGCTGGCTATGAGGTGATTAGTTGGATCAGATGTGTTGGGAGAAGGGAAAACAATAAAAAGTGCAGGGCAGTGGGCCTCCAGGGCCAGGGTTGAGAAACAATGATGTAGTGTACTTTGTTAGCCTGTTTACAGAAATTTATAGCATACTGAAACAGCTACATCATTGTAGAACAAATCATATGATATTCTTGTCCTTTCCTAATTTTTTTTAATCCATAAACCTTGACTTTTTGTTGCTGTAAACTGTGGTATAATGTCACGTTCATTTTTCCATACTGCGTTTAGTACATATCTATTAGAGATTACAGTAAGTACTTTGTACTTTGTATTTGTTTGCTGCACAGTACTTTGCAGGTAATTTAATCATCAAATATGTAATTAACGATTTGCACTACTTGTTCCTGTTAAGTAAAATTACATCTGGTGACTTGACTAGCACTCGAAGTTTAAGACTTGGGACTTGACTTGAGACTTGCATGTATTGACTTGGGACTTGACTTGAGACTTGCTTGTATTGACTTGGGACTTGACTCGAGACTTGCTTGTATTGACTTGGGACTTGACTCGTGACTTGATTGTTAAGACTTGAGACTTACTTGTTACTTGCAACTTAGTGACTTGTTCCCATGTCTGGGTTAAAGTGCAGTGCAAACAGTCGTGGTGGTTGGTGTAGCTCAGTGGATAACAACACTACCCGCCAAGTAGCCACCACCACAAGTGGGAGACTGGGGTTCGAATCCCGGGCTGAGTGACTATGCTGTGCTACAGCAATAAGTGTCCGTGGGCAAGACTCCTAACACTACACTGGCCCACCTGTAATATGATTAACCTTGTAAGTCGCTCTGGATAAGAGTGTCAGCTAAATACCGTAAATGTAATTGTGAGGTAGTGGAGCACAGCGTGTGCTGGGGTGATCCGAGCTAGGAATCAGGAGCAGTCTTTGGTGTTGTAGTCGTGTTCTGGTTGGCGCTGCTGGTGTGACCTGTTTGTAGAGGTTGTTGGTGGCACACCACTCTGTGAGAGACTCTTGACCTCCTCTCTGTATCGCTGAGCCCACCCACGCTAACCTCAAAGAGGAGGCTTATTGCCCGGGTACAGAATTTAGTTTTGAGGTCTAGTAGAGTCCCTCGCACTGTACATCTGGATTCATCCTCCGTCTGAGACTCTCTGTTAGAGCGCCAGTGTTCTAAGCCCTGCCTCCCGAAGAGCCCAGGGTGCTCTGATTGGTCAGCTTACCCACTCGGTTCTGATTAGGCAACCGTTAGAATTGCATTCTGGTACAAGCTCCGCCCCCACACTGCTGAGGCTGTTCTTACCATGGTGTTTACTGGTTGCTGATATGCGGGGCTATAAGGACTGTGTTACAAGATGATGCACAACAGTTGAGCTAATATATTAATGAGATGTAATGTGCTAGATAGTTCTTGGCATATAGCGCTAGCTAACGTTAATAGCTAAAGATCATATATTTACAGACATGTAGTGTTCTAGATAGATGATAGATGAATAATCACAACCTCTCTCTCTCCACCCGCTGGGCAGCTCTAAGGCAACGCCCACCTCCGTGGCTGTAGAGCTTCAGCTGCTGTGTGGATCCATGGTGAAGGTTTTAGCAGAGTGGTTACTCAGTGTCTGGCTATGACAACAGTGAGCATGTTACGGCTTGCCGCTGATCATAGTTAAATCGATGAGTGGTCCTGGCTCGTAGCACCTGTGCTAACTCGATATGAAGGTGAACATCATGTTGCCAGCGAGTCACTCCCTTTAATAAGGAAACCATGATGTTTTCATTGAAACTCATGTGCCATGGCTCTTGTGAAACCGCCATGTAGAACCACACCCTCACCACAGCTTAACAAACCAAACCCCAGATTGTTCACGCGTTGGAGGCTTGTTGTGTCTCTCAAAATAGAGATCATTAGTTACACGGTAGAGTTGTTATGCTAATAGCTAGCGATAGTAGATTAACAGAGATGTGATGTTCTAGATAGATCTACTTTTTGGCCTTTTTGCACTTTTGTGTTGAGCTTTATTAAATCAGTACTCAGAAAATAATACTGAAGCACCCTGAGATACCACCTCTCCTTGTGGCTCATCGCAACTGCCTTGTTGATCCTTTGCAGTTGAGTCATCGTGTAACAACATGGTACAGTCCGTTGTAACATGGCCACTACAGTAACAAACAGCAGCTCTTTGTTAAACTCATATGCACTTCAGAATCTGCTATTCAACAACAGCTTGTACAGCCAGTGTAAATAGTATTTTCATTTGTCCCTTGTCTCCTGAGTACCCCTTGGCACACCTTGGCCTAGTGCAGATTTTAACTACCTCAGTACATCAGCTTTTCGTTATCTGTTCCTGGCTGTTCTGCTGATGATCGTACACATCTCTCTGGAGGTGATGAGTAATATGTTCCTTCTTCCTGGTTAAGTTATTATGCATCCTGTCCTGCATAACCGGGACACAGTGTTTTACTGTGAACCACAACAGCGCGAATCAACTCACAGCCATTGTGCAGTGAGACAATAGTCCAGGTTTTGGCAGTGTGTTTTTAGAAATAGAGGAAACGGCAGTAAACTATCTGAAACAGACTGATCCCGCTGCCCTGCCCTAGCCCAGACTGCTGCTTCTGTGTGTGTGTACCCCTTTCCTCCAGAGTCTTACCTCTTGCACGCTTCTCTGGTATCCCCCGGCTCTCCTCCCCTACACGCTTTCCCTTCTCCATAGAGTCTGTAGTGATGTAGTGAACGCAGATGCTGATCTCAATCAGTGGCACTCCTGGAGCAGCACTTCTTCAAACGGACGATCTCCCCAGCAGAATGACAGACCGAGAGTGATCAGCAGAGACTGGGCTTTAATTTCACCCTGCAGCCTCACTGAAACGTCACTCAGCTGATAAACAGGAGGTGCCTATTAAGCACTTTCGTGTCCGTTAGTCCTTCCTTATTCGTGTCAAAGCAAAACTAGAATCCTGTTTCCAGTTCTCATGATTACAT
>JAMWET010006338.1:0-71444 GCA_024036415.1 Prochilodus magdalenae | reverse complement strand
TGAGTATCCCCTGGCGCATCTACCAATAAACTACCGCACACACACCCCTCAAACACTGAACCCTCATTCAGCTCTGCTTACTGTAACACTAACAACATCTTATACAGCTGATTCAGCACACTTTGCAGTAGGAATACAGATCAGTGTGTTACCTTCAACAGTGAGTCTGATATCTGTGTATCCACTTTTCACACCATCACACCTGTAATCTCCTCCATCCTCTCCAGTCAGGTGTGATATGAGTAGAGAGAGATTTCCTGGAGAGTGATCATTAACCAGCTGAACTCTGTTTCTGTACCGATCACTTTCAATGGATATCCTCTCATAGCCTTTCCTGTTTTGATTGTATCTCCTCCAGGTGAAGGTCTCAGGTTTGGCACGTAGCTCGGTGCAGGAGCAGGGCAGCAGTACTGACCCTCCTCTATGTGCTGTGATAGTCAGTTGTTTTCCACTGCCTGTCAGAGTGCAGCCTGCAGAAACACATATTCAGGATTGAGGACTGTTGTTTACATGTGACGAGTCATCCAGAAGCACTAAATGCTGCTTTATAAGTTAAATATGAGTTATAATAATTAATAAACGACTGAACAAATGGGTTATCATAAGATACCAAGATGATGATTTGTATGTATGTAGCTACATTCCTCCAAACACCTGACTACAGCTACACACAGCAAATCACTACTACACCTTTACTGCACAAATGAAGCCGCACCACCAAAAGCTCAGTAATAGATTTACAGTACAGAGCTGTTCATTACTCTAAACCTCCAGCACTGAGTTTCATTTACATCCCTAAACCACCTCACAGTTATTTAATCAGTTCACCATCATTACACAGGAGACCAGCATCATTACACCTCCTTCCAGCTCTACTGCAGAACTAGCACACTAGTGCATATGACATGTTCACTGAGTGAAGCTTTAAAGCTGATTCTATCAGGGATGTAGTTATGAGATTATCACTGCACTGTGTATGTGGATCAGATTAGAGATTTACCTTTAACAGTGAGTCTGATATCTCGGGATCCGCCACCGTCAACTGTACACCTGTAATCTCCTGCATCCTCTTCAGTCAGGTGTGATATGAGTAGAGAGAGATTTCCTGGAGAGTGATCATTAACCAGCTGAACTCTGTTTCTGTACCGATCACTCTCACTGAAAATTTCCTTCCAAGTGTTGAGTTCCTTCCAGATTAATGTCTTAGGTTTGATGTTAAGATCAGTGCAGTAGCAGGGCAGCAGTACTGACTCTCCTGTGTATGCAGTAATATATTTTGTCTGCTGATGGTCTTCCAGTGTGCAGCCTGCAGAAACACATCAGTGAATGACCTTCACCATCATCACCTCCGTAACACTCACTCCACCAGAAACAGGACGGTCCTGTAAAGGTGGTGTTCTAATAAGACATGCTTGACCAGCCTGAGCCCAGTTTCTCCCAGCATTCTAACGTTACTTCTGTTATTACACTGTAGAGAAACTCACTGCAGCTCCAGCAGTAAACAGTTCTAACAGCTCTGCTTACTTGGAGAAGGAGGTTTGTAGTAGCTTTGGAGCCAACCAATCACCTCAAATGACCGGCTGCCTTCAAATGGTTACTGCCCACTGCAAATCCTCACCTTCCCTCATCATCAGTAAGATCATACAGCATGATTATGAACTAGGCTTTAAATGGTGCTGGGTTATATGTTGGAGTGTCTCCAGTAAGAGAGAGAATGGTGCACTCACCTTCAGCAACATGGAGCACAAACAGCAGACCCAGCCAAACCTGCATACTTCCTGAGTGACGAGACCTGAACACTACATACAGCGACAGCACCACTGCAGAGACCTCCACCTCCTACACCTGCTCTACTGACCGATCTGTCAGCTACACCGATACTACACTACCACAGCACCTCTGCAGAACTCTGTTACACCTGCAGTCTACCTGAAACAGTCAGCACATGAGCAAACCCTGTACCTCTCTCAGCAGGACTGTGCTGGACTCTTCCGCACTCTAATGTTGACTCCTCAAAGAGGAAGTGTGTTCAGACGAGCCTGTCACTTTCTCTCTGACACTCAGCTACACCAAATACAGTGATGGGGCAGCGTCCTGTCAGCTCTTCCTCTTTCTTCTCTTGCAGCACATGACACGTGTAGTTGATTGGTGGTAAAGTCACGCCCCCCATTTCCTTTTCTCTTTCTCTCTATAGAGTTAGCATGCACTTGCACTGCTAGTGGTGGAACTAGAGAGAGCAGAACGAAACACTCTTCTTCATCTGATTATTCATGTATAAATGAGATAATCATCAGCTGGACTTAAGAAAAGGTGATGAGAGCTCTGTGAAGTGGTGCTGAGTTAACTAGATTTTTACTGAACAGGTGAGGTGTGTTATTGTTTATGACTGGCTACTGAAACAGGTCGTCAGGATATCACTGCTGTGGATGTTGTGGCCTGTGATGTGATGTACCTGTGTTACAGTGTAGTGCTGTACAGTCGTTTTACCTGTAGAGTAAATTAGCCGGTTAGCTTGTACTGTCTACCACTCGGTTATGAAGAACAGTCTGCTCTCTGAATACCGCACACAGACCTGGAACACTCCACTCTGACTGATCATCAGATTCACATGCTCAGTGCAGTTACACATTCTCACCAGAGAGGTCACTAAATCCCCAAATCCACAAAACTTACAGACTGCTGCTTTAATACCAGAAATGTATTTATTAATAACAATACAAAACTGTGTGTTTAATATTTAATATTACATCTTATTTAATAATATGAATAAAAGAAAGTTTATATTTATGAATATCATTTACTTATATTAATAGGAAAAAAGTCATGGAACAATGCAACACCCTTCAAGCACTTTGGGCAGGTGGATTATTCTCAGCACTGAAGTGACACTAATGTGATGGTGATGTGTTAGTGTGTGTTGTGCTGGTATATGTAGATCAGACACAGCAGTATCCCTGGTGGTTGTGTCCACTCACTGTCCACACTATTAGACACTCTTACCTGGCTGGTCCACCTTGTAGATGTACAGTCAGAGATGATAGCTCATGTGCTGCTGTTTAGCTTATGCCAGTGATCCTCTAGTCCTTCATCAGTGGTCACAGGACGCTGCCCACAAGATGCTACCAACAGGATGCTAGTTACAGGATGCTGCTGGCTGGGTATTTTTGGTTGGTTAACATATCTCGATCAGGCTGTGACACTGAGGTATCCAACAGCAGTACGATGTCCTATCCACTTACACCAGCTCCAAACACACTAATACATCATCACCACCATCACTGCAAGGGTGAGAATGACCCACCAGCCACATAATGCTCTATCTATATGTACAATACCTATATATACAGAGAGAGAGCGTTAAAATTTAGGATAATATTTATGTTACATACATAATCCATACAGCATAATTAATAAAGTACACACTGTACATTGTGTGCCTGTAATAACTATGTAGGTACACACTGAATAAACTGTAGCGTGTTCTGATCGTGATAGGAGATGTGTATTACCTACATTATGGGAGGACTTACACTGCATCTGCACAGGAGACACTAAATACCATTTACCTAGTGACTCCTAACATTCAGCCAGCTGTAGTAGTATGACTGTGCTGTGACGTGATAAAGGTTTAATAATGTAGGTCCCCTTAAAAAAGGGTCATACCACCTTAAAAGCAATGCCCTGGTTCTGCAGTCTCACTATGTCTACCTGTCCACTGATGTTAAGGTGTAACCTTTACAGAGCTACTGTGGAATGTTGGTGTTGGAACATGATACACTGATCAGATCACATGGATTAACACCACTCTGGATTTCCTCACTACATACATACATATAACCCTATTAGAGATGATGGAGAGGTGATGTAGTCATGCAGATGCAGTGATGTCAGCACTCTCATACTGTAGGTAACTACACACCACCTACAATCAGATAAACAGACAGACAGAAATCAGTTGCTGGTCTACAGATCACATGTGTTGTCTGTAGCTGGGTGGATGGCTGTTGATGCTCTTCTCTGTTCCAGTCTCACTGCTCCATCTTCATCATTAAGATCATAAGATGAACAAAAACCTTCAGGTCATGAACAAATCCTGTACATTCACACAGACAAGTAAACAGTACCAGTAGCAGTACTATACTGGCTGAACTGGGTAGTGTGTACCTTTGGTTCTACAGTAGACCACAGCTACTATAATGTGGAGAATGATCACAGTCACCAAGGCATAGGGGACGAAGGGCAGAGGCACCGGAGGTTCTGCAACACCAACATGAATAAAGACAGATCTACAAGTTAAGATCAGCTTAACAGTATGACCCTTCTGAGGAAACTGGGTCCTAAACAACAGCACCAATGTGGTTTAGTCATGAAGTACCATTTAGACTGTTTCCATAGACTTCAAATGGTAACATGTGAAGCTGATGTCTGTGAATGGAGTTTGCTGTTACCTTTCTGGGAAGAAAATGTGGAGGAAGGTTTGGATGAGGTTTTCAGATGAAAGGCCGTGTGAAGTGTTGGAGAAGGTGGTGTTGTTGGACCCTCTATAAACAGAGAAGACTTTGACAGTGTCCATTATCCCAGTGCTATATAGTCTAGTTACCCCACCAGCATTTGGGGGGTATTGGTGTTGCTGGGGTGTAAAACTAAACGCATCTAGTCTTAGTTCTAGTCTGTTTTGGTACACTGGAAATCCTGAGGTCTGAATAAATTTACTGTAGTCTAAACCACTCACTGTATACTCAGCTCCTACCATTTCTACAGCTACAACACTGCAGGTGGATGGAGACCAAGCAACACAGATCAGACTGACTACAGAACAGCTGAAAAGACATGTGGACAGTTTAGATACAGTCTCCAGAAAACCCTACAGGGAGAAGATCCCTATAGCCTGCATGTCTACCAAGTTCAGAACATTTCTACCGTGTGGCATCTTACAACCTTATATTAGTGTCTACCAGAACTCTCAAAGCTCTACAATAATAATCACACTACACTGATAATGAATGCACTGTTAATGGTGTGGTATCATTTGTGCACTAGGGTGCTAGTGAGTAGTGTGGGACACAATAAATCTGAACCTTTCATTTATCACCAGTACAGAAATAAATCATACAATATAGACGCAAGCGACAATTGGGGGGTCCTCGCACGTCATAAGTCCACTGAGGCCTTTTGGAAAAGCAAGGCATCACAAGGCCTAAAGCAGTTCAGACCTTATTTCTAGGTCTATCAAGATAATTTAGGTTTAACAGCTCAGGCAGTTCTCATGTAGTTTGGAACCGTGTCATTTGTTTGTATTTATCAAAAAAGGAACATCTCACTTTCAGCTCAGTGCTGTAGAGGCCCACTGAGAACTGTTCAGCTGCTTTTAAACCCTTGAGGACTCAGAAGGATTAAAGCAGTTTGGACCTTGTTTACAGACAGAGAGGTAAAACCTATAGGTAGTGGGAGTTTATCTTCAGGTCTTTATTCGCCGTAATTAATCAGCAGTGGTCTATTAACGTTACAGAGGCTGAGGCTTATGTGTACAGGCCCTTATAGCATTAGGGACCATTGTGGCACACAGAAGTGAGATTAAAGGCCTTAGAATTCTTCAGAAAGCCTCCAAGTGTTCAGATCATTGATCAGGGGCCTGAGACAGACAAGTGTACCAAGTTTCATTGACATTGACCTTTGACCCTTGGTTTTATAAGCTGTAATTTCTGAACAAATAGGTCAAAATAGCAGAGCAGTAGTCCATTTTCTGACACAACATGTAATTACAAAGTTATGCAGGACATAGAGTTGAATCAAATGACATCAGAAGTTCATCTATAGACTGTGTAACAATATTGTAATAAGCGTTTTAGTGATTTTTTTGTGTTTTTAAATGCTATAGCGCCCCCTAAAGGCCAAGCTGCACCAAGTTTTGTACATCTCATTAGAGTCTTAGTGCATACATGTCTGTTAAATATTGAGTTGATCTAAGTAAAGGCTGAGGAGTTATAGCAATATGGCCTGTAAATTTCAAGGCCAAAGTGAACTGCAGTAAGTCAACTTTTCAAATAAGTCAACTTTTTTTTTAATAATTATTGAATTAGAGACTCCACAGAGTATTTTAAGACAAGTTCAGAATGGCTATGATCAAAATCCAGGGACTAGTTTAAAAAGTAGCATTTTTAAACCGTTAAAGATTAAAAAATAACTATACATTTTTTTAAAACAATTGTAAAGACAAAATTGTTTGGAATACTCCAGTGCATGATGGGAATGCATTTGTTTGAAATTAGGTTGAAAGTTCTATGTGATATACCTGATTTTCCAAAGTAGCGCCAACTAGTTACCAAATGTTTTGAAATTTTACTGGCTGTTACAAAGTGACTCCAAACACATACCAATCAAGTTTCATGCTGATTGGCTAATGTTAAGCCTGTCAAATGCCTACTGAAAACTGATTAGCTAATGGCGTCCATAAATTTTGGTGCATTAAATCGTGCTTAAAGATTTAGTCTCAAGTCTCAAGGATGAAGTGTTCAAAATTTAGACCTTAGAATCAAGTCAGGAACAAAATTCCAAAGTTTAAATTTTTTTGAATGAAGCAATGAAGAATTTTTAATTAATTATGTATTTACTCTAAAGGGTTAATTTGCATAAGGCGGCCATTTTGTTTACAAAAGTCGACATGTTTTTGATAATTATTGAGGTTCACGGTCTGGAGGATTATTTGAGTTTTTTTTTAGAATTTTCAGGCTTAAACCCTAAGACTAGTTTGCAAAAGTAGGTGTTGCATATTATGCTAATTAGAAAAAGATCTAAGTAGGTGGAGCTTAATGGTCCGAAGGGCAAAGTGATTTGTTTTGACCCAAGAAACCTGGGGAAAATGTCATTTTGTCTGGTAAAATTTTGGTTTAGGAGTTATAGGCCAAAACATGTTTTTATTTGCTAAAGAGCCACCTTGTGGCCAGTTGGTGCCATTTTTTGTGGCTGAGTCATTTCAGAGATTTTTGTACCTTTCTAGTTTGGTGTTTGTAGGCCTTATGGTCTTTGCTCTACACATTTCAGCCGAGAAAAATAATTAGAAAAAGAAAAATCCTAACAAATACAGTAGAGTCCCTGCACTACATGCTAGAACCCTAATAATCAAGATAATAAATAGAAAAATAAGATGTAACATGCTTTAAATAAGCTTTAAACTCGTATGTTCTAAAGACGGTTATGACTGCCCATTACACAACATCACAGCACTGGCACTGTGCCAACAAATGAACTTATAACTGACCAGCTAAAGGCTACACAGCATTAAAGTAAATGAGTCCCATTGTAATACTGCTTTACACAGAGGATCTTAAAGTTCATCCAGCCTAATAGTCTGTGGCCTTCATTTCCAAGTTACAGGATCACCTGGACAGATAGCAGCCAGAAGGGAGAAGCATCCTTCATATACCAGTCAGACACTTCCTACTAATGTCTCCATTAAACACATACTACTGTAGGAAGCCCTGAGATCCATCATCATGTACCGTCATACACAGACTTCAACAAAGCTCTCACATGTACGAGTAATTTAAACCAGGAACTACATTCAACACAAGGAACGACAGAATAACACCACCTAGAATAGAGCTCAGAACATACGACAGTATACAGCTTATACACTGAGGGCCACTTGTACACACACAGGACTAAAGCACTTAGAGGAAACAGGAGCACAGTGATAACTGGGAGGAGCTAGGTAGCCAAGGTAACAGGGTGAAAAACCTAGGTGAAGAGAAATGACGGGGTGGAGTTTAATCATAAAGTTTGCAAACAGGATGTAGACTTTATAGGACAATATTAATATACATATACTCTATTAATCATCTACACTAAACTACCGCACACACACCCTCAACACTGAACCCTCATTACAGCTCTGCTTGGAGGATCAGTACTGTAACACTAACAGCATCCTATACAGCTGATTCAGCACACTTTGCAAGAGGAATACAGATCAGTGTGTTACCTTCAACAGTGAGTCTGATATCTGTGAGTCCACTTTTCACACCATGACACCTGTACATTCCTCCATCCTCTTCAGTCAGGTGTGATATGAGTAGAGAGAGATTTCCTGGAGAGTGATCATTAACCAGCTGAACTCTGTTTCTGTACTGATCACTCTCATTGGATATCCTCTCAAAGACATTCCTTTTTTGATTGTATCTGGTCCAGGTGAAGGTCTCAGGTTTGGCACGTAGCTCGGTGCAGGAGCAGGGCAGCAGTACTGACCCTCCTCTATGTGCTGTGATAGACGGTGTTTGTCCCCTGTCTGTCAGACTGCAGCCTGCAGAAACACATATTCAGGATTGAGGACTGTTGTTTACATGTGACGAGTCATCCAGAAGCACTAAATGCTGCTTTATAAGTTAAATATGAGTTATAATAATTCATAAACGACTGAACAAATGGGTTATCATAAGATACCAAGATGATGAATTATATGTATGTAGCTACATTCCTCCAAACACCTGACTACTGCTACACACAGCAAATCACTACTACACCTTTACTGCACAAATGAAGCCGCACCACCAAAAGCTCAGTAATAGATTTACAGTACAGAGCTGTTCATTACTCTAAACCTCCAGCACTGAGTTTCATTTACATCCCTAAACCACCTCACAGTTATTTAATCAGTTCACCATCATTACACAGGAGACCAGCATCATTACACCTCCTTCCAGCTCTACTGCAGAACTAGCACACTAGTGCATATGACATGTTCACTGAGTGAAGCTTTAAAGCTGATTCTATCAGGGATGTAGTTATGAGATTATCACTTTACTGTGTGTGTGCATCAGATTAGAGATTTACCTTTAACAGTGAGACTGATATCTGTGAATCCACCACTTTGAACTGTACACCTGTAATCTCCTCCATCCTCTTCAGTCAGGTGTGATATGAGTAGAGAGAGATTTCCTGGAGAGTGATCATTAACCAGCTGAACTCTGTTTCTGTACTGACCACTCTCACTGGATATCTCTTCCCATCTCTGTGTGCTTGTGTGGTATTTCTTCCAGATGAATGTCTCAGGTTTGGTCTTCAGGTCAGTGCAGTAGCAGGGCAGCAGTACTGACTCTCCTGTGTATGAGGTAATCGTCTTTATCTGCTGATGGTCTTCCAGTGTACAGCCTGCAGAAACACATCAGTTAATGACCTTCACCATCATCACCTCCGTAACACTCACTCCACCAGAAACAGGACTGTCCTGTAAAGGTGGTGTTCTAATAAGACATGCTTGACCAGCCTGAGCCCAGTTTCTCCCAGCATTCTAACGTTACTTCTGTTATTACACTGTAGAGAAACTCACTGCAGCTCCAGCAGTAAACAGTTCTAACAGCTCTGCTTACTTGGAGAAGGAGGTTTGTAGTAGCTTTGGAGCCAACCAATCAACTCAAATCACCGACTGCCTTCAAATGGTTACTGCCCACTGCATATCCTCACCTTCCCTCATCATCAGTAAGATCATACAGCATGATTATGAACTAGGCTTTAAATGGTGCTGGGTTATATGTTGGAGTGTCTCCAGTAAGAGAGAGAATGGTGCACTCACCTTCAGCAACATGGAGCACAAAACAGCAGACACAGCCAAACCTGCATACTTCCTGAGTGACGAGACCTGAACACTACATACAGCGACAGCACCACTGCAGAGACCACCACCTCCTACACCTGCTCTACTGACCGATCTGTCAGCTACACCGATACTACACTACCACAGCACCTCTGCAGAACTCTGTTACACCTGCAGTCTACCTGATACAGTCAGCACACGAGCAAACCCTGTACCTCTCTCAGCAGGACTGTGCTGGATTCTTCCGCACTCTAATGTTGACTCCTCAAAGAGGAAGTGTGTTCAGACGAGCCTGTCATTTTCTCTCTGATACTCATTTACACCAAATATAGTGACGGGGCAGTGTCCTGTCAGCGCTTCCTCTTTCTTCTCTTGCAACACATGACACATGTAGTTGATTTGTTGGTAAAGCCACGCCCCCTTTTCTTTTCCTTTTTTCTTTCTCTCTATAGAGTTAGCATGCACTTACACTGCTAGTGGTGGAACTAGAGAGAGCAGAACGAAACACTCTTCTTCATCTGATTATTCATGTATAAATTAGATAATCATCAGCTGGGCTTAAGAAAAGGTGATGAGAGCTCTGTGAAGTGGTGCTGAGTTAGCTAGATTTTTACTGAACAGGTGAGATGTGTTATTGTTTATGACTGGCTACTGAAACAGGCCGTCAGGATATCACTGCTGTGGATGTTGTGGGCTGTGATGTGATGTACCTGTGTTACAGTGTAGTACTGTACAGTCGTTTTACCTGTAGAGTAAATTAGCCGGTTAGCTTGTACTGTCTACCACTCGGTTATGAAGAACAGTCTGCTCTCTGAATACCGCACACAGACTTGGAATACTCCACTCTGACTGATCATCAGATTCATCTGCTCTGCATTCTTCCACATGCTCAGTGCAGTTACACATTCTCACCAGAGAGGTCACTAAATCTCCAAATCCACAAAACTTACAGACTGCTGCTTTAATACCAGAAGTTTATATTTATCAATATAATTTCTTTATATTAATGATAAAGGAAAAAATCATGGAACAATGCAACACCCTAAAAGCACTTTGGGCAGGTGGATTAATCTCAGCACTGCAGTGACACTGACGTGGTGGTGGTGTGTTAGGGTGTGTTGTGCTGGTATGTGTCGATCAGACACAGCAGTGTCCCTTGAGTTTGTATCCTCTCACTGTCCTACTGTCTATTAGACACTCCTACATTGCTCTTCCCAATTGTAGATGTACAGTCAGAGATGATAGCTCATCTGCTGCTTCACAGTTTGTGTTGGTCATCCTCTAGTCCTTCATCAGTGGCCACAGGAAGCTGCCCACAGGATGCTGTTGGCTAGATAGATGTGGTTGGGTGAGGATTCTTGGTCAGGCTTTGACACTGAGGTATCCAATTGCACTGTGATGTCCTATCCACTCACATCAGCACCAAACACACTAACACACTAACACACCACCACTACCACGTCAATGTCACTGCAGTGCTGAGAATGATCCACCAACCACATAATACCTGCTCTACCTATATGTACAATACTTATATATATATATAGCTTTAAAATGTAGGATATGTAGATAACCCTATTAGAGATGATGGAGAGGTGCTGTAGTCATGTAGATACAGTGATGTCAGCACTCTCATACTGTAGGTATCTACACACCACCTACAAACCGGATTTAAAAAAAGTTGGGACACTAAAAAAATTGTGAGAAAAAAAAAACTGAACTGAACAAATATTTTATTCAGAATAGAACACAAATCACAGATCAATAGTTTAAACTGAGAGAATGTATCATTTTAAGGGAAAAATATGTTGTTTCAAAATTTCATGGCCTCAACAAATCCCAAAAAAGTTCACCTTGAACTATTCACCTTGAAATATTCACACTAGCTGACGTCTAGCTAAAAAAACAATCCTACAAGAGACATATTAACACTACAAAGCTCTTTACCTGACCGCAGCTCAACATTCAGTAAAGAAAATCTATTTTCCAAAGAAATGACGAAACCAAGCTGACATCATGGGGCCCTTTTGGACCCCGGTCTGTGAGAAAACTAGCACGTTCCTCATTTGTGGTTCACCAAGCAATAGCTCAACATAGCCACACTGATAAACAGCTTCTGAAAGAGCTCTGTAAGCCACACACTCTTAGTAAGGGGGAATATAGTATTTGTGCAGCCCACCACAAAATAAAAGACCTCTGTGAAATGTTTCCTCAACTCACAGTAGATGTGCCAAAGGCTCTTAGAGGCCACAGTAATTGGAATGGAGAAATCGGTCTCTAATAACAGCACACTGGGTACTGGAGACGGACATATGACTGAGCCAAGCATACAGCAAAGCATCTGTGCTCAAAAGAAACTGAAACTGATAAAACCACACCCAACAATGTCTATTGGACACAGTACTGTCATTGCTACTTGCTCTCCTCTAGGACCTACTCTATGTGTTCTGACAGCATCATAGACCCACGACGACATGGATATAATCCATCCTGGCTGTAGAACGCCGGGCACTCCCAGAAAAACTCCAGTTATTCCCCCTAGTTAATTCCACCTGCAGCACACCAGCCTTGGGTCCAGCAGTGGAGCGTATAGGGCCTGCTGAGCACCTTGCATCCAATCCTGTAGGTGGGCCATGGTCCAGAGATGATGACCCTGACCATGGCCTTCTTCTTAAGAGTGTCTAGCAGTGATTGAACATGCTTCTTGAGGACTTTGCTCCTACAGGATAAGAAATCATTCACCACTACGTGAACAACTATGGCACCAATGTTTCTGTGTTTACTGAGGGCCCAAGACAGAGGAACTTTAATAATGGTGTCTGTAGTGGAACAATTGGTATAGTGTAGTGAAGTGTTTCTCAACCCTGGTCCTGGAGGCACCTTCCTTGCCCCTGCACCTTTTAGTGGCTTCCCTGGTTTACCACACCCCCTGCAGCCCTTGTGAGTTGAGCTGAAGTTGAATCAGGTGTGTTGGGAGCAGGAAAGGAATGTGCAGGGTAGGGTGCCTCCAGGACCAGCTTTAAGGAACACTGGTGTAGTGGGTAACATCTCTGACTTCTAATGATGTAGACTGGGTGCCAGGGAGGGGGTTGCCAGTAGCACATGCCAAAAATGGTAACTCTATGGTAGAAACAGGGAGTAGGGGTCAGACGATCACTGAATTCATGCTTGGGGGGGTCTGCCCTGAGAGCCACTATTTTGCATACGTACAAGTTAAGATGAATTCCTGATCTAGAACAGATATTTAGATAGAATCAGACCACTGCTGATATCTCAAGCACTGCAGGACTAAAGTCTCTCAACCAAGAAAAGGTGTATAAATGTAGTAATTAATGTTACACATCAGCCTCTAATAAAGGACATGGGTTTAGTGTCACTACACATATAATCCTCATGCAATACCACCTTGAAATATTCAAGGCTCAGTGGTTGTATGGCACACTAGCTGGTGTCTGATAAAACAATATAAGTACAGACATATTAACACTGCAAAACTATTCACGCGACCTAAACTCAATGCACAGTCAGTAAAGAAAACCCATGTTCCAAAGAACTGACGGAACCAAGCTGACCGTGCCTTCTTGGTCACTGGGCTGTGAGAAAACTAGCAGGTTCCTCATTTGTGGTTCATCATGAAATAGCTCATCAAAACCACACCGATAAACAGCTTCTGAAAGAGCTTGGTAAGCCACACACGCTCAGTGTAGGGTGCATATATATTTGTGCAGCCCACCACAAAATAAAAGACCTCTGTGAAATGTTTCCTCACCTCACAGTAGTGTAACCAACAATGTGCTCTTAGGCCACAGTAACTGGCCTGGAGAAATCATCTCTAATAACAGAACACCAAGTACTGGAGATAGATACATCCTATGACTGGGACAAACGTGCAGCAAATAAGCTTCTGTGCTGAAAAGAAAAGATTCCTAACTGATAAAACCACACCCAACACAACCCCTATGACATGTATAGGATGTTCCCCATGTTTTATGACAGCATCATAAAGCCACAGAACACTGGGCACTCCCAAAAATGCGCGTGTATGTGTGTGGGACATCTTGCTGTTTCCTGTTTTTGTGGTCCATCGTTTAACAGTTCATACAAGCCCACAACGCAACGGTCACATACCGGTGAATGCTGCTGGACAGAGGGAACCTGTGAAACTGGAGAAATCATACACATACTTCCCTGACCCTTTTCAGACACTACACTAACACACTGATGTTAATGCAGCACTGATAATGCATCACGAAAGGCAGTTCTGCAGAGCTGTTTACTGGCTATAGCTGAGAACCGTCATGCACACGCCCTGACTTCCCCTCCCCCCACCACCACTGCCCTGTTCACACTACTGACGTGATGGTATGCTGACGTAAAGATATGCTGGGGACGTTTTGCTGCTTACCCAGAACATGTGAACAATAAGACCCAAACTGTATACAAGACCTTAACAACCAGCTTGAATGCCATGGCAATCACCTAACAACACCAAAGCAAATATACTAGACCACTGGGTAATGTTACTGCAATGGAAGTCTGTTTAGAAGAAGTTCTGCAGAGCTGTTTACTGGTTAACACTGCAGACCACCACGTCATGACTTACACCCCACTCATGATTGGCTGCTTTGAGCGTTTGCTATTTTCAGTTATGAGATCATTTCCTGCTTCCTCTGCAGCGATGCTTCATGATCAAGAATGGTTTGTTCGCATGCAGCTTTCTCAGGCCAGCCCCCGACCACAAACGCAATGTTGATCTGACCTGCACTCATCCTTTTGTCTTTTTTCTCTATCACTTGTTCTTTCTATAGGGATTTCATTAAATTTTTCGCCCTACTCAAACACTATTGTTTAGTTTACCCGTACACACTCAGGCCAGGTCGCCAAACTATAATCCCTATAATTTTTTTCATCTCCCATTCCTCCCATAGACTCATTTTTTCACAATTCAAGAATGTAAAAATACACATCTATCAAAATTGTTTTAACGTTTGAGGTACAGTTGGAGAATGTTTATAATATTAATAAGAATATTGTGACATTGCTCAAAAACTGCCATCTGTTTTCAGAAGAGCAGAAGAAGCCACATAATGAACAGCTTGAATAGAAGGCTGGTCAGTCAGGGCCTAGAATGACGCATACAGCAACTACATATATGGTAACTGGTTCAGTGATTGGTCCGGAGGAGGCCTAAAAGTTCATCTTGCTATGCAGAATGTATGTATATGTGTGTGTGTGTGTGTGTGTGTGTGTGTACACTATCAGATCAGATTATTTTAGCTACTACTGAATGTGTGTCTGTGTGGCGCACACACATATGGTAATGAGTTAAGCAGGGCTGTGTGTATGTGAATGTGTGAGAGTGTAGATGGACGTGTGAAGTGAATGTGTGCTGCTTCTGTTCTGCTTATTTACATTAACTGTCTGTTACCAACTGAACAGAACTTAGCGGTGTATAGCCCACCTAGTCTTCTAATGGTAATGAACAGAAACCCACCCTAACTAACCCAACACAATACAACACTATAAGCACATACAGACACCTCAACCTCAACACATGATTACATCCACACCAACAACAACTTGGTCACTAAAATGGGGGCGGAGCAACAGTCAACAACGGAACAGGGTGGAACAGCTTCCTGGCTCATCTTGATTATTGTTAAGATATGAGGACCAATCAGAATGAAGGGTTTTGTTTCACAGTTTGAACAACAATGCACTTGCTCAATAATTTATCTAATTTAAACTTTATTTTGCTCATAAGTGCCACTGATTATATGCATATTAACTCACTATAAAACCACAATTTATTAACGTACCTATAACTCTGAAATAGAAAAGCCAAAGAAGACAATGAACAAGCATGAAGCAAAACCCAGCTGCCTCTCTGATTGGGTGAGGGGGTTATTTGTTTAACAGGATGGTGGCGTATTCAGACTTATCTCCAATGTCAGTAACTGTAGGTGTAGTTCCAGGTCTACTACTGAGGACTACAGTGGAGTACATCACTTCATCTGTTGCAGGTGTAGTACTGTGGACTACGGTGGAGTACATCACTTCATCTGTTGCAGGTGTAGTACTGTGGACTACGGTGGAGTACATCACTTCATCTGTTGCAGGTGTAGTACTGCATCCTACAGTAGAGTACATCCCTTCATCCTGTAGAGAGGATGATCATAAATGGTGAGTAACACACATCCCTTTACAGACCACTTCTGAGTTTAACCTAAACTCCTCTGTATGTGCCATAGTAGCTTGACCATCTGGGGTTGAAACAGTCTCAGTGCTAGTGCATTGAAAAATGTCACACACTCTAATTTTATTGGGCCGCCTTTAGCTATGTCACAATATTTATTTCTGTTCAGAGCTGCATTCATTTTTCCCCAATATCTTGTACTGATTATTGGAGATTTGAATCACTGTTGGAAGTCTTCTCCAGCAAAGATTCTCAGTGGGGTTCAGGTCTGGGCTCTGTGGTGGCCAGTCCATGTGTGAACATGATGTCTCGTGCTCCCTGATCCACTCTTTCACAATCTGGGCCCGATGAATCCTGGCATTATCATCTTGGAATATGCCCGTCCCATCAGGGAAGAAAAAATCCAGTGATGGAATAACCAGGTGGTTCAGGATATTCCGGTAGTCAGCTGACCTCATTCTTCGGGTGCATAACGTTGCTGAACCTGGACCTGACCAACTGCAGCAACCCAGATCATAGCACTGGCCCCACATCCTTGTACGGGAGGCACTAGGCATGATGGGTACATCACTTCATCCGCCTCTCTTCTTACCCTTATGCGCCCATCACTCTGGAACAGGGTAAATCTGGACTCATCAGATCTGGACTCACCAGAGTCCAATCTTTATACTCCCTAGCAAATTGGAGTCATTTTTTCCGGTTAGCCTCAGGTGGTTTTCTTAAGGCTATAAAGCTGTTTAGTCCCGATCCGTTGATTCCCTTCACAGTGTCAATAGTGACACTAGTTGACAGTAGTGTCTATAAGCATTGATGTGCCTAGTGTGCCTAGTGTTATATTAAAGTAGTATATATATCCAGTAACTATTAACTTGGTACTGACCCCTTTATTATGAAGGCATTTCATGAACAAATTGTGCACATGAAGACCGTTTTATTATATCAGTGTTCACTGTGTATATCTATATATCTATATATATATATATATTACATATTGTGATGACAACTGATTAAACAAATCAGTTGACTTTATTATGATTAATTAAAAGTTTAAAATATTAGGATTTATTTGCATTTTTGGCATGAAATAAAACAAGTACACATGTGGAGCTGGAATATGTGAAGCTGCATACCACACCCCAAAACGTTTCTCAGGGTGTGCTTGGTGATCTTGTCCGTTATCTCTCACTTCTTGGAAACTGGCTAGTGCATGCTTCAGCAGACTAAACTAAAGAGAATGAGTGCGGTTCCCTTTTGTCGATGATTAGGTGTGCTATTACACAGAGGTAGTTACAGTTGCTTACCAATCTCCATTTAGTACAACATATAGTTTGAACCAAATGCTCTGCTTTCTTTGCTTTTCACTGCCATAGAATTCATGAATTCTCGTGACAGTAGCTCTCCTCAAAGGTGGCTTGTAATAAGGGTGTGGATCTGGGTAATACCTTGACGTCCCTGGTCTTCAGTAATGTTATTGGGCCTGCTGGCCATGGCGGTCCTTTTAGCGGTTGTATTGGTCAGCTTAGTTGCTGTTGCTTTGTTGACAGACTTGCCCTGGTTGAACTCTTCCAATGTCATCCAACCCAGGTTGAAACGGTCTTAATGCTAGCATTTTTGCTAATGTCAACCATGGCAATGTGATTCATTGCCAGATCAGTCGTGAGCATTACTGCGCTAATGTCGGCTGCCCTAATATAAATATGAGTGTGTGGATTAGAGGGACCAAAGGAGAATACTGAGACCTCTGCTGTGTCTTTTCATCTCAAATCAAATACATCAACAAACATATCAGCCGTCAGTGCTGTAAATAATGGGTTATTGTAATGGAATAGGATGGAATATGGATATTATGAAACATGATGGAATGTGATGGGGTGTAAACAGGTGTGGTAAGATGTAATGAGATGTAGGAACTTGCCTGTGATTTCGCCTCACCCTTCTTCAGACGTCTTTGCTCTTCGCTCTCTGTCTGCCCTCGTCTCCGTCCTGCAGAAGGACCACACAGAGTGAGACATGGATACAGCACATACCATATCACAAATGAGTGTGAACAACTGCATGTGTGTACCCCTGTATCTCCAGTAGATGACTCCTCCGAACCCCAGCAGGAGAAGAAGAACAGGAATTAAGATGAAGAAATGAATGGGATGATCTGTGTCTGGAAAAGGATGAGTAAATAGGCATTATAAACAATCCACATTCAGCTGCAGTCAGTGTGCTGTGGATTTGGTGAGGAACTGATGGTTGAATTGGTTGGACTGGTGATGCTGTTGGCCACTGGTGTAGATGTTGGTGTTGTGGGTGTGATCTCTGGAGGTACAGAAAGGTTTTAACAACAGGAAACTGCTTACTGTACACAGTAACATGAACACGAACCTTTTAGCAGAACAGTCATATCATTAAAATGCTAATCTTCAGACATCAATTCAGTGTGACCATAGAAGGAATCCAACAGTCAACAGCAGAGACATGTATGATGAACAGCCAACATAACCTGAACCATTCAAATTTACTTTGAGATGAATTAACAGTATAAACAATATGTGATAAAAACTATTAAGTCTAAGAATCAGTTTCTAACCCCTTAATGTCAGTGACACTTCCTGAAAATAAGTGAACACATCTTCCACAACAAACTTAGATATGTCATTTATAATTCAAAGATAATTCAAGATAATTCAAAGAAGCTGAAAAATCATAATAATTACCAGAAAGTGCTGTAGTTGGAGGTTTAGGTGGTCCCCCTGTAGAGGGAGGTTTCATAGTCAGCGCAGGAAAAAATTATTAGTGTAAAATAGCACAACGATTGAAGAGAAACTTCGAGATCATCATTTATGGCACCTGATACCACTAACATTCAGACAATCCAGAGAAATCTCTGTACACAAGAGACAGGTCCAAAACAGCATACTGGAGGACCATGACCTTTAGACCCTCAGACAGCACTGTACTGAACACAGACACAGTTCTGTAGTGGATTCACTGTATGGGCTCAAGATATACACAGACCACCCACATGATCAGGACCACTGTACATACACAGTGACATGAACACCGCACACGGTAACTAACCAGAACAGCCGCCATTACACTGTAGAGACGTGTATCTCTAGACATCAGTACAACACAACCACAGAAGGACTAAACAGCTGAACAGCAGATACATGTTTAATGAGTATCTTAACGAGAGAGATTGTGTGTGTGTGTGTGTGTGTGTGTGTGTGTGTGTGTGTGTGTGTGTGTGTGTGTGTATGTAAATAATATATATATATTGAAATTAAAACTGAAATTGTCTTTTTAACACCATTATGAATGAATGGGCTTGAATAGTACACACCCATCTACTGTACATATGCTTGACTGATAGACACTGTTCCACATACACCCAGTGCTTAGGGCAGAACACGAAGCACAAATTCAGTTTTGGCCTGACCCACAGCCAGCTGTTGTTTTTTTTCCATCCGTCTTGCCACCCCTAAAGTCTCATTCATACATGCCCCACCCAAACCCTGTCTCCTTTAACATATAGCCACCAAACTGCATGCACTCAGGGCAGATCTCTAATCCAAAGTAATACTGACTGGCACACCTCTGTGTTTCGTATTCGTCCCTCCTTCCTCCCCTAGACTCTCACTCACTTAGGAGACACCTAGCAAACACTTAGCATCCTCAGCAACCACTTAGTTAACACCTAGCAACACCTTTGCAGCTGCCTGAGACATCACAGCAATCACCTAGAAACTTGTTATAAACCCATCTGAGAGACCATAGCGACTGCCTAGCAGCACCACAGCGGCCTCTGTGATACCATAGCAACCACCTAGCATCAACTTAGTAACCACATTATATACATAACAAATGCCTAGAAACCAACAGGCATACCATAGCAGCCTACTAGCAAACACCTGGAATGGTTTTGCAACAACCTAGCAACATCTTATCAACTGCCTAGCAACACATTTTCTTTTTCAGCTTTCTAGTTAATATTGTTGTTTGATAGATAAAAGTGTGTGTAGTTCTGTGAGATTAAAGGTCACTATAGAGGAATCGTTAGCTGCAGGTGAGGCGCTCTGTGACTGTGTGTATCATATCTGCAGGAGACAGTCAGTTTCCCTGATATTGACTTTACTGATGTTTCTAACACAGTCTCAGAAACACACTGAGCTGAGAGATCTGTACTCTGTGTATCGTCACTGTCCAGTGAAAAACACGCATCTCCACTTTAGTCCAAACAGCAGCTGCAGTTTACACTGTGCTTTCATGATGAACGGACCAGCTGCCTTTCTGGTGATACTTGTTTTTCTCTGGAAGTGACGATATAAGATGTGTTAGGTGTGCTTTAGTGTGGGGAAGGGACATGTGTGGACAATTACCAGTATATACACACACACACACACACACACACATATATACACGCAGAAGGGCACACAAACACAGAACTGATACAGTACATAAACAAATACATACATGATTATTACAAACAGCTACACATGATATTGACAATGTGAATCTCATTTAGAGATAATGAAGCTAACAAACCAAAATCATACAGTCATATCCATATTTTAATATCTCCAGTGAAACTGTCTTGATTTTTAAAGTGAACATACATGAGAACATAACTCTAGGATAAACCGTTTCCCCCAGTGTGTTCAGTTCAGCAGATAAGTGTGTAGAAGTGTGTCTCTGTACAGGATGTGTAACTCATTAACACTTAGAAACTCAACACACTGTTACACATGAGTGCAGGTGGACAGTGATGAGGGGTGGTGCTTAAAAGCTCCTACAGCTGGTTCTCTATATGGTTACATGTATTAATAAGATCTGTAATGCAGTAAGAATATAAACTGAGTGTTTTACCTTCTACAGTGAGTCTGATGATTATATGTGAATCTTTAACAGCACACCAGTACACTCCTCCATCCTCTTCAGTCAGGTGTGATATGAGTAGAGAGAGATTTCCTGGAGAGTGATCATTAAACAGCTGAACTCTGTTTCTGTACTGATCACTCTCCCTGGATATCGGTTCCCTGGTCTGTGTGTTTCTGTTGTCTTTCTTCCAGGTGAACTCCTCAGGTTTGCTCTGTAGGTCAGTGCAGGAGCAGGGCAGCAGTACTGACCCTCCTGTATGTGCTGTGATGGGCAGTGGTTGTTTGTCTTGTAGTTGTTGTTCACTGTTCACCAGAGTGCAGCCTGTAGAAACACACATCAGTTAAACCCTCAGATTTGGATGATTATCACTGTTTAACTAAAATCAGAAAGAAACCTTCTTCACCCATACGCAAATATCACATATGTACATATATGAGACTTTCATATATGAAATATAAACCCATATGAAGAGAAAACATATATGTACAGATTTGTTCAAAGTATGTATGGAACCAGTTCAATGCATTTGCAATATACGTACATATACACAATTAATTATGTGATTTTCATGTGTGTTATTAACTTATATTCACATCTATTCATATCCAGAGGACGTATTAGCACTGAACACTGAAGGAGAGCAGGAGAGCATTTTGCAGAAAGAGGTGTGGGGTTACAGTGCTGCTGGGAGGGAAGATAAGGGTCACCAGGAACAATAAATGATGATCAGTTTAGACGGATATGATCAATATTTATTGAGCTACACATACAGAAGTAGTGTCTCTCAGTATTGTGTTAGACCACCATGTCTGCTAACCCAACAGGCCAGACCTCTCGGCATGGAGATGTAGAGGTTCCTAATGGTGTCCTGTGATAGTCCATCCCATGTAGCTTGAATATCCTCACACAGGTCCTGCAAATGGTGCGGTAGGGATGGCGGTAGAGTGACCCCAGGTCTTCTGTACATGTGACAGTAAACCCTTCATCTTGGCACTGACCATGGTGCCTCCACACTTGTATTCTTTGGTAGGCTTGGCACTGAAGATGACCCGCTGGCATTTTGAGTCAACCTATGACAGTCTGGCATGACACCATTGCAGACTGGCGGCACTGGAGTTGTGTTAAGGGCAGCCATTTTCGTGGTCTCCATACGTGTCCCCCTGTGTCGTGCAAACATCTGCATGTCTCCTTTTGCATGTCTCACACTGTCAAACATACCCACCAAGTTTTTATTACTGTCAGTTGATGCACAGCAATACAGACCTGCACTCCTCTATTTGTCGTTTATATGTCCCTCCTTCCTCCTCTAGACTCTCATTCATTTTCGGCCACACCTTGCAAATACTTTGCATCCCCAGCAACCACTCAGGAAACAACAGTCACATCATAACAGATGCCTAACAAGACCTTTGCAACTACCTGAGACATCACAGCAACCACCTAGAAACCTTTTAGCAGCCACCTGAGATACCATAGCAACTGCCTAGCAGCAACACAGCAGCCTCTGTGATATCATAGCCACCACCTAGCAACCAAATGGGATAACATAGCAACTGACTAGCAATGCCTTAGCAAACACCTGGAAGGGTTTTTCATCGACCCAATAACACCTTAGCAACTAGCAACAAGTTCAAGCTTCACAATCACTCCACATATTTTTTCACGTTTTTAGTTAATGTTGTTGTTTGTTAGTTAAAAGTGTGTGTAGGTGTGTTGGGGGTGGTGTGTGTAGATTTGTGTGTGGGGGGTCACTATAGAGGAATCATTAGCTGCAGGTGAAGCGGTCTGTGACTGTGTGCATGTGTATCATATCTGCAGGAGACAGTCAGTTTCCCTGATATTAACTTTACTGATGTTTCTAACACAGTCTCAGAAACACACTGAGCTGAGAGATCTGTACTCTGTGTATCGTCACTGTCCAGTGAAAAACACGCATCTCCACTTTAGTCCAAACAGCAGCTGCAGTTTACACTGTGCTTTCATGATGAACGGACCAACTGCCTTTCTGGTGATACTTGTTTTTCTCTGGAAGTGACCATATGAACACATAAGATGTGTTAGGTGTGCTTTAGTGTGGGGGAGGGACATATGTGGACATTTACCAGAACACACACACACACACACACACACACACACACACACACTTGATTTTCAAAGTGAACATACATGGGAACATAACTCTAGGATAAACCGTTTCCCCCAGTGTGTTCAGTTCAGCAGATAAGTGTGTAGAAGTGTGTCTCTGTACAGGATGTGTAACTCATTAACACTTAGAAACTCAACACACTGTTACACATGAGTGCAGGTGGACAGTGATGAGGGGCGGTGCTTAAAAGCTGGTTCTCTATATGGTTACATGTATTAATAAGATCTGTAATGCAGTAAGAATATAAACTGAGTGTTTTACCTTTTACAGTGAGTCTGATGCGAATATGTGAACCTTCAACAGAACACTCATACTCTCCTCCATCCTCTTCAGTCAGGTGTGATATGAGTAGAGAGAGATTTCCTGGAGAGAGACCATTAAACAGCTGAACTCTGTTTTTGTACAGGTCACTATTAAGGGACATGTCCAATAATGCACTTTCGTTGTATTTCCGCCAGATTAATCCCTTAGGTTTGGTCTGTAGGTCAGTGCAGGAGCAGGGCAGCAGTACTGACCCTCCTGTATGTGCTGTGATATCCACTAGTGGTTTTTCACTGTTCACCAGAGTGCAGCCTGTAGAAACACACATCAGTAAGATCAGATTAACTCTATACTCTGTGTATGACATCATCACTACAGTTTATATTGTAGATATGTGATTTAAACCCTCAGATTTGGATGATTAACACTGTTTAACTGAAATCAAAAAGAAAACTTCTTCACCCATACGCAAATATCACATATATACATATACGAGACTTTCATATATGATATATAAACCCATATGAAGAGAAACATATATGTACAGATTGGTGTAAACTGTGTATGAAACCTATTAAAAACTGGAACAATTTCATATATAGACATATACGTCTAACTTATATAAATATATATGCTCAGTTATGTGTATAATACATTTATGACCTGTATGTTACATATGTAATATTTTATACAAAAGAAATACACTATATATGATGTTCTTGTATATTTACATCACTTTTCCATATGTTCTAGAAATGTATGTATGATACATATGTAGTATAACTGATGGAAAATGAATAAAATGAAATGTAATATATTTATACATACATATATTGCATATCTATATGAATCCCAGCTGTAGGCTTTAATGCATATGTGCATATACAGTTGAAACCAAAAGTTTACATACACTATATAAAAAGACACATATGCATTTTTTTCTCACTGTCTGACATGAAATCAGAATAAACTTTTCCCTTTTTAGGTCAGTTAGGATTACCACAATTATTTCTATTTGCTAAATGTAGAATAATGAGAGAGGAATTTTTTTAAGGCAATTTTTATTACTTTATTCAAGCTCAAAAGTTTAAATACGCTAAGATTACTATGCCTTTAAACAGTTTGGGACAGCCCATATGATGATGTCATGTCTTTGCAAGCTACTTATAGGTTTATTGGCAACATCTGAGTTAATTAAAGACACACCTGTGGATGTATTATTTTAAGGCACACCTGAAACACGCTGCTTCTTTGAGTAACATCATGGGAAAGTCGAAAGAAATCAGCCAAGATATCAGGAAGAGAATTGTGGACTTGCACAAGTCTGGTTCATCCTTGGGTGCAATTTCCAGATGCCTGAAGGTGCCTCGTTCATCTGTACAAACAATTATAAGCAAGTACAAAAAAGATGGTAATGTCCAGCCATCATACCGCTCAGGAAGGAAAAAGGTTCTGTGTCCCAGAGATGAACGTGCTTTGGTTCGAAGTGTGCATATCAACCCAAGAGCAAAAGCAAAAGACCTTGTGAACATGATGGCTGAAGCTGGTAAGAGTGTATCATTATCCACAGTGAAACGAGTTCTGTATCGACATGGGCTGAAAGGCCACTCTGCCAGGAAGAAGCCATCACTCCAAACGAAACATAAAAAAGCCAGATTAATGTTTGCAAATGCACACAGGGAAAAAGACCTTATTTTTTGGAGACATGTCCTGTGGTCTGACAAAACCAAAATTCAACTGTTTGGCCATAATGACCATCGTTACGTTTGGAGGAAAAAGGGGGAAGCTTGCAAACCTAAGAACAGCATCCCAACTGTGAAACACGGGGGTGGCAGCATCATGTTGTGGGGTTGTTTTGCTGCAGGAGGGACTGGTGCACTTCACAAAATAGATGGCATCATGAGGAAAGAACATTATGTGGAAATACTGAAGCAACATCTCAAGACATCAGCCAGGAAGTTAAAGCTTGGGCGCAAATGGATCTTCCAAATGGACAATGACCCAAAGCATACTGCCAAACTGGTTACAAAGTGGCTTAAGGATAACAAAGTTAATGTTTTGGAGTGGCAATCACAAAGCCCTGATCTCAATCCTATTGAAAATTTATGGGCGAAGCTGAAACGGCATGTGCGAGCAAGGCGGCCTACAAACATGGCTCAGTTACACCAGTTCTGTCAGGAGGAATGGGCCAAAATTCCTGCCAACTATTGTGAAAAGCTTGTGGAAGGATATCCAAAACGTTTGACCCAAGTCATACAGTTTGAGGGCAATAGTACCAAATACTAATGAAATGTATTTAAACTTTTGAGCTTGAAGAAAGTAATAAAAATTGCCTTAAAAAATTCCTCTCTCATTATTCTAACATTTAGCAAATAGAAATAATTGTGGTAATCCTAACTGACCTAAAAAGGGAAAAGTTTATTCTGATTTCATGTCAGACAGTGAGAAAAAAATGCATATGTGTCTTTTTATATAGTGTATATAAACTTTTGGTTTCAACTGTATGTTATGTACATATACTGTATTTCAAACCCAAAAGTTGTTTGTATATGTGGACATTACACACCTACATACGGTATAAGACATATACATATGTATTTAAAATTAATATAAATTAACTATATATGATTATTATAAATGAAGATACATAAACTACACTCACCTTCAGAGACATGAAGCCCAATGAAGAGAAGATAAACAGTCAGCAACATGGTCACTAGTACACCAACACTGAGTCCACCGCACACTGACCGCTCCACACCCAGCACTACACTCGCCCTGTATACCCACACTGAGTACCCAACTCTCTCAGCAGCTCTTCACTGGAGTGTAACCCACTCTAATGTCCGTGCAGCTCACAGGAGCTGTGTTTAAACCAGCTAGCCCGGAACTCTTCTGTCTCTTAAAGACTTCATCAGCCGCTTATACAGAGTCACTAACCACACCCAACAACATGGTGACGTCTGAGCCATGACATCACTTACTGTTTCCTGTTTTGTGAACACAGGCAGCTGCCACATAAGGAGAAGTCATGTGCACCTCTTCGTTGTTCTCACGGCCTTGCTGAAAATAGACAGCACAGACTAGCTGACATCTGTCCTCATCTGAGCTGGTTTATACAGGTCTCATTATAGTCATACTGGTTGACCATCAGTCCCATTTCCAAGGTGTAGCACATGTGGGTTTGTCTAGAAGAGATGTTCTTCCTGATCTACAGTGTCTGTGTTCAGCATTTCATGTTCTGTATTAGCTTGTTGGATTTCATCCTGGATTTGATGTTTGGTTACCTTGAGCTGTCATTTACCATAACCTTCTCCTTTATAATCTCCAGTTCTGCAGGTATTCCAGTATTACTAAGTATTCCAGGAGATACAGCCCGGGTTTGTTCCACTGAGTCTTTGCTGGTTGGATATGTGAGGAGTAAAACTGGCCCTCATGTGCTTTTCTGTGTCGTATGTTTATATTTAAACTCAGTTCTTCTCTCTGTGGTTTAGCCGGTTGTTCTTTCTGGAGTACTGAGGGTGTGATGTCATGGTTGTGAAACACCTATGTGGTCTACGTCTCTATTTATTGGTAGCTATAATAGTGTCATGAGCGTTTGGGCCCTGCATGCTAACTGGAGACCTGATAAAGATCAGGACGACTGACAGAGGGCTTTATTTACACATGCACCACAAACCAAATACATATTTAACCCTTTATTAGACTCCCACTCGTTCTCTTTCTCTCTCTGTCCTTCTTCCTCTACCACACTGGAGAGAGATAGTCTTATGCTGCCAGTGTTCATAAGCATTGTTATACAGGACATACCTGTGTAAGGTTTAACAAACTGGGATTGACGCAGGCTGAGGTAAAAGCAGAGCAAGGGTTTATTAGAAAGTGAGCAGTGTAGCTTAACAAGAGAATCCGGGAAAACATTCCAAAGGGAGCAGCCAAAGTCAAAATAAACTCAAACAGCTAACAATACCAGAGGGATCAGCAGAAACGGGTAAACCACAAATCAAACAGGGTCGAGATCAGAGCAGCGGTTAGGTACCACACGGATAGAGCACTCAGTCAGTCACAGAGTGGCCATACTTCACAATGTGTGTGAGTGCACCAGGGGCTTATAGACAAGCAGACTAAATGAGGGACAGGTGTGTGTAATCAGTACTCTGATAAACAGGAACATGGAACGTGATTGGGCGATGGTAGACATGAGACTATGACGTCATCGGGTGGTGGATCCTGAGAGGTTGATTTCGGGAGATCGGAGGCAGAGGAGAAACCCGGGAGCGTGATCATTTACCAGAAAAATTTTGACATGACCTTTGACCTTCCACTGACCTGAACACTATTGGGAAAGAATAAAGACCACAAACCCTGGACGATCTGCAGGGACTGTGTATTAAAAATGTCTGTCTGTGACGGACATTCTCTGTAGACTGGGAGTTTTAGCCACTGCTGGTCCGACCCGTATGACCAAAGTGTGATTCAGCTACTTGCTTCACACTATGGTTTTTGACCACGCCCAAATACAGTCCCTCCTTTTAGCCAGTCATTAACATCTACTTTGGAGCCATTTTCCACACATGGAACGAGATATTCCCTGCACTGTACCACCTCTTCTCAATCTAAGGATCCTGTCCCTCACACCCGCAGGTATTTATAGCCCTATCATTCTCATGCAGCGTTCTCATGTCCTTATCTGCAGGAAAGGTCTCTCTCAGTGTGGAAGGAATCGTAGCTTCACACAGTTGGCTGTCCCAGACGTCCTCATTACTGCAGTGTAGGGTTGATCAAGTACCTGATCTTGTAACTGCAGCTTAGCGTAGCTCAATCGACATGCCCAGACCAGGTAGGCTAGTAGCAGGTGAAGAGAGTCCTTATTTGTGTAGGAAGCTCCCAGTCAGCCTAGTAGGCCTTGTAGCTGTGGTGGAAGTGCTCCCAAGTTGGCCAGCCCAGGAAACCTCTGAGCCCCAGGGAGAAAGTCCCTCTCTAGATTATAATAGTCCAAACACATGTACCTTATGTATTTCATGGCAGTAGTATTAGCAGTACAGCCTAATAATCAAAATGCACATCTTTCCCTTTGTGAATAACATCTGTGATTCTGAACTTTTACAGACCCCCACTACTCCACACTGACCACTCCATCTCCATCAGCAATGCTGTAGTAAACTCTGGCAGGACCTGATAGAAATAGACCAAATACCTGATAAATTACCTCACATAATAAAATTAGTATGATTATATTATGAGGGTGTAGATTGTACCTTTGATTCTGCTGGTATAATAGACCACAGCTACTATAATGTGCAGGAGGATCACAGTCACCAAGGCAAAGGGGACAAAGGGCAGAGGTGGAGGTTCTACAACAAGATACACATCACATCATCCATCATATCTCACATCTCTAAGACTTTAAGCAAGATTAAAATATACAGACTCAACCCAGATGTGATTAACCTCAGTGTCTTCTCCAACAGCTATCAACATCAACCACAACCAAAGACACATCACTTTGTCAGTTGCTGCACCTGCATTTAGGTATCAGGAGAGTTTACTATCCCACAAGCTGTGAAATCAGACAACGCCATCTGTTGGGGTCTGTCTGGATCAAAAATCATATAATTCAACCAGCCAGTTAAATTCTGCTCTCCTTCCCATTAGAAAAATACCTACCTTAGAGCCACCTTTATAAAGGAACACCATTTTTTTTCTGGAAACATTAGATGGAAGTTAAGGTTGGATACAGGTGATTTTACACAGTCAGTGTATCTGTACATGTGTTCTGTACATAGAACTGAAGTCAGTTTCTTGTACAGAACTATTTGTTCCACCTTAAATGGTGCAGCAATTATATCTGAACAAGACGCTTCTGGATCAGTACAACGCAGCACTGACAAAAAAAACTGCAAAAAAAAAAAAAAAGCTGTAGAGCTGTAACATTCAGCCTGTAAATGCAGTCAGTGTGCGGTACTCACCATCAGCTGACTGAGAGGAACATGTGGCTGAAGGGGCTGCACTGGTTGTTGCACTGGTGTGTACTTTGACCACTGCAGTAGATGGTGTAGGGTTAGGTGCAGTAGATGGTGTAGGTTTAGGTGCAGTAGATGTTGTAGGTTTAGATGCGGTAGATGGTGTAGGTGTTGGTGTTCCCTCTGTGGAGAGAGAAGGTCTGATGGTCAGTACAGGAACAGAAGATCAGTAAACAGCAGCTCACTGTAGATACACAGTACCATTAAAACCCTTCACTGTAAACGACCAGAACAACAATCAGTACAATCAGCAGTGATACGTTACTGTGCTGCTGTGTGGATGAGTCTGTTTGTGCTCAGTCTGTCTATAAGCAGCAGTACATTCTAAACATCATCTAAACACAACTCAACTTGTATATTTAGATTAATAGAGTCTATTAAATCTGGACCTGAACCTAACGGTCAGTAGAGTCTCAGAACAATCTTATCAATCTAGAACTTTGCAGAACCACCTCATTTCCTGAGTGCTGCTTTAGACACACTAGCACACTTTTAGCATGACTAATGGGTGACTTGGAACATCTTTCCATTCCGTGATCCAACAGAGAAATGAAAAGAAAAAGAAGAGAGATGAAGATGAAATACCCTCCTCTAATATTGTATAGGATGGTGGGGTGACTGTGTGGATTACTGTTATGAATTATGGATCATTGGTAAATGACTGCAGTGTATTAGACGGCTTTAACACCATTAATGTAACTGCAGTTCACCAAGTCCAACTACAGGTCTTACTGAACATCAGGAGTGAAGTTAACACATCTACACAGTACACACTAACACTACAGCATCGTTCTGCTTCTCTGATCATTTTAGAAATCAATAAAACATAAAATATAAAATGTAGCAGAACTTTATATTCCCCCGATATGATCAGCTCTGAGCATGTTCTCTTTAGAGTACCTGTTAACTTAGTTTCACTTAGAACATCATCACCTCATTTTAATGGGGTGCACAGACTTTTACACATGACTGTATTTACACATGACTGTGACTCCATAGAGCTGTTTCTCTGTACAGTAACGATCAGTAATAAGATCTGATATACAGTAAGAACAGAAACTGAGTTTTACCTTTTATAGTCAGACTGATGATCATATGTGAAACTTTAACATAACACTGGTACCCTCCTCCATCCTCTTCAGTCAGGTGTGATATGAGTAGAGAGAGATTTCCTGGAGAGTGACCATTAACCAGCTGAACTCTGTTTCCGTACTGATCACTCTCAATAGAAATCGCTTCATATTTTTTTCCATTGTATTTCATCCAGATGACTGTCTCAGGTTTGGTCTGTAGGTCAGTGCAGGAGCAGGGCAGCAGTACTGACCCTCTTGTATGTGCTGTGATGGTCAGTAGTCGTCCTCTGTTCTCCAAAATGCAGCCTGTAGAAACACACATCAGTGAGATCAGAATGATTACTGTGTGATATTATTAGTAGAGTTATTAAGTATGTAATATGACTGTATCATGTTTTATTATTGTTATTAATGATATAAATAAATGATAAAGACTAGAATATGTTTATTAAAGCACATTGAAAGATGTAGTATTGTGCTGCTGTCCTTAACGTCAACACTAAACCTACACCTACTACTAACCCTAACCTGAACTACATCACTAAACCTACACCTACCCATAAGCATCAGCCTAACCTTAATTACATTACATCTACACCTACAACTAAACCTCACCCTAACCTTAACTACAACACTAAACCTACACCTACTCCTAAACTTAACCTTAACTTCAACACTAAACCTACACCTACCCATAAGCATCACCCTAACCTTAACTACATTACATCTACACCTACAACTAAACCTCACCCTAACCTTAACTACAACACTAAACCTACACCTACCCATAAGCATCACCCTAACCTTAACTACATTACATCTACACCTACAACTAAACCTCACCCTAACCTTAACTACAACACTAAACCTACACCTACTCCTAACCTAACCCTAACCTTAACTACATTACATCTACACCTACAACTAAACCTCACCCTAACCTTAACTACAACACTAAACCTACACCTACTCCTAAACTTAACCTTAACTTCAACACTAAACCTACACCTACTCCTAACCTAACCCTAACCTTAACTACAACATTACATCTACACCTACTACACCTACCCTAACTTAACTACAAACCTCCTACTCCTAAACCTAACCTTAACTACAACACTAAACCTACACCTACCCATAAGCATCAGCCTAACCTTAATTACATTACATCTACACCTACTACTAAACCTCACCCTAACCTTAACTACAACACTAAACCTACACCTACTCCTAAACTTAACCTTAACTTCAACACTAAACCTACACCTACTCCTAACCTAACCCTAACCTTAACTACAACATTACATCTACACCTACAACTAAACCTCACCCTAACCTTAACTACAACACTAAACCTACACCTACCCATAAACATCACCCTAACCTTAACTACAACACTACATCTACACCTACTACTAAACCTCACCCTAACCATAACCACAGCACTAAACCTACACCTACCTCCTAAACTTAACCTTAACTACAACACTAAACCTACACCTACTCCTAACCCTAACCTGAACTACATCACTAAACCTACACCTACACATAAACCTCACCTAACCATAACTACATCACTAAACCTACACCTACTCCCAACCCTAACCTGAACTAAAGCACTAAACCTACACCTACTCCTAAACTTAACCTTAACTTCAACACTAAACCTACACCTACCCATAAGCATCACCCTAACCTTAACTACATTACATCTACACCTACAACTAAACCTCACCCTAACCTTAACTACAACACTAAACCTACACCTACTCCTAAACTTAACCTTAACTTCAACACTAAACCTACACCTACTCCTAACCATAGGCGTATCTTTGCACTCAGTGTAACGTGAAGTTACGCTGTGCCTTTAAGATGTTCACCTCTAACCTTACTCGCTACACAAGGGGACAGGGATTTGGAAAGATGGAGTGAGCCGCTGTGATAATCCATCCTATGCAGCTTGAATAATCTCAGTTCCTGCTGATTTTGCGGTAGGGATGGCGATGGAGCACACCTTCTGGACATGTAACATTTGCTGTTCGTTTTGTTCCTGACAACGGTCCCTTCACACAGAGATTTGTTGGATGTCCCAATAGAGACCAAAGTGGCATTCATTACCCCATGACAGTCTGGCATGACACCACTGCGGTTTTTGATGAAGTTGATGTGGTGTTAAGGGCAGTCATCGTAGCGGTCTGCTTGAATGTAGTCCTGCACTGTGCAGCCACCTGCTAATGGTCTGAAATCGTGACTGTTGGGTCAGTCAGGTACAGCGATAAGGCCCATCCTTGCTTTCATCACATGCATCATTCGCATGTCTTCAATGTCAAACCTACCCACCAAGTTTCATTCCGGTAGATTGATTCCTTTTGGGTGCAGCTGTTTGTGCCGCTGTTCTTTATTTCTCATAATTTTTTAATAAGTGAGGAATGTTTTTGTCCTTGCCTATGAAGTTATCAACATGAACATATAACGCAGGGATCGAGTATTTCACAAGTTCATCATCCAACATGGAACTCATACTAATAGCCATATTTAACTGACCATAAATATATATGACACCAGCATCTCAGTAACAAAACAAATCCGCTACACTCACCTTCAGAGACATGAAGCCCAACGAAGAGAAGATAAACAGTCAGCAACATGGTCACTAGTACACCAACACTGAGTCCACCGCACACTGACCGCTCCACACCCAGCACTACACTCGCCTTGTATACCCACACTGAGTACCCAACTCTCTCAGCAGCTCTTCACTGGAGTGTAACCCACTCTAATGTCCGTGCAGCTCACAGGAGCTGTGTTTAAACCAGCTAGACCGGAACTCTTCTGTCTCTTAGAGACTTCATCAGCCGCTTATACAGAGTCACTAACCACACACAACAACACGGTGGCCTCTTAGCCATGACATCACTTACTGTTTCCTGTTTTTTGAAAACGTGATCACAGGAAGCAGCCAAATTAAGAGAAGTCATGTGCACCTCTTCGTTGTTCTTACAGCCTTGCTGAAAAAGACAACACAGACTAGCTGAGTTCTGTCCTGGTCTGAGCTGGTTTATACAGGTCTCACTATAGTCATGCTGGTTGACCATCAATCCCATTTTCATGATGTAGCACATGCTACATGTCTAGAAGAGATGTTCTTCCTGACCTACAGCGTCTGTGTTCAGCGTTTCATGTTCTGTATTAGCTTGTTTGATTTTATCCTGGATTTGATGTTTGGTTACCTTGAACTGTTGTTTACCGCACCCTTCTCCTTTATAGTCTCCAGTTCTGCAGGTATTCCAGGTATTACCGAGTATTCCAGGAGAGACAGCCCAGGTTTGTTCCAACCTGAGTGTTTGCTGGTTGGGTATGTGAGGAGTAAAACCGGCCCTCATGTGCTTCTCTGTGTCGTGTGTTTATATTTAAACTCATTTCTTCTCTCTGTGGTTTAGCCCATTGTTCTTTCTGAAGTACTGAATATGTGATGTCATGGTTGTGAAACTCCTATGTGGTCTATGTCTGCTCTGTTGCAGTCCTCCATCCTGCATGGCACTTCATGATGCCGGCTGAGCCCTGCACTTCACATCTTCTCTGGAAATATGTATGTACTGTTTGTATTGGAGAGATATATATGTCTGTGTTATAGTGCATTAATAACTACATTATAACCATACTAATATGTAGTAGGTGTTTCTCAGCAGTGTGGTGCTGATTTGTTGGTGTGTTCTGTGTTCGTGACTCTCAAAACTGTGCTAAAGCAGTTCTGAGTCTTTGCTGGTTGGGTGAGTGAGGAGTAAATCTGGCCCTCTTGTGCTTCTCTGTGTCGTGTGTTTATATTTAAACTCGTCTCAGCCAGTTGTTCTTTCTTGAGTACTGAGAATGTGATGTCATGGTTGTGAAACACATTTGTGATCTACGTCCCGGTAGCTATAATAGTGTCACGAGCGGTTGGGCCCTGCACACTTACTGGAAGCCTGATTGAGATCAGGATGACTGACAGAGGGCTTTATTTACACATGCACCACAAACCAAACAAATCATCAAGTCCTAATTAGAGTCATTCTCCGACTCGTTCTCTTTCTCTCTCTGTCCTTCTTCCTCTGCCACACTGGAGAGAGACAGTCTTATGCTGCCGGTGTTTATGAGCATGGTTATATGTATGAACATATCTGCCCCCTGACCTGGACGCCTTTGAGAAAACAAGAGAGACCACAACCCTGGAGGACCTGCAGGGACTGTGCAATAAAATGTGGTCTGTGACTGAAACATGCCTAATAATATGCAGTATCTCCACAAGCACAGCTGTGATTGGATTTGGCATTGACTGGATGTAGGCCTCATCAATGTTTAGACACTCTAGCAGTAAGGAACTGCATAGTTGGGTCAGATTTGGTGGCTCTGAGGAGAATTTCCTGTAGATTTTAGACACTGCTGGTAGACCTGTACGACCGTACGCTTCCATACACCTACAGATTCAACTACTTCCTTCACACTATGGTCTTTAGCAGGCCCAAATAGAGTCTAGCCGTTTTCTACACATAGAACGATACATTCACTGCACTGTACCACCTCTTCTCAATCTATAAATCCCATCACTCACATCCTAAGGTATTTATAGATGCATCACCCAGGACTCTGAAGTTACTACCACCTTAATACACTGGGTCACTAGTGTTTAGTCTGGTGAGCTTAAGTATTACCAATACACTACTAGTGCTGAAGTGCAAAGATGGAGTTCTGATGAACATTACAGCAGGACGTGTACAGCAGAGCCATTCAGTGGACTGATTTCATCTCCACAGATTATAACTTCATTCTGATTTGACCACCACAAATATTCTATTATTCGTAATGCTGAGTTTGAGCTTTCTGAGGTAGGGCAGTACAAGACTCTCAGGTCAGTGAGGCGAGAACATAAACACATAGCTTTATCCTTTTTTATAGATTTTTATTGAAGTCCAAAAAAGTCCTTATCTGCAGGGAAGGTCTCTCTCAGCCTGAAAAGAATCGTAGCTTCACACAGTCAGCCGTCCCAGACATCTTCATTACTGCAGTGTAGAGTGATCAAGTGGCTGGTCTGGAAAGCCTTGTAGCTGCAATGTAGCATAGCTCAACCAAACAGCCCAGTCTACTTCATAGCTACAGCTTAGTGAAGCTCAAGCACCCGGGCCAGGAAGCCTTGTAGCAGGTAAAGAGAGTCCTTAGTTGTGTAGGAAACTCCCAGTCAGCCTGTAGGCCTTGTAGCTGTGGTGGAAGCAATCCTTAAATGCAAGCGTCTCTTAGGTGGCCCGCCAAGAAACCACTGACCCATGTGGGGAAATCAGTCTCCAGATTATAACAGACAATAGCAATAGCAATATGGCAATAGCATTATTAGCAGTACTGTTTACATAATCAGGGCAAATATTTTCCCCTTTATAAACAAAATCTGTGGAGAATATGACAATATTAAACATTCACAGAACTACACTGCTCCAGACTGACCACTCCATCTCCATCAGCAGTGCTGTAGTGAACTCTGGCAGGACCTGACAGAAACAGATCAAATACCTGATTAATGAACAATAGAAATTGATATGATAATGAGAGTGTGAGTGTGTAGTCTGTACCTTTGGTTCTGCTGGTATAATAGACCACAGCTACTATAATGTGCAGGAGGATCACAGTCATCAAGGCAAAGGGGATGAAGGGCAGAGACTGTGGAGGTTCTACAACAAGACACACATCATATCATCCATATTCTCTCACATCTCTAAGATTTAAAGTGAGATCAAAAAATATGAACTTAACTCAGAAATGATCAACATCAGTGTCTTCTCCAACAGATACCAACATCAAACACAACCAAAGACTCATCACCTTGTCAGTTACTGGAGTCATACATTTGGGTAACATGAGATTTTACCAACCAGCAAGTTGTGAAATAAGGCAACCCTGTCAGTTCCTATTGGCCGTCTGGATCCGAAAGAATGGAATTCAGCAAGCTCAGGTTCAGCTCCGCGTTCCTATGTCACATGGGGGCTCATTAAAATAATTCCACCCTCCACCTAAATAACCCCACCCACTGTTTCAGGGCCACTAGCATTGCATGTAAGATAAGGGCTAATCGTGGGAACTGCTCTGTTGTTTGGCTGCACCTGATTGGATAAAGGTCATGTTGGATGGGAACATTCAGAGACAGTCAGTGTACATGGACATGTGTGCTGACCGACAACTTGAAGTTGTTTCTTGCTTAGATTTTCTCATTCCGCCTTAAATGGTTTACATCTGCACTATTTAAGGTGGACCAGGAAAATCTAAACAAGAAGCCGACAAATAAGAAGACAAGGTTACTACGCTTATTGTTCCACTACCTAACACTAACAGCTGAGGTAATATATTTCCTAAGATGTGAGGTCCTAGATAGTTAATTGTGTTTAGCACTAGCTAACACTAACAGCTGAGGTAATATATTATGTAAGGTCCACCAGCTGGGTGAAGTCATATTCAGTGTTGCTACAGGAAGTGAAGATGTTAGTGAGATTTAAAGCAGGTTGAGAGACATTAAAAGAGCACTGCAGTTTATATACTGCTACTGATTCTACCTGCCCTGTGCAGATCACTGTCTATAACACTGGTGCTGAAGCTGATCTGGGGGATGTAGTTTCAGCACCATGGACAGTGACTGTGTGAAACTACAAGGTACAGATTAGTAGCTGTGTAAATGCAGGTTGGAGTTGTTGTGTTGTCATTGTTTAAATCTAATCACACATTAAATGGTGCTCCATCTCTCTACAGACTGCAGCTGCACTGCCCTACAGACCTGGGGGGCTATATACCCTCTGGTACCACTATTTTTTGGAAGCTATATATGCAGTCAGTGTGCTGTACTCACCATCAGTTGACGGAGAAGAATGTGTGGTTGAAGTGACTGGACTGGTTGTTGGACAGGTGTGTACACTGACCACTGCAGTAGATGGTGTAGGTTAAGTGCAGTAGTTGTTGTAGGTTTAGGTGCAGTAGAAGGTGTAGGTTTAGGTGCAGTAGATGGTGTAGGTTTATGTGCAGTAGATGTTGTAGGTGTTGGTGTTCCCTCTGTGGAGAGAGAAGGTTTGACGGTCAGTACAGAATCAGAACAGCAGTAAACAGCAGCTCACTGTAGATACACAGTAACATGAACATTAACCTTTACCTGTGAGGAAAACCATGTGCACATTAAAATTAATACCTCATACAAATATTAATAGATTTAGCATTATGCAGTGGTGGACAAAGTACACAAACCATGTTACTGAGTTAAAGTAGAGACTACCAAGGTAAAATAGTCCTTTTAGACCTCCACTGGAGTAACAGTACTAAAGTATTTCCCTTCAGATGTACTGAAGTATGGAGAGTAACAGGAGTATGGTTTATTACGGCTCTAATGTCCTATTATCATTTCTGGAACAGGACTCTTCATCAGCTCAGTGTAGGTGAAGAGACTCTAGTGTCTCTCAGTGCACCAGTCTTTAATACAAAGCTCGTTCATTAGTCTGACACTGATGTCTATTCTAATAATCATAAGCACAGAACACTGAAGGAGAACAGGTTCCATTAGCTAGAACCATAAAACAACTTTTTGCCAACAAGCAAAGTTTCCATTTAAGATTTATTTATTCATCTATAGGCCTCACATAAACATCTAGCTTCATTAACATAAACTTGCCAAAACAAAATGACTACAGAAGGAAATAGAGTTTGTATCAATTCAGAAAAAGGGTGTTTACATATTTCTATATTGTACACAAATTTCTATATTGTCACTGTCACTGTCAGTCAGTGTTTGCATTAGCCCCATCCTGCTTTACCTGGAGTAACCAGGTGGTCCTTGAGGTAGTCCAGGCCTGAAATGGACATTTCCATGGATGCCAAGAATCAATAAGCTGGTTTTGTTTTGACCTGTTGCATTTTTATGTGCATGTAAGCTGAAGGAAATAACAAATTTCCCATAATGCAGGGGAGTTAGAGTAAAATATCTGATTATTAAATGTGGTGGAGTTAAAGTACAAAGTTGTCCAAAATTAAAGCACTATTATAAGTATGAAGTACATTTTAAATTATATATACATGAAAAAACAACTTAAGTACAGTAACCAATTACATGTCCTTCATTACCGTCCACCACTGGCATTATGTAATATTCGAATGCACATACAATTAACATCTAAAACATAGTTGCACCCCGAAAGGTACAAACTAGCAGAAATGAAACTTGGTGGGCAGTTTAGGGACAAGCAAGGACAGGCCTTATCATTGTGCCTGACTGACTATATAAGATCGTCCTGTGGCGCTGGCCTTTGCAAGTGTCGTATGCCTCAGAGAAGAGTTTGAAGAGCAGAAGAGCTATTTGAGCAGTTGAAGAAGTTAGAGAGGGGTCACATCTCTGGGTTCTGGGAAGCAGGGTGGTCCTGAAACTGCATGTCCTAAAGGTCATGTGGATATTATCATATGGCATCAGATCACTGTCAAAACTAGAGGGTGCAAAATTTCACTTACACTGTCTTGTTTCATTTCAGCCAGAAGAATTCACTAGCAGAACCGGTCAATGTGCCCGCCCCCAAACGATCAAAACCACCCCCTTCAAGACTCGAGTGCAAAAAAGAGAGCTGTCAAAGTTAACACTCTTTGTACACAAGGAAACATAACAGGTCAATAAAAAAAACATATTCACATTTGATAATGAAAAACTATACAGCATAAGCAGGATATTCTGAAATATGCACATGCACATCTTCTTTTTGGGCTTACATCTTTTACCATTGCGCTCACGGGGGCGATGTTTACACATGCAAAATGTTAAAACTTGCTGGTGCATGTTTTTCACCCTGTGGTTTCAGCCTCTAGGTTTGACAGTGATCTGAAGCCATGCTGCCATAGCATGCTGTTGTTGGCAGTGGACAGATGAAGACATGAAGGATCTGGGAGACATACATGAACCACAGAGTGAGAGAACTGATGACTTGACTGTTTCGTGAAGACGTGAACACAGGATGCAGCCATATAGGGAGAAGTCATGTGCACCTCTTCGTTGTTCTCACGTCCTTGCTGAAAATAGACAGCACAGACTAGCATGAACTCTGTCCTGGTCTGAGCTGGTTTATACAAGTCTCATTATAGGCATGCTGGTTGACCATCAATCCCATTTCCAAGATGTAGCACATGCTGGTTTGTCTAGAAGAGATGTTCTTCCTGATCTACAGCGTCTGTGTTCAGCGTTTCATGTTCTGTATTAGCTTGTTTGATTTCATCCTGTATTTGATGTTTGGTTACCTTGAACTGTCGTTTACTGCACTCTTCTCCTTTGTAGTCTCCAGTTCTGCAGGTATTCCACGTTTTCCAATATTCCAATAATCTTCTCTGGAAATATGTATGTACTGTTTGTATTGGAGAGATGTATCAGTTATAGTGCATTAATAACTACATTATACCATACAAGTATGGGGTAATGGTTTCTCAGCAGTGTGGTGCTGATTTGTGGGTGTGTTCTGTGTTTGTGACTCTCAAAACCGGCCCTCATGTGCTTTTCTGTGTCGTGTGTTTATATTTAAACTCAGTTCTTCTCAGCCGGTTGTTCTTTCTTGAGTACTGAGAATGTGATGTCATGGTTGTGAAACACATATGTGGTCTACTTCCCGGTAGCTATAATAGTATCATAGGGCGGTTGGGCCCTGCACGCTAACTAGAAGCCTGATTGAGATCAGGATGACTAACAGAGGGCTTTATTTACACATACAGGACAAACCAAACAAATCATCAAGTCCTAATTAGAGTCATTTCTCCGACTAAGCCATAGACATAGACATACCTGTGAAAGGTTTAACAAACTGGGATTGACGCAGGCTGAGGTAAAAGCAGAGCAAGGGTTTATTAGAAAGTGAGCAGTGTAGCTTAACAAGAGAATCCGGGAAAACATTCCAAAGGGAGCAGCCAAAGTCAAAATAAACTCAAACAGCTAACAACACCAGAGGGATCAGCAGAAACGGGTAAACCACAAATCATACAGGGTCGAGATCAGAGCAGCGGTTAGGTACCACAGGGATAGAGCACTCAGTCAGTCACAGAGTGGCCATACTTCACAATGTGTGTGAGTGGACCAGGGGCTTATAGGAAAGCAGACTAAATGAGGGACAGGTGTGTGTAATCAGTACTCTGGGGATGGCAAACAGGAACATGGAACGTGATTGGGCGATGGTGGACAAGTGACTATGATGTCATCGAGTGGTGGATCCTGAGAGGTTGATTTCGGGAGATCGGAGGCAGAGGAGAAACCCGGGAGCGTGATAATTTCCCAGAACTAAAATTTTGACATGACCTTTGACCTTCCGCTGACCTGAACACTATTGAGATAAGAGGAGAGACCACAAACCCTGGATGATCTGCAGGGACTGTGTATTAAAAATGTCAGTCTGTGACTGAAATATTCCTAACACCATGGGAAACTTCCACAAGCACGGATAACAGCTATGATTGGACTTGGCATGTACTGGACAAGTTTCTGTATATAGACCACGTCAATGCTGAGACAATGTTGCATCAAAGAACTCTGCATTGGTTGCAGGATTTGGTGATTACCTACTCTGGCACAATTCCAAGGAGAATTCCCTGTAGACTGGGAATTTTAGCCACTGCTGGTCTGGCCCATATGACCATATGCTTCTATACACCTGCAGATTCAGCTACTTCCTTCACACTATGGTTTTTGGCCACACCCAAACACAGTCCCTCCTTTTAGCCAATCATTAACATCTACTTTGGAGCCATTTTCCACACATGGAACGAGACATTCCCTGCACTGTACCACCTCTTCCCAATCTATGGATCCCGTCACTCACACCCGCAGTTATTTACAGCCCCATCATTCTCGTGCAGCGCCATCTAACACATTCCCACATTAATACACTGGGTCACTACATGAGTTTATGTATTACCAATACACTGCTAGTATGGAAGTGCAAAGGGGAGCCACTGCTGCATGTCCTGACAGGACCTGACATAATAAGAGCAAATCAGTGGGCTGATTTCATCTGTCTAAACACTGGATCTTATTCATAATTCTGAGTTTGAGCATTCTCAATTATGACAGTATGTGTCTCGAATGTCAGTAAGGCGAGAACATAAACACATGATTTCCTGTATTTTCCATTTTTATAGAGTTTGGCTTCAAACTTCAATAATCATCTACATCATCACTTTTATCCATCGGTGCTCAGTGGTAGTTTACAATCAACACACTGCACACACTGCATCAACAATAAACAACCCACAACACATACAAACCTACAGCTCCTCTGCTGGTGAGGGTGAGAGGGATCTCCTTAGACCACAGTGTACAGTCAATTACAGTCAATTACAGTCAATTACAGTCAATTCTAGTTCAGAAAAGTCCTTATCTGCAGGGAAGGTCTCTCTCAGTGTGGAAGGAATCGTAGCTTCACACAGTTGGCTGTCCCAGACGTCCTCATTACTGCAGTGTAGGGTTGATCAAGTACCTGATCTTGTAGCTGCAGCTTAGCGTAGCTCAATCAACATGCCCAGCCTACTTCATAGCTGCAGCTTTGCGTAGCTCAACCACCCGGACCAGGAAGGCTAGTAGCAGGTGAAGAGAGTCTTTAGTTGTATAGGAAGCTCCCAGTCAGCCTAGTAGGCCTTGTAGCTGTGGTGGAAGTATTCCCAAGTTGGCCAGCCCAGGAAACCTCTGAGCCCCAGGGAGAAAGTCCCTCTCTAGATTATAATAGTCCAAACACATTTACCTTATGTATTTCATGGCAGTAGTATTAGCAGTACAGCCTAATAATCAAAATGCACATCTTTCCCTTTGTGAATAACATCTGTGATTCTAAACTTCTACAGACCCGCACTACTCCACACTGACCACTCCATCTCCATCAGCAATGCTGTAGTAAACTCTGGCAGGACCTGATAGAAACAGACAAATACTCAATAAATTACCTCACACAATAAAATTAGTATGATTATATTGGGAGTGTGTAGATTGTACCTTTGGTTCTGCTGGTATAATAGACCACAGCTACTATAATGTGCAGGAGGATCACAGTCACCAAGGCAAAGGGGACGAAGGGCAGAGACTGTGGAGGTTCTGCAACAAGATACACATCACATCATCCATCATATCTCACATCTCTAAGACTTTAAGCAAGATTAAAAAGATGAATTCAACCCAGATATGATTAACGTTAGTGTCTTCTCCAGCAGCTACCGATATCAACCACAACCAAAGACACTTGCTTTGTCAGTTACTGCGTTCAAACATTTAGGTATCAGGAAAGTTTAGCAGCCCACCAGCTGTGGAATGTGAAAGCTCCATCAGAACCTGTGCGCTGCCTGGATCAGAAATTATATAATTCAACAAGGCAGTCAGATCCTGCTCCCCTTCAACATTTACATTTACAGCATTTAGCTGACGCTCTTATCCAGAGCGACTTACAAGGGTAATCATATTACAAGCACAAGCCAATGTAGGTGTTATGAGTCTTGCTCAAGGACTCTTATTGGTGTAGCACAGCATAGTCACCCAGCCCGGGATTCGAACCCCAGTCTCCCACGTGTGGTGGTGGCTACTTCGCGGGTAGTGGTATTATCCGCTGAGCTGCACCAACCACCACAGCACAGCACATGGGAGCTAATTAGATTAATACCACTCATCATCTGTATAACTCAACTCTTAGATGTAAGTTAAGAGCTGATCTGGGAACTGCTCTGTGTTTGACTGGACCAGACTGGATACAGGTGATGTCTGTTGAAAGTAGAAATGAAGTCAGTTTCTTGTGCAGAATTTCTCGTTACACCTTTAATGGTGCAGCAATAACGTCTGTACAAGAATCTTCTAACCCGGTTCAGCTGCCTGTGTCATTACCGTTTATGATCATGCCTGTATTTTGGTTCTTGTCTTTCTGTCTCTACCATTGGTTTAGTCTCTGGTTGGTTTGCTTTCTCTGGATTGGTCTTGGTTCTGGTTTTAGCTCTGTCTTATCTGTTTTGGTTATGTTCTTGTTTATTGCTGTGATCTGGTTAATGATGTAGTGTGATAAGGGTATAATTAATTAACCTATTAATTAATTAATCAATTATTTTATGATAAATAATTTACAGCACATCAAAACAACAAGTTAAATAAACATTAAATAATAAATGGGGTTGGGATATGCATAATGGGAAATCTGGAATAATCACATTCACCTACAGAAAGTCTACATGTGTGTGCTGAAACTCAGAGGAAGCTGTTTTGTGGAAAATGAGCAGAGCTGAAGTGTAAATCTGAGTGCACCTATTAATCCAAGATAATATCATCAAAAGCTCAGTATCAATAAACACAGTACTGAGGACTGGACCACTGTGCATTTTTGGTGTCACCTTGGAACTTTGTTGTGCAGACGGGCCTGGTTGGGGAGGTCGTATTCCGCCGACCCATGCGATTGGTTGGTACCGCTGGCTGGGCCTTGGCTTGGTCTGCCGTCTTCCCAGTGAATTGGGCCGGCGTGCAGCTTTCCTTCGCATTGAGTTGGGTGGCCTCTGGTCACGTGAAACAATATAGACAGAGTAGAATGAAATTAATCTGAAACCTTATACATTCTATATACGCTGAGGTTATGTCACATCAGCGGACTCCACTTCCCAGAATGCACAGTCTGATGATGTCATACCCACATGCATCCAACCATCCAATCAGATATGCTCTAGGTCACCTGAGTTTTAGCTGCAGCCCTCAGCAATCACTTACTTCCTGTATTTAAGCCACACACAAACACTCACACTTTGCAAAGTTTTGCCAAACTCCAGTTTGCAACTCTGAGCCACTACTTACTACATCTTTGATCTCTGGCTTTGGCCTTGTTCTCCCTTTGACCTCTCCTTTCGTTTTCTCTCTTTTGATTAGTTTGCCTGTTGTTAGCTTGTCCGATATTTGACCCTGTTTCTGTCTCTTTGACTTTGTATGGCTTTCTCGTCTGGTTCTGTCTGCTTTCTCGTCTGCCTTGACTCATGACCAGGTATTGTCCCTTTGCATTGTTGACTCGGTTTCTGTTGGTGTGTAAAGTCTCTGGTTTGTACAATAAAGCTCACTTGTCTTTTAGCTCTGCTAGCGTCGCGCCTAGTTCTTTGATCTTGGCAGGTTAATAAGTATACCCACTTGGCATTAGGCTTTCAATCACTGATTACCCTTCAACAATCCTACTGCTAAGAGGGTTACATTGGAATAAAGCAATCAGAAAGACAAACAGAGGATAAAGTAAATTACAATTCATGATTCAAAACATGATCCATGATGATCCATGTCCAATAAATATAACTACACATGTGATGTTCTAAACTACTTATAATAAGGTGAAGCATGAAGAAAGCTAGCACTAATGTTGATTAAAGAAACTAGATCACAGTTTACGAATCCAAACATGTAAAGAGAGAGACAGAAGAGGAACATATTCAAATGATAGTTCTAAAATGGATCCTGGTCTGTTTCCAGGAGCTTGGGGAAGTCCAGAGTTGACACACTGCTGAGTTTGTAAGTTGCCTACAGCATGCAGATGGTGAGGTACAGAGAGACCCCGAGTTCCTGTCCCTAACTGACATCCATCAGTAAGCGCAGATGATGGCCACTTCTGCTCTTAATGATCTGTTTTCTGTATCAGTGGTCTGTCCTTGGAGAGGTTTATGACTTTATGGGAGGGGACCGGTCCCAACTGGTAGGAGAAAACCCAGATGCTATCAGATCCTCTTCTAATGGGTCTCCATGGTGATATGGAAGATCGATATTTAGTTTTTATCAACCAAAACGGCCGGATCACTGCAATGATTAACCTTTACTTACCATTAAACCTCCATAAATTTACTAGCTTTACTTTTAGATCTCGGGCGTTACTTTAATCAACTGCTAGAAATAACATTCATTAATGTAACTGCAGTTCACCAAGTCTAACTACAGGTCTTACTGATCATCAGGAGTGAAGTTAACACATCTACACAGTACACACTAACACTACAGCATCGTTCTGCTTCTCTGATCATTTTAGAAATCAATAAAACATAAAATATAAAATGTAGCAGAACTTTATTTTCCCCGATATGATCAGCTCTGAGCATGTTCTCTTTAGAGTACCTGTTAACTTAGTTTCACTTAGAACATCATCACCTCATTTTACTGGGCTGTACAGACTTTTACACATGACTGTATGTGAACAGTGATGAGGGTGAAGCTCTTAAACACTCCATAGAGCTGCTTCTCTGTACAGTAACCATCAGAGATAAGATCTGATATACAGTAAGAACAGAAACTGAGTTTTACCTTCTATAGTCAGTCTGATGATCATGAGTGAACCTTTAACAGCACACTGGTACCCTCCTGCATCCTCTTCAGTCAGGTGTGATATGAGTAGAGAGAGATTTCCTGGAGAGTGATCATTAAACAGCTGAACTCTGTTTCCGTACTGACCACTCTCACTGGATATCTCTTCCCATGTCTGTGTGTTCCTGTTTCGTTTCTTCCAGGTGAAGTTCTCAGGTTTGGTCTGTAGGTCAGTGCAGGAGCAGGGCAGCAGTACTGACCCTCCTGTATGTGCTGTGATGGTCAGTAGTCGTTCACTGTTCTCCAGAGTGCAGCCTGTAGAATCACACATCAGTAAGATCAGATTGATTACTCTCTGTGTGATATTATGAGTGTTAGGGTTATGGGTTAAGTATGTGACATCACTGTGTTGTTGTATTGTTGTTTATTTATGGTATTAATTAGTACAGTGTAGTAAATCTTTATTAAAGAACATTAATAATTTCAGTATTTCGCTGCTGTCTGAACCTCATTTCTCCACTACTCCTCAGCGTATCATGTAAAGTCCTTATTTTGCACTAACAGCAGTGATTTATTGATATTAATAAATCAATATTCAAAGTAATAACACACACTGAAGGAATAATCATATTAATATCCTGAAAATGTCTTTAAATGTCACATTTTTACAAATTAGATGGAAATAAATCAGTATGTTTTTATTCTGTAACAATTAATAAATATACAAAGACTAAACCTTTACTTATTGTATACACACCTACTACACCTAACCTTAACCTTGGCTAAAACACTAAACCTACACCTACTCCTAAACCTAACCCTAACCTTGGCTTAAACCCTAAACCTACACCTACTCCTAAACCTAACCCTAACCTTGGCTTAAACCCTAAACCTACTCCTACACCTAAACCTAACCTACACATTCCTAAACACTTACCTTAAAAATCTAAAATACCTTCATTTTCAGTGAGACATTTTAACACTTAGAGCATATGTCTTCATATGTGACATTTAAACTAGAGGTGATGAGGTGATGAGGTGGAAATATGAAATGGAGTATGATTATAACCTGAGAGTGTTTTACCTTTTAGAGTGAGTCTGATGTTTATATGTGAACCTTTAACAGCACACAGGTAATCTCCTCTATCCTCTTCAGTCAGGTGTGATATGAGTAGAGAGAGATTTCCTGGAGAGTGATCATTAACCAGCTGAACTCTGTTTCTGTACTGACCACTCTTGATGTGGATCTCTATCCATTTTTTTTCAACCGGCCTCTTCCATTTTAACTTCTCAGGTTTGGTCTGTAGGTCAGTGCAGTAGCAGGGCAGCAGTACTGACCCTCCTGTATGTGCTGTGATATCCAGTAGTTGTTCTCTGTTCTCCAGAGTGCAGCCTGTAGAAACACACATCAGTAAGATCAGATTAACTCTATACTACTTGTATTCTATTGTAATTCAAGGGTTTGACATGAGGCCACAAGTTTGGACGATTAACACTTTTCAGTAGTAATAAAGTATCAAATATTATTTATAAACAAAGACACCCACCTTCAGAGACATGAAGCCCAATGAAGAGAAGATAAACAGTCAGCAACATGGTCACTAGTACACCAACACTGAGTCCACAGCACACTGACCGCTCCACACCCAGCACTACACTCACCTTGTATACCCACACTGAGTACCCAACTCTCTCAGCAGCTCTTCACTGGAGTGTAACCCACTCTAATGTCCGTGCAGCTCACAGGAGCTGTGTTTAAACCAGCTAGACCGGAACTCTTCTGCCTCTTTAACACTTTATCAGTCGCTTCTTCAGAATCACAAACCGCACATGATGACACAATGTTTTCTGAGCCATGACAACACTGACTTCTCTGGAAACAGCCAGCACAGGAACCAAATAAACAGACCCTATTAACACTTTGTGGCCATCCTGGCAGCACAGACTAGGACTAGACTAGAATTCCATAATGGCTTAATCCGGTTTATGCATGTCTGATGCAGGACTGATGCAGGACCCACTATTACAACATCCAACACATTGTTCTGTTTTATCCAGCAGTGATCTCTCATCTCTCTCCGGCTTTTCTCTTTGTGTAGTAGCTGGTTTGCCTTCATCCTTGATTGAATCTGTGCTTCTGTTGCTTACACTGAGCAGCCATCTTACTTATAGTCCCACAGGGTCCACTGGGAGTTTCCTTCCTCTACTGGAATCCTTTATCCAGCCTGAGCCATGAGCAATGAAAGTCATCATCAACATTAAGGTTAAACCACATTGCAGTAAAGAAGAAATGCCCTCTAGTGGCCACAGTGAGTACTTTGTGATGAACTTCGGATTGTCTTACCCAGTGTTTCAGGTCCTTGAGGCACCCTGCCCTGCACAATTTAGTAGATTCCTGCTTTAACACCCCCTACAACTCTGCAAGGGCTTGCTAATAAAAGTTGGATCATGGTGTGTTGGATATATTCATGGTCAGGCTTCCTGGTTTCCCTGACACCACCAATGTCCCGAACTCCACTTCCCAGAGTGCCTCATCACACTCACATGTCTCCAGTCAACCAATCACTCACGGTCTAGTTCACCTGCAGACTGATTTTTTCCACCTGCTGCTCATCACCCAGTCTGTTTATTAACCCCCTCACCCCTCATCTGGCTTTAACTTCTTCTTTGCCTTTGACTTCCTCTTTTCCCTTATACCTTGTTCTGGTTATTCGTTTGCTCGGCTCTCTGGCTTTTAACCTCCTTCCATTCTCCTGACTCCTCTTTTTGTCTGCTCCCTATATTTTGGTTGCCTGATTCTCCTGGTTCTGACCTTTGCTCCCTCTGTTATGTTTGGTCGTGTTCTGTTGCTGTACTGGACTACCTGATTGTGAAAGAAAGCTCATCTGACTTTAAGCTCTGCGTGGTCAAGCCAAGTTATTTGATCTCAAACTTAATCTAAGAGTTTTCTCAAAATACTACACTTCAGTACTATCAGTTCTATTAAAGTTTATATTTAATAACACTAATGATATACATTTACCATACCAGGTACATAGACAGTAAATGAGAATAGCTTCAGTGGACTCTCTCTTTCTGCTGGGATGTGCTTCGGGACATGGTCAACCAATATGTCCTCATATATATTAAGATAGAGAAGCGTTCTTATCTAGGGTTCCTGATCAGGAATAGCCATGGATCCCACGTTTATTTGGGTGGGGCTGGAATGGACGATTCCCATCATGTGGAAACAGGTATAATGTTTTTGGGGTTTGAAAGTTTCTACAGAAGATTCATTCGACCTGTCAGTGACCTATCTGTACTCACATGTGTGGTGCACAAATGCTCGGCTGGAACTCTTCTTGAGAACTGCAACAACCACAAAGTTGCATGGTAGTCTCTGAGTCATGACTGCACCTACAGCTTCCTCTTTTCATGTGTACCGTTTCATGGCACAGGGAAGTGAGCACAGGGCGCTCATATATTGTCCTGTATAGAGCTATCAGCCTTTAGCTTTCTGATTTTTGTTGTTTGCTTTGATGGCTGTTTACCTTGGACTATCTCACCCAGGAAGTCCTTCTACTGGTGGCTCTTCCGCTCTGTTGCTGGTATGTGATGTCAGCTGTACCTCTTCTCTGGTTTATGTCTGTATGTGTCCCCAGTATGGAGAGATACAGCTGACTGTTAAATCAGTCTGTCTTTACACTAGGCTTCTGTGGTTTCGCTAACGGTTCCCTCAGAACCTGTTCTGGTTTATGGTAATGGGATGTGATCTCATGGTTGTGAATCTTGCCTCTCTTTTTAGATTGTTATATTAATATTAAGAGTCTCTCTCTCTCTCTCGCTCTCTCTCTTTCATCAAGAAATTGTGCAGTTGGGCCAGATTTGATGGAAGCCTTCCCCGGCACAATTCCGAGGAGAATTCCCTGTAGCCCAGTAAGATTTTAGGCACTGCTGGGTATGACCGTTAGCTTCCATAAACCTGAAGATTCAGCTACTTGAATCAGGCTGGAATGCTCAGTATGTAATGGGAGTTGGCAAGACTTTGGAAAATACAGAATAGGAAAAGAAATATTTATACAAACGGGTGGAGGTGATTAGTATTCAGGTGATGATGAACAGGAAGGCAGTTCATGATTGGGGACTGATGGACATGAAATGCTGGCATCATGGGGAAGTGATTTATGGGAAGTCTAGTTCATAGGCTCGACTGTGGCAGGACTGGAGTTCTGGGTTTAAGTGTGTTATATTCTTGTACTTAGTAACTCAGCCATAACATCAGACCCAGTGTGGTCTATCACTCCGGTCATCATCTTCCTTGTGTTCCCCTGGGTCTGGCGGCTGGGCGAAGGACAGTTAGGCTTCTTTATATTTACAGCATTTAGCTGATGCTCTTATCCAGAGTGAATTACAAGGGTTCTCATGTTACAGGTGGGCCAATGTAGTGTTAGGAGTCCTGCCCAAGGGCTCTTATTGGTGTAGCACAGCATAGTAACCCAGCCCGGGATTTAGACCCCAGTATCCCACATGTGGTGGTGGCTCCCTGGTGGGTAGTGGTATTATCCACTGAGCTACACCAACCGCTACCTCTACTGTTACTCTACATTTCTTTCCTTAATCTGCATGTTATTTACCTCTTAGAGACTAAAACTTGGCAGATATTGGATGTATGGAAAATCTGACTCTTTGCTTGTGGTTTGCATTGTGTGAGTAATTCCTATTATGCCAATGTAATTCATATTATTGGCAAATTAGTTTATTCAATAAAATGAGTGGGTGAAAAATCACAAATCAGTTAACATTTAGCAGATATTTTACATGTTTATATATTTGTATTTAAAAAAGCCAAGCAACAGAAAATTAAAAAAGCATAAAACAAAACATAACTACATTCTATAATGGTGAGTTGTATTATCTGTTTAATTGGATGGTGGCATATTCAGTCTTTTCTTCAACGTCAATAACTGTAGGTGGAGTTCCAGGTGTTCTACTGTGGACTACAGCAGAGTACATCACTTCATCTCCTCTGGGTGTTCTGTTGTGGACTGTAGTACAGTACGTCACGCCATCCTGTAGAGGGATCATGAATATGAATCTTTACAAACTCAGAATTTAACTTAAACTACCAGCAGCAGCTTCTTCCCCAACAGGAACAGGATAAGCATACATGCGCCTGAGCCTTAGTGAACTGAACCTGAAGAAAACTCAGCTGATTACCATGTAGTTACACAGTAATGACAATGTAACTACTGGTAATGTAAGCAATGTAACGTTTAGATTACAGTAGCTTATTTTATATAAATACATTAAATACACACTTTAGTTTATAATGATCCTGTAATTACACATCTGCATCCTCATTACTATAAAAGCATATTCTCTCTTATGTAATTACACATATACACATGTGTAATTACATAAGGAATAAACTATTATAACTGGAAAACAAGCTTGTTTAATCACATGCCTGTTTCATACATGTTTAATTACATGACGTAGATGAACATCTTCATGTACCTAAACTTTCTTACCTAAACAGTCTTTTACAGCATTACATCAATCAAAAAAAAATCAAGAAAATCAAGAAAATCAATCATTTTGTTGCCTAACGTTTCCCGGTCTGGAAGCAGAACAGCGTGGCCAGCAGAGCAGTCCTGCTGGAAGGGCTAATATGATGGCATATGATGGAATAAGACTGAATGTTATGAGGAATGATGAGATATATATAACCTCACCTGTGATTTCTCCTCTCTCTTTGTCCTTCTTTGCTCTTGGCTCTCCGTCTGTCCTCGTCTACGTCCTGTAGAATGAAACCAGACAGTGTGAAATGCAGGTACATGCCTTACAAGAGTGTGAACAAGTGCTTATGATGTGTGTACCTCCGCATCTCCAATAGATGATTCCCCCGAGTCCCATCAGGAGAAGAGAAACAGGAATACAGATGAAGACATATACGGGCGGAGAGTTATCTATCAAGAAAGAAATTAGAAATGAGTGGAGTACATGTAGACATATAATCGCCTGTGTTCATTCCTACATGACGGAATATTCGGTCACCATGCTGTACTTACTCTCAGATATTTGAGAGGAATTTGTAACAGAAGTGGGTGGGCTGGTGTGCACATTGACCACTGCTGTAGGTTTTATAGTTGGGACTCCTGCAGGTGCAAAAACCATATCAATGAAGTGTAGAAATATTAATTTTCAGACATTCATACAGTAAACATAGAGGAAGAAAGGAACATGTGTAATAAGTACATAACACCAAGTCCAGCTGGATATTCAAAGGATAAATAAGATATTAAATATCTGGAAGTCTGGACATTTCTAAGCAATACTCAACCACCTTGTAAACTTAAAATGTGCACAAGTGTCCCCTGACATTTCTGAAACTGTGTCCCAATGTATTTATCTGCAGAATTTTCCCTAATGAGTCAAAACATTGTGATCACCAGCCTAACATGCAGTTGCTCCTCTGTTTGCCACCAAAAAAGCTCCAACCTGCCAAAGACCTCTGAAGATGCCCTGTGGTAACCGACAGCAAATTCCAGCAAGTCTTGGGAATATGGAATCTCTTCCTCATGTCCCTCAAACCATTCCTAAACCATTCCATGGTCTGTGACAATATTATAGGTAGGTGGCACAAGCCAAACTGATGAACTTTTCTCCACAGTGCATCATTGTGCTACACCTCTCCAGTGAAATGGTCCAAGTCTACCCAGTCATCTATGGGATGTAAAATGAAATAGGCTTCACTGGACTAACTGACCTTTTCCCAATGCTTCAAGATCCAGTTTCTATAATGTGGGCACTTTTGATAGTTAGCAGTGGTGATGTGGCCCTGTATTCAGAGGTGTGATGCCGTGGGAGTACTTCTGTCGGGTCAAAGCACCTGGAATAGATTCTGCTGCCCTCACTTATTGTTGCACATTGAATGGCCAACAGCCTGTCACTGATTGGTGGTTTGCCCTTTCTCGGACCGCTGTCAGGAGGTACTCACCACAGGAGCAGGTGAACCAGCTGTTTGCTCACCATATAATACATTCTAGACATGCGCCATTGTTACAAGATAATCAAGGTTCTTCTCTTCATCTGTACATGGTCATAATGAATGACTCATCACATGTACTAGTGTTTATTATTATTAGCAAATGGGATGAAAGATGGTGAGACTAATGCTGCTGTTAAACTGATAAATGGTTTTAAATGCAGAATAAGAAACAGAATAGAAACGGAAAGTGTTTTACCTTCTAAAGTGAGTCTGATGTTCAGATGTGAACCTTTAACTGTACACTCATAATCTCCTCCATCCTCTTCAGTCAGGTGTGATATGAGTAGAGAGAGATTTCCCGGAGAGTGATCATTAACCAGCTGAACTCTGTTTCTGTACTGACCACTCTCACTGGATATCTCTTCCCTTGTCTGTGTGTTTCTGTTTTCTTTCTTTCATCTTAACTCCTCAGGTGTGGTCTGTAGGTCAGTGCAGTAGCAGGGCAGCAGTACTGACCCTCCTGTATGTGCTGTGATATCCAGTAGTTGTTCTCTGTTCTCCAGAGTGCAGCCTGTAGAAACACACATCAGTAAGATCAGATTAACTGTCACACTTCCAGTCTTTCCCGTTCCTCCCGCTCTCCCGAACTCCAATTCCCTGAGGGTAATGCTTGATGACATCACATGGTCATTCGTTTGCGGTCACCTGAGTTTCAATTCAGCTGATTTTAATTACTGTTTGTATTTTAACAGGACCAAATGAAGTCCAAACACTTAAAGCTTAAAGAACATTTTACTTTCACTTTTGAAGTTGCCAGCAATGATAATTTTACATAAGGTCATGTTTGAAGATATTACTATATTGTATGACATCAGCATCTCAGTAACATGATACATAAACTACACTCACCTTCAGAGACATGAAGCCCAACGAAGAGAAGATAAACAGTCAGCAACATGGTCACTAGTACACCAACACTGAGTCCACCGCACACTGACCGCTCCTCACCCAGCACTACACTCACCCTGTATACCCACACTGAGTACCCAACTCTCTCAGCAGCTCCTCACTGGAGTGTAACCCACTCTAATGTCCGTGCAGCTCACAGGAGCTGTGTTTAAACCAGCTAGACCGGAACTCTTCTCTCTCTTAAAGATTTCATCAGCCGCTTCTACAGAAACAGAAATGTTGTGACATGGTGCTCTCTGAGTTGTGACATCGTTTGATGTTTCCTGTTTTATAGCCTATCATTTCTCAGTGCATGCAAATGGACACAGGAAGCAGCCAAATATGGAGAAGTCATATGCACCTCTCTGGTATTCTAATGGCCTTGCAGTCCAAAAGGCAGCACCAATTTGCTTGAATGCTTTGCTGGCCTAAACAGTTTTTTGCTGGCCTGATGCTGGGTTAGCTAGTCACCACTATGGTCATGCTGCTGGAAAATTACCCTTGCATCCAAAGCACATCTTCTGTCTTAGCTTGGTTTCTTCCTTGAGTTGATGTTTGGTTACCTTGAACTGTGATTCACCTCCACTGCTGCTTTGTACTCTCCAGTCCTGCAGGTATTCCAGGTGAGCTATTCCCGGTTTGCTCCACTGGCAGTTTCTCTTTTCTTCCCCACCCTGCCTGGCTCTGCCTAATGCAGTTTGAGCAGTGTGCTTTACATCTTCTCTGGGGTTAAGGCTGTGTGGGGGTGTTTGGGGGAGGGAGTGGGGGTCTGTGTATGTGCATGCGTATGTTTGCATGTCAGTTTTATTGTTGTTCTCCATAATTTTGTCCTTCAAACTGTGATGAAGCAGTTCTTACACTTGAATGGTTAATAGCATAAGGACTATGGCCATCTCAGGCCGCTCTGTCCACATGTACTTTTCTGTGTTTATATTTAAACTATCAGTTCTTCTTTCTGTGGTTTCGCTAGCTGTTCCCTCTGGCCTGTTTTATGGTAACGAGAATGATCTCATGGTCTCAAAACCTTTATGTTGTCTGCACCTCTATTTTAAGTATCAGATGTTGCTGAGGCCTGCCTGATGGGGGCGTGGAAACAAAAATACCAGTGTGAGGGATGCTTATTTCAGTCCTTATTTGGAGTCTTGATTACCCTCTTGCTCTCTTTCTCTCTCGCCCTGTTCTTCTTTTTGTATCCACACCAGAGGGAGCCAGACCAAGAATTAGAAATGCTCAACTTTATTATTATGCCTCTTGTATATGTGATATAGTATATATAAGACAAAAAAAAATTACTTGTAGCTAAAACTAAAATACCTCCACAAGTACCAATAACAGCTGTGATTTGTTTTTTGGATGTGGGAAACATCAATGGTCAGCCACTCCTGCATCAAGGAATTGTCGAGTTGGGTCAAAAATAAACTACCAGCTTAAGTTTTTTTCTTTTTTTTTTTCTCAGGAAAGTTGACAGGTCTCCACTATCCTTCCAGGTTTTAATAAAATTGACAGTGCTGAACCCAAATCCAGTCATTTCAACTTCTCCATCTTTGCTAGATGCCATCCAGTAATTTGACTTCTCTGAAATATAGTTTCATGATCATGAGACGTGTCCTCCCATGTGGTTATTTAAGGAATCAGAAGTGACTCACAGCTTAATTACAGAGGTTAATTACCAGCTTAATTGCAAATGCCAACTGTCTGTACATTGATGTGGTGTATATGTAGAGACTCGTCCAGTCCATACCAAATCCAGTCAGAGCTGTTGTTGGTGCTTGTTGGGGTGTTACATGCTAAGAGGTGACTCGTGTTTTGTCTGATAAGCTTATCATGATGCATATTTTGCCCCTCTATGAACAGTGTCTGTGGATGAGGGTTTGAACAGAACTGCAGGGGTGTTGCAGAACAGCATTACTCCAGACTGACCACTCCATCTCCATCAGCAGTGCTGTAGTGAACTCTGGCAGGACCTAATGAAGAGGGTAACATAACTCAACTTAATAAATAATCACACATTAATATTAGTATGGTTATGAGGGGTGTATTGTGTACCTTTGGTTCTGCTGGTATAATAGACCACAGCTACTATAATGTGGAGGAAGATCACCGTCACCAAGGCAAAGGGGACGAAGGGCAGAGACTGTGGAGGTTCTACAACAAGGAGTGGGTCATATTATCCATATTACCTTACAGCATTTTTAATAACAGTCATGTGTACACTTTTATATGCTGATCAATACAAGTGGATCATTATTTATTTTCACAATAGAGCTCGTATGTTAGTTTGATCAAAATATTAATCAGATGGTGGCTGAAGCTGAGCTGGAGGATGCAGTTTCAGCACCACGGACAGTGGCTGACTCCAGACAAACAAATACACAGTGAGACGGCAGAAGTAGATGAGCATTCTGTGTACAAATTCTACCTACAGAAGCCTAACACATCACACATACCGAGTTACTGTACACCAACACACTACTTACAGTACACTAACACATTACACTGACTGAGTTACTGTACACCAACACGCTACTTACAGTACACTAACGCATTACACTTACTGAGTTACTGTACACTAACACGCTACTTACAGTACACTAACACATTACACTGACTGAGTTACTGTACACCAACGCACTACTTACAGTACGCTAACACATTACACTTACTGAGTTACTGCACACCAACACACTACTTACAGTACACTAACACATTACACTTACTGAGTTACTGTACACCAACACACTACTTACAGTACACTAACACAAGAACTCCACATATACACAATACATACAGACACTGTACAATATACAAGCAATAAACAAACTACATATGGAGAAATAAATTTAAACTTTATAAATGATATAATGATAATTATTTATTCTTTATGTTTACTGAACACAAAAGCATAACAGTGAGTGGGCTGTACTCACCATCAGCTGTTTGAGAGGAGTGTGTGGTTGAAGTAGTTGGACTGGTGTGTACACTGATCACTGCAGTAGCTTGTTTAGTTTTAGGTGCAGCAGATGGTGCAGGTTTAGGTGGACCCTCTATAGAGAGAGAAGGGTTAAGGTGAGACTTAAAAGTGGCAGATGTTAATGAGTGACTGGTGTGATTGAAATTCTGCTTGCCAAAGACCATAGTGTAAAAGATGTAGCTGTATGTGCAGGTGCCTGGAAGCCTACAGTCATACAGGTCTACCAGCAGTGGCTAAAATCCCAGTCTACAGAGAGTTCTCCTCAGAGTTGTGCCAGGGAAGCCATCCACCAAATCTGGCCCAACTGCACAATGCTTTGATGTAAGAGTGTCTGAATATGTAATGTGACCCACATCCAGAAACTTGTCTAGTCCATGCCAAATCCAATCACAGTGTTATTGGTGCTCATAGAGGTATTACAATCATTAGGTAAGTTCCAGTCACAGGTGACTCATCTTTTTGTCCAGTTAGCTCATAAAGGGCATGCTGACTAAATGTCTATTATTAAAGTGTCAAGTATCATTTTCTATATTTTCCAGAAATTTCCAAACCACCATCACTACACTGAACTGAAGGAAAAACCTACTACCATGTAAAACTTCCATAAGCACCAATAACAGCAGTGATTGGATTTGGTATGGACTCGACAAGTTTTCTGGATGGAGGCCACGTTTATGTTCAGACACTCTTACATCAAAGAATTGTACAGTTGGGCCAGATTTGGTGGATGCCTTCCCTGCCCCAATTCTGAGGAGAATTCCCTGTAGACTGGGGTTGTAGCCACTGCTGGTAGACCTGTACGACTGTACGCTTCCATACACCTGCAGATTCAGCTACTTCCTTCACACTATGGTCTTTGGCCACGCCCAAATGCTCAGTCACTCCTTTTAGCCAATCATTAACATCTGCTTTGGAGCCACTTTTCACACATGGAATGAGACATTCCCTCCACTGTACCATCTCTTCTCAATCTATGAATCCCGTCACTCACACCCCGCAGGTATTTATAAATACTACCACATTAATTATTTAAGGTGACTCTTTTTTTAGGGAGCTTGCAACAAGCTTAAATATATTCATGGTATGTAAATATGCAAGAACACTATATTATATGAAAGTTAGTTTCATCTGCACAGTCTATAAAACAATGTTAAATGCCTCAGGTTCACAAATCTACACAGGCTATAGGGGAAACAGTAATTAAGGACCCCCAGTTTAAAAACACAAGAGGCCAGTTTCTATGTAGTTACAGTCAGTAAGAAGGTTTTAAATGCAGGAAAGAATATAAACTGAGAGTGTTTACCTTGGAAAGTGAGTTGAAGATGATATGTGAACCTTTAAACAGCACACCAGTACTCTCCTCCATCCTCTTCAGTCAGGTGTGATATGAGTAGAGAGAGATTTCCTGGAGAGTGATCATTAATCCAGCTGAACTCTGTTTCTGTACTGACCACTCTCACTGGATATCTCTTCCTGTGTCTGTTGTGTGTACACGTGTTCATATTTCCTCCAGCTGAAACTTCTCAGGTTTGGTCTGTAGGGCAGTGCAGTAGCAGGGCAGCAGTACTGACCCTCCTGTATGTGCTGTGATATCCAGTAGTTTGTTCTCTGATATCCAGAGCGGCAGCCTGTAGAAGCACATTAATTCAATAATCTGCGTATGACATCACGAATATACAGTGCATATATCAAGCATGTGACATCCACCCACAGCTTTCAATTATTAATGCTTGTTTTATCTAAAAATCAATAAACTATCATGCTAGGACAAACTTAAGGACCAAACTAAAGTCCCAAACAAAAATTTGGACATATGAGTTAGTTCTTACAATGTTATGATGATGTAATGCCTGGGTGTAATATATCATGTGACATCAGCGTCTCAGGATACATGAACTACACTCACCTTCAGAGACATGAAGCCCAATGAAGAGAAGATAAACAGTCAGCAACATGGTCACTAGTACACCAACACTGAGTCCACCGCACACTGACCGCTCCACCCCCACCCTGTATAGCCACACTGAGTACCCAACTCTCTCAGCAGCTCTTCACTGGAGTGTAACCCACTCTAATGTCCGTGCAGCTCACAGGAGCTGAGTTTAAACCAGCTAGACCGGAACTCTTCTGTCTCTTAAAGACTTCATCAGTGGCTGCTTCTGGAACGGATGCACACTGACATGGTGCTCTCTGGGCTCTGAGATCACTTACTGTTTCCTCTTTTGCAGTGCAGCATTTATCAGGGCACGGAAGTGGACACAGGAAGCAGCCAAATAAAGAACAGTCATACGCACCTCTCTGTTATTTTACACGTCCTTACAGTTCAAAGGGCAGCTCTAATTTACAGGAATGCTTTGATGGTCTAAACTGGTTTATACTGGCCTGATGCCCAGGTGTTGGTTTTTGTTGTTTGGTTACCTAAACCTTCATTTTGTTCTGCATCTCTATTTGGTAATAGCTGTGTGATGGTGGATGGGAGGCCCACCAGCCTCGAACCACAACTGAGCCATGTCAGCACTCCAAAGGTCTCTCCATTGTCCTTTGTTGTGGACATAGACACTTGCAGCCAGAGGGTGGGGCTAGCTGATCGGTCCTGATTGACCGATGAAGAGCACATCTGCCATGACAAAACTGGGGAGGATAAAAGGAGGAGAGAAGACAGCAGTCGAGGAGAGAGCCTGTCCAGGGGAGTAGACCAGTACTAACCTGTTTTCTATTTTTCCATCCAGGCTCCATGACTGACCCCTCTCCAACGCCCAAGCATACGAGACCCGAGGTCTTTGGTATGTGTGTGATCAGCCCAGGTGTCGATTCCAATCAGAAGTTATAATAGTGTAAAGTGTGCCTGTGTCCTGGGGGGAGGAGCTAAACCATGTTGACGGGAGCACTGATAAGGCCTTAGAAACAAAAACACAAACGCCAGCACGAGTGACGCAGAGTGCTTTATTTACACAGTACATGAAAAACCATAATAACATCTATTTAAAGTTTTATTTCAGTCGTTATTATGGTCTGTCTCGCTCTCTCATTCTCCTTGCCTCTAACAGGGGCCATGGTGGTCTCAGATTCTTTGCTGTGCAGTTATGGTTGCAAATAAAGGTTACACAAAACAATAAAGATGGAGACGCAATTGGTGACAATTGACTAAAAACAATGAGTCGCCTGTGTTTAAGGTGGTAGTAACTTCAGGCACCTGCAGATGGTGCTGCACGAGGATGATGGGGCTATAAAAACCTGTGGGGTGTGAGTGACGGGATCCATAGATTGGTGAGAGGTGGTAGAGTACAGTAAATGTCTCGTTCCATGTGTAGAAAATGGCTCCGAAGCAGATGTTGCAAATGACTGGAGTGAGTGTATTTGGGCGTGGCCAAAGACCATAGTGTGAAGGAAGTAGCTGAATCTGCAGGTGTATGGAAGCGTATGGTCATACGGGTCTACCTGCAGTGACTTAAACCCCAGTCTACATGGAGCTGTGTTTAAACCAGCTAGACCGGAACTCTTCTGTCTCTTAAAGACTTCATCAGCCGCTCATACAGAGTTACGGTGGCCTTCACATCACTTACTGTTTCCTGTGTTTTGAAGACGTGATCACAGGAAGCGGCCAAATAAGGAGAGGTCATGTGCACCTCTTCGTTGTTCTCACGGCCTTGCTGTAAATAGACAGCACATGCTAGCATGAACTCTGTCCTGGTCTGAGCTGGTTTATACAGGTATCATTATAGTCATGCTGGTTGACCTTCAATTCTATTTCTAAGATGTAGCACATGCTGGTTTGTCTAGAAGAGATGTTCTTCCTGATCTACAGCGTCTGTGTTCAGCATTTCATGTTCTATATTAGCCTGTATGATTTCATCCTGGATCTGATGGTTGGTTACCTTGAACTGTCGTTTACCGCAGCTTTCTCCTTTATAGTCTCCAGTTCTGCAGGTATTCCAGGAGAGAAAGCCCAGGTTTGTTCCACTCAGTCCACCATCCTACCTGGTCCTCCACGATGCAGCTTGAGCATACAACACCCTTTATATATGGATCTGTAGGTGTTTCTCTGCAGTGTGGTGCTGATTTGGTGGTGTATTCTGTGTTTGTGTCTGTGTGTTCTGAGTGTTTGCTGGTTGGATATGTGAGGAGTAAAACCGGCCCTCATGTGCTTCTCTGTGTCGTGTGTTTATATTTAAACTCAGTTCTTCTCTCTGTGGTTTAGCCGCTTGTTCTTTCTGGAGTACTGAGGGTGTGATGTCATGGTTGTGAAACACCTATGTGGTCTACGTCTCTATTTATTGGTAGCTATAATAGTATCTAGTGCGGTTGGGGGCTGCACGCTAACTGGAAAGCTGATAAAGATCAGGATGACTGACAGAGGGCTTTATTTACACATGCACATTAGACTCACTGGGGACGCATGTAATAATGCGACAGTTGACAAAAAAATTAGTCACCTGTGTTTAAGGTGTTAATAACTTCAGGTTCCTGCAGATGGCGCCGCTGCATGAGGATGATGGGGTTAGGGTGAATGACGGGATCCACAGATTTGGAAAAGGTGTTACAGTGCCCAGAATGTCTCGTTCCATGTGTGGAAAATGGCTCCAGAGCAGATGTTAAAGATTGGCTAAAAGGAGTTACTGCATGTGGGTGTGGCCAAAAACCATAGTGTGAAGGAAGTAGCTGAATCTGCAGGTGTATGGAAGCGTACGGTCATACTGTTCTACCAGCAGTGGCTAAAATCCCAGTCTACAAGGCATTCTCCTCAGGGAATTGTACCAGGAAAAGCATTCACCAAATCTGGCCCAATGTCACAATAATTCTTGTTTCTGTGGTTTGGCTAGATGTTCTCTCTGATCTTGTCATGGTAGTGTGATCTCATAGTTGTTAAACATCAGTCTGGTCTACTGCTCTGTTTTCCAGTAGTGAGTTATTAGTATGAAGTGTGGCTGAGGTTGTGGGCTGTACTTTAACTGGAAACCTTACACGGGCTCAGAGACACAAACACCAGCACGAGTGACTCAGAGTTGTTTATTTATGTAGTACCTGCAAACCAAACTTAGGTCTGTTTGAAGTGTTTCAGTTCTTATCAGTCTTTCTAAAAACTCTTTCGACCAAAAGAACTCCGGTTCTTAAGCTGGTTCTGTTCAGGTTCAGGTAATCAAGGAATGTCAAAGTTCCTCAATTCTTGGAACATAAAGGATTAGCCTGTATATCTATTAGATTTGCCAGATGCTGGCACAAAATTCATTGAACTCATTGAAGGCATCACTTCTCGCTGAATATCCGCAGTCATGGCTGTTGGGTCAGTCAGTTACAGAGATAAGACCCGATATGTCACATGTGTAGCCGAGCATGAAAGTCATATCATCCGCACGTCTCACAATGTCAAACCGACCCACCAAGTTTAATTCCAAGTGCTCATCCAAGACGTGCAGGTGTTTTGGATGCCAGATGTTGAGTTGCCACTGTACTACTCCAGAATGGCCACTTCATAGGCACCAGCAGTGTTGTAGCGAACTCTGACCGAATCTGGAAGACATTTAGGTAAAATACGGAATAATTCATATACAAACAGCTAGATATTCATGTGGTTACAGTATCCTGATGATATAGTGTGTACCTTTGCTTCTCTTGGTGTGATAGACCACGGCTACTATAATGTGGAGAAGGATAAAAGTCACCAAGGCAAAGGGGACGAAGGGCCGAGACGGTGGAGGTTCTGTAACAAGAAGGAGGGAGTTATATATGTGTGTTGTTTTCAGACTCATTAGACTTTCATTAGAGTAAAAGGCAAGTATCTGGTTATACGTGATTGGTGGCCTGGAAGGGACCAGTCTGTTCAGTGAGCCAGTGTCCAGGCTTTTAGATAAAGAACCCTAGGGTGGATTTTCCTTCACGAGTTGCCCACCTTTGTTTGCATGTCTGTGGGTACTCACTTACTTCCATGTGGAAATGCTGTGGTTGAAGGGATTGGATTAGTTGGGGGACGGATGACTGTAGTAGACTGTGAAGTTCTAGTTGGGACCCCTGTAAGTAGAGAAGACTTTGATAGCCGGAACGGGAACAAAACAATAGCAAGCTGTAAGGGTTCAGGCTGTGCCGCCTGCAGCCAGCAGAGGGCGGCAGCAGGGGTGCCATTCTGGGGGGGACCACAGCCCGGAACTCCAACTCCCAGAAAGGCCCAGGCCTATCAAGCCAACAAGCTGCACCTGAGGCATCGGCAATATAAGCCACCATCTAACAACGGTCTCTGCTACGCCTTTGTAGAGGGGTAGCTGGTACGGTACGGTACGGGAAAAGAAAAGAAAAGAAAAGAAAAGAAAAGAAAAGAAAAGCAAAGCAAAGCAGAGCAGAGCAGAGCAGAGCAGAGCAGAGCAGAGCAGAGCAGAGAAAAGCAGCGCAGCGCAGCACTGCACCAACACCAACACCACCACCACCACCACCACCACATGCAGTCTGAACTGCTGGGCGAGGTGTAGTCCAGATTGAGCATATGTTCGTCCCGGTGTAGTAGTGGACACTTGTTGCGGTACCGCCTCAAATTCCGACATGGCGACGTCAACACAGTACACCAGCTCTACTGGCAGCTGTAGCAGTGGCTTTATTGAGGTAAGAGTTATTGAATTTGTGTAGTTCTGTAGCCGTATAGAACACATACTGCGGGCTGTAACGGGGGCCTGTGCAGCGTTGAGCCTGGGCAGAGCCAGGGAAAGGTGGAGCACCAAACGGCAGCGCCAAGGCGATTAATGACAGCATTATTAAATGAGAAAGTGCATGTAGTCTACAACAGGTGAAGCACTTACACTCACTCCGTCAGTATGAGGACAGGGCAGCTGCGGTGAAGTAGCCACGTTCAGTCGGCATGCAGGGCATAGTAGCCAGGGTTGAGCAACTGCGCTCAGTCGGCATGCAGGGCATAGTAGCCAGGGTTGAGCAACTGCGCTCAGTCGGCATGCAGGGCATAGTAGCCAGGGTTGAGCAACTGCGCTCAGTCGGCATGCAGGGCAGAGTAGCCAGGGTTGAGCAACTGCGCTCAGTCGGCATGCAGGGCATAGTAGCCAGGGTTGAGCAACTGCGCTCAGTTCGCATGCAGGGCAGAGTAGCCAGGGTTGAGCAATTGCGCTCGGTAGGCGTGCAGGGCAGAACAGCAAAGGTGAAGCAACCATACTCGACTGGTGTGCAGGGCAGAGCAGCCGTGTTGGAGCAGCTGCATTCAGTCATCATGCAGGGTAGAGCAGCCACGTTCAGTCGGCATGCGGGGCAAAGTAGCAGGGGTCTAGCAACCACGCTCGAGAAGAGTAGCCTTGTTCCACAAAAAAACAACCAAAAACACCACACAAGACATGCGGGACATGCGGAGAAGCGCCAGTCAAACAGAACGACGCCAGCGACACTCTAGCCCGAAAATGACATCAGACACATCTTGTACACCCGCTCCAGTCTGTAAGCGTTCATCAACTTCCCAACACACTAATAACTAACCAGTCTGGAGTAAAAGGCCCAGCAATGTTTTACCTTCAACAGTGAGGCCCTGATGAAGAAAATGCGTAGTTTCTCCGTCTACACACAAAACACCAGTACTCCTCGCTCAATCCTCTTACAGGTTCGCTGTGTGATATTGTATGGATATAAGAGATTTCCTAGGAGAGTGATGAATGGTAACAGGCTGAACTCTGTCCTTGTAACTGATCCCGTTGCATGTCTAACTGGATATCTCTATTTCCTGTTTGGTGTTGAGTGATTGTTGTTATCTGCCAAGCTTGAACTCCTCAGGCTTTGGAGTGTTTCCTAGGTCATGTCGGGCAAGGAGCAGGGCAGGCAGTAACTTGCCCACTCCTGTATGCTGCTCTTAATAATTTAGTATCTTGGTATTTCGTAGTGGGTGTTGACCAGGAGTGCACAAGCCTGGCAGAATACACAAGTGGCATGTCACCAACTTGCTGTTCGAAAGCTTAAGTGAACACTGATGTTGGTTCCGGCTACTAGCCATTAGAACCACCATTCCCAGTCAGTATAGAGATACACTCACCTTCACGAGACCTGAAATGTCCCAACTGAGTGAGATATGATAACACACTCCACAACATGGGTCAATAGATACACCAACACTGTAGTCCCACTTCACACACTCGACCAGCTCCACACATTCTTACTACAGACTCGCACATACGTAATACCCAACACTTCTGAGTAACCCAACTCTCTCAGCAGCTCTTCACTGGAGTGTAACCCACTCTAAATGTCCGTGCAGCTCACAGGAGCTGTGTTTAAAAAACCAGCTAGACCGGAACTCTTCTGTCTCTTAAAGACTTCAGCAGCCGCTTCTATAGAACACACAGACCACATGCAATGACGTGGTGGGCTCTGAGCCCATGACATCACTTACATTGCTCGCTTTCCTGTTTTTCTTTTGAAGACCTGAACACATGGAAGTAGCCAGATAAAGGAGTCTACATACGCACCTTCTTCTTGTTGTTTTCTCACATCCTTGCTGAAAAATAGACAGCACAGACTAGGCATGAACTCTGTCCTGGTCTGAGCATGGTTTTATACTGGTCTTCATGCTGGTTGACCCAGCAACTCCATTTCCATGATGCAGAACATGCTGGTTTTGCTAGATCGGGAACTCTTCTGGTACTCCTAAAGACTGCCATCAGTAGCTTCTACAGAATCAGTAACAGGGTGGTGTGTGAGATATGGCATCATCTAAAGTTTCCCCTTTGCCAGTGCAGTTCCTTTCTGCTTTGAACCAAAAGTGAACACAGTAAACAGAGATAAAATAGACATAGAGGTCATACTCACCTCTTCGTTGCTTTCACATCCATATGCAAAAAAAAAGAAGCCAACAAATTATGAGTGCCATGCTAGTCTAAGATGGTGGTCTTTGAGATCCACTTCCTGTTTTTCTGTTTAGACCATGCATCATTTCTATCTGTGTGCATGCAACGGGACCACAAGAAACCCCACCCTCATGGCCAGCATACCAAGCATCATAAAACATAATGCTATGATTTGTATCTGGGATTGTCGTTATTCTCCATCCATCTTTCTACAGCCTTCCATGTTAAGTCACGGTCATATCTTGTTTTGATGTTTGGTTTACCTTGGTAACTCTGCCATTTACCGCTGCTTTAACCTTTATTGTATAGAGGTGTGATCCTCATGGGTTGTGAAAGAGATCTATGTGGTCGATATCTCTAGTTTGAGGTAGCTATAATGGTCCCAAGTAATGTGAATGTGACTGTGGGGGGCCGAAGTTGAGCCACACTTACAGGAAACCTAACGAGGCCTTACAGACACAAACCACCAGCACAAGTGAAACACTAACTTTACTTTACACAACCCGAACAAACAAACATCTACATCTGAAGTCCTATTTCAGGTCTTGTTAGTCTTTCTACCTCTTGTGACCTAGTTCTAAGATAATAGAGGAAAAGCACTACGTACTGTAATTGATACAAACTACTCAAGAGCCTTGTAAAATAATTCTGAGAGATTCCAGAAGACTCATCGGATCATGGAGATCAAGTTTCTTTTGCTCTTCATTTTATGATGGAGAATGTCTGGAGAATATATCGGGGCGGGGTAATGTCATCCCTTCTTTCGCCATACATTGAGTTGAATACCATTATCTCCAAATGATGTGAGGGCTAACCTTTTTTAGCGTAACGGTTATGGTATTTATCTCCCAGGCTTTCTCAAAAAAATCTTATAACAAACCATGTATTAGTGCAAGTCTGAGGCCTGGTAGTTTTCTATCGACCCAGCCATATGGCCTTGGGGGGTTCAACAAAAAGCTTATTGCCCAATATACAGTCGGCTTTGCCTCAGATTTTTAGATCGCATTTGTTTTTATTTCATACATACTGAAATAAATGTATGACTCTTATTTAATATTAAATACCTTCACTCTCTTTACACTCTTTCCCTATGTCTTCTTTCCTCTACCACAACCAGAGACAGCCAGACTGGCGGCTGCAGGTGCAAGCATATATGGTGATGCCCACTGATGACATTTTGGGATCACCAAAGATGACGTCTTCAAAACGGTGATTTAATATGCCACCTACCATAACAGACTACACATATAAGTAAAATGAATAGTTGCTTCTCCAGAAGGATCAACTCAACAGACACACCTCATCAAGTTGGAGTTGTGTTGAGTGTGAGCCTGTAGAGTTGGGTGTGTCTAACGTATTTGACTGGTAGTCTAATATGATTGTCTGTTCCACAGTGGAGAACCAGGGAGGCGTCACACCAGTTCAGCTTCATAACGGGCACACCTCACGGGACTGTACATGCAGTTTGCTCATACAGCAAAGAAGAACTCTATTCAGACAACCCTCCACAGAGTCTTTACTAGATTAATCTCCAACACTGTGCATCAAACAACCGACACACGCACATCCCAACCTTGTACCCCCAACCCACATGACTGCCATGATGGTGTGCAGATGTGTTGAGAACTCTCTTGTGGCTATATTAAGTCATAAACACTCACTAGTGTGCTGAGTTTTTTGATGCAGTCATTTAAGTCACGCCTTTTTAAAGCATTCTAACAGCTACTGTCCACATTAATCAACATCCTGTTTTGTGTTTTCTGCACATGCTATCCTTTTGACTTAACACATGAGCAGTTATACTAAACCCGACTGGTATCTCCTGAGGACACACACTAGAAAAGAGGGTGTAACAGGTGGAAGAGTGACAGCAAGTTCCTAGTCAGTAACCGAGGCTACGCCTAGGACATGCTGTGCTAATTGCTACGGCTATGTGGGTAATCAACACTACAGGAAGTGGCGCACTGCTGGTAAAGGCTACAGGCCCATATACCTGAGATAATGTCTAAGGTTTTTTGTTTACAGCTGGTCTGACCAACATGGCGGAAAAGAAGACATTCAGATGTGTGTAGATATATGAAATACACTGCAGCATATACTCACATGATAGATTAAATCCCCATAGCGATAAATGGAAAAGGCATATGATAGAAAAAAGAAAAGCATAGAAATCTAAATCACAGTTGCTTGTTTGATGGAGTGAGCGGTGTTATTCGTTTACTCTGATGGTGGCATATTCAGGACTTCTCTCCAAGGTCAGAAACATAGTGGGTGAAGTTCCAGGTGTTCTACTGTGGACTACAGTAGAGTATGTCACTTCATCCTGTAGAGGAACCATAATGTTAATTAACACACAATACTAACACTTTACAGACCACTTCAGAGCTTAGCTTAATCTAGTCAGGAGCAGCTTGTTCCTTAGTAGGTGTGTGTGGTGTGTGTGGTGTGTATGTGTGTGTGTGTGTGTGTGTGTGTATATATATATACTTACCCATAATGCACACGACAATTACTAAACCTATGTGCCTAATAAACTGGCAGCTTGGTTACGTATAGTCGCTTTTGAGTATGTTCATTCATAGCTGGTGAGAAATGAACCATCATCTGTGAAGAGATATCGTATTCAGGTTACCATATATAAAGTAAGATGATTATGGATGTAGTGTCAGATGAGAGGCGTACAAAGATGTCACATGCTTAATGTGGTACAGATTACCATGTGGTAGGGAGATGATGGATTATAGTGGATTATGATGGATTCATGTACCTGAATGTCCTTAAGATGAATGATGATGATGTATGATGATGATGTGATGATGCAGTTAGTGATGTGATACAATAACTGGTTAAAGGCAAAATATGAATGCATACGTTGGGTATTTTTGTGTTAGGATATATATGTGGCATATGATGGCAACATAATGTGATTGGGTTACATCCCATCATAGCATGGTCAATAATGGGAAGTGAAATCATAAGATTTGTTATGATGGAACATAGTGAGAATATGAGGGTAGTAATGTCACACGGATAAGATATGATTAGGAGGCTGGGAACTCACCTGTGATTTCTGATGGGTCTTTGTTGACTCTCCTCCTCTGCGGCTGCGAATGAAAACCAGGGTGAGACATTTTAGATACGGAATATCGTAACATTGTGTGTGTGTGTGTGTGCTGTGTGTGGTGTGTGGCTTGGTGTGTGTGTGTGTGTGTGTTATGTGTGTGTGTGTGTGTTGTGTGTACTCTGGCCTCTCCAGTAGAGACTCTCCGATTCCCAGTAGTAGAAGAAGACCAGGAATAAAGGTAAAGGAATATATGTGATGAACGGCTCCAGAAAGAAATTTCAAGAGTTGACACACACATACTTTCTAACATATAGATATATAGATAATAGTAGATATATAGATATATATATAGGTATATATATGAACTATACTAATATATATACACACATATAAATTATATATGTATTTTGTTTCTTGAGAGAGAAAGATGTGGAGAGAGGAAGGCAGTGACAAATAGAACTAGACTATACAGATAAGAGAAAAAGATTCAGACATGCTTAAAAACCACGTCAGGAACGATGCAGGAAAGGCGTTAAACAGTCCTCCAGGTTTTAAATGGAGATAACCAGAAGGCTGCCATGTCTCTTAGTAAACGGTGGGTTGTTGGTCCACAGTGCTTCTCAACTTGTCTTTATCCTCACTGAGAGACAGAGCTTCACACCCCGGTGCATCAGTCCCCCGTTCTCCGGGTCTCATCTCTTAATAAAAACCTTCACACATGCACCATAACAGCTGTTTACCAGAGACTTGAGCTCAGGTCCATTCTCGACCCTCCGTACAGGTCAGGAGCGGACCCTGACCAGTCCTGAGGTTCAGGATCGAAGGTGATTTTGGGGAAGGGGTCACATCCTCCAACAGTACTCCTTGAGGACTCCTTCCAACCATAATCTTTTTTGCATTGCGCCTTGTGTGGATGACCGCTGACTTGAAGGAGTTGGGCCACAACGTGCAAGGACCTCACTAACCAGACAAGCCGCCAGTTCTCCCACCCCAGTCCAAGTCAGGTTCTCGCAACTTCCACCCAGGCGTCCGGATTATTTGAGGAAGTCACAGTCCTGACCAGTATTGGGGAATTTCAGTTTTGTGCTGTACCAGATGAGACCCACATTCCGCAGGCTCCCCCAGGAAGCGGAACTTCCCCCAAAGAGGAACAGGCCTTTTCCAGACCATGCTAAAAAATCTAAAATTCTAAAAAGTCCCAGGTAAAAGATAAACAGGGCCAGGAAATTTCAAGAAGAAACCTGGTGTATCCCTGGTTCTGTCTGCACAGCATGCATAAATCATATCTGTCGCATTTTTACACTCAAAGAACAAAGAAGAACTTAGATGGAGCATCCCTTTCCATTACATTCGTAACATGGAAACAGTAGGGAGTGCACCAGCGCCCCATATGCTGTGATGTCTAGGTCAACTAAAGAAGACATTTCTTTTAAGACATTTATGTGGTGCGTTTTCAGATTGCCATTTGACTGAAATGAATGAAAATCCCTTTTTTCCTTTTTTTTGTTATTTCGACAATGTAGAAATAGAATAAAAAAAATTGTGGCCAGTTGACAAACGGTGAGCACATAACCGTTCAGTGTTCACTCTGCCACCTAATGTGGCTGTATCTCACCAATTAGTCTTTCAGTGGAAGTGTGGTTTTGAAGGGTTTGGACTGGGTGTGTACATTTGACCACTTGCAGGAGCATGGGTAGTAGGAGGTGGTCCCCTCTGTAGAGAGAGAAGGTTCTATAGTTTACTGCAGTTACGAACTCAACCCGCAGGTGTTTATCTCCCCGCCTGAAGTTACTACCACCTTAAAAACACAACAGCCTTATTCGTTGTCCAGGGGAGATTATAACAAACCTGAACACTGGCATGTGCAGGAGGGTGCTTCTCTGGTAGAGGTTTTCTAAAGTCATTTTCACGAACGGACACTCTCTACAGGACTGTATGTGACCCGTAATGAAGGGACTCAACTTTGTTAAAACTCACACAGTTGGTTCTTTATTGAATGTTAACCGTATTAAGATATGACATACCAATTAAATTAACTGAGAGTGTTTTTTACCTTTCTAAGGCGCGTCTAATATTGATATGTGAATCTTTAACAGCAGCACTGGTTACACTCCTCCATCCTCTGCAGTCAGTGTGTGATAGAGTAAAGAGAGAGATTTCCTGGAGAATGATCATTTACAGGGGGCTGGGGGGAACTCTGTTTCTGTACTCGGTCACTACTAATGATATATAATTCGGGCCCCCCGATTGGTGTTCTTTGGCATTTGCTTTCTTCCAGCTTGAACTCCCTCAGGTTTGGTCTTGTAGGTCAGTGCAGTAGCAGGGCAGCAGAGAGTAGACCCTCCTGTATGTTGCTCGGATAGTCCTGTATTGGTTTTTCACTGTTCCCAGAGGTGCAGCCTGTAGAAACACAACATCAGTAAGATAAGATTAAACTCTATACTCTGAGATGAAATCCATCACTACAGATTATATTGGTAAGTATGTGGTTTAAACCCTCAGATTGGATGAGACACAATGTGTATTTAAAATAGGATAATGGGGACCAAATGAATGCCAAAAACAAAATTGGATTAAACACAGGAGTATAATATGAAGAACATTTTTTACCTTCGATCTGTAACGTGGTCCAGCAGACGATATGTGAAAATAAGGTCAGGTTTGAATATATTACTAATATCTGTATGACATCTAGCATTTCAGGAACATAAAACTGCACTCCACCTTCAGAGACGACTGAAGCCAAGTGAAGGAAGAAGATACACAGTCAGCAAAATGGTCACTAGTACAACAACACTTGAGACCACCCGCACACTGACCGATCCACACACCAGCACTAGCACTCACCATGTATACCCAACACTGAGTACCCAAACTCGTTCTCAGCAGCTCTTCACTGCGAGGGTAACCCATCTAATGCTCTCGGTGCAGCTCACAGGAGCTGCGTTTTAAACAGCTATGACCGGAACTCCTCTGTTCGTCTGTAAAAGACTGTACGTGTCAGCCGCATTCTACAGAGTCACAAACCACACACGATTGACACAGAAAGTCTCAAGAGTTGGGAAACCCGCTTGTTGTTCTATGTTTGTGTGAGATACATCAATTTCCTCAGTGTTATGCAAGTGGACACAGACAGCAGAAAACAAGACATAAGATAGACTCGGACTCTCTGTTCTCCATCACGACATTCAGTAAAAAAGGCAGCACAAAACAC
>JAMWET010006337.1:0-25080 GCA_024036415.1 Prochilodus magdalenae | reverse complement strand
AGGTAAATGAAGAGACCAGGGAGGAAAGAGAGAAACCGACAGAGAGAGAGAGATTAGAGAGAGACAGAGAGAGACAGAGAAAGAGAGAGAGAGAGAAAGAGAGAGAGAGAAGAAAGAGAGAGAGACAGAGAGAGAAGACAGCGAGAGACAAGACAGAGAGAGAGAGACAGAGAGAGAAAGAAAGAGAGAGGGACAGAGAGAGACAGAATAGGAGGAGACAGATAGATGAGCGCGCTCGCGGCCCTCCCCCCCCCCCCCCCCCAAAAAAAAAAAAAAATAAAAAAAAAAAAAAAAAAACCCCCACAAAAAAAAAAAAAAAAAAAAAAAAAAAAAAAAACAAAAAAAAAAAAAAAAAAAAAAAAAATGCAGAGAGAGTGAGAGAGAGACAGACAGAGAGACAGACAGAGAGAGAGAGAAGACAGAGAGAGAGAAAGAGAGAGGGACAGAGAGAGAGAGACAGAGAGATTGTTGGAAGAACGAAACAGAGAAAATGGCTGCATAGTAAGGCGGAGTATAAAGAACAATAGAATGAACAGTGAAAAAAGGCTACAAATGGAGAAAAAGAAAAGAGAGAAGAGAGTGAACAATGAAAAGACTATAAAGAATAAAAGTAAAAAGACAATAAGACCATAATGACAGCAAGAGAAAGAAAGAAAAGAAGGCTTTAAGGAGAGAAAGAAAAGAGAAAGTAACCAAAAAAGGTGAGGCTAGAAGGAGAGAAAGATAGAGGGTTAAGAAAAGTAATCGGACTAAGAAAACAAAAGAGAAGAATGAAGCTACACAGAGAGAAGCAGAGAGAAGACTTCAAGAAGAAAAAGAGAGGGAAGAAAAGAAGACAATAAGGAATAGAGAAATGAAAAGATGATGACTATAAGGAAGAGAAAGAAATAGAGAAAAAAGACTAAGCAGAGAAAGAGAGACGTATAAGAAGAGAAAACGAGAGAACAAGAATAAAGACTATAAGGGAAAAATAAGAAAAAGAAGGAATAAGGCTATAAGGAGAGAAAGAGAGTGATAGAGAGGGAGGGAGAGAGTTTTTTGTGTTGATAGGAACTGCAACTCCCTTAATGTCCACTAGGTGGTGATAATCAGACCTGAAGGACTGGAGTGCATTAGGAGCTGAGCGCGTCTGAGCACATATGTGTGTGTGTGCGTGTATAAGTATATGTGTGTGTGTGTATATGGGGGTATGAGTGAGTGTGTGTGTGTGTGTGTATGTGTGTGTGTGTGTGTGTGTGTATGTATGTGTGTGTGTGTGTGTGAGTGGGTGTGTGTGTGAGAGAGTGTGTGTGTGTGTGTGTGTGTGTGTGTGTGTGTGTGTGTGTGTATGTATGTGTGTGTGTGTGTGTGTGTGGGTGTGTGTGTGAGAGAGTGTGTGTGTGTGTGTGTGTGTGTGTGTGTATGTATGTATGGGGCTATGAGTATGTGTGTGTTTGTGTGTATGTGTGTGTGTGTGTGTGTATGTATGTATGAGTATGTGTGTGTGTGTGTGTGTGTGTGTGTGTGTGTGTATGAGTATGTGTGTGTGTGTGTGTGTGTATGTATGTATGAGTATGTGTGTGTGTGTGTGTGTGTGTATGTATGAGTATGTGTGTGTATGTATATATGAGTATGTGTGTGTGTGTGTGTGTGTGTGTGTGTGTGTGTGGGTGTGGGTGTGTGTGTGTGTGGGTGTGTGTGTGTGTGTGTATGTATGTATGAGTATGTGTGTGTGTCTGTGTGTGTGTATGTATGAGTATGTGTGTGTATGTATGTATGAGTATGTGTGTGTATGCGCGTGCGTGTGTGTGAGACACCGGGCTGTGAGCAGTGACTAGTCAGGCTTTAGAGGGAGGGGGGATAAAGACAGGCCCGGCCTGAACGCCCTCATTTTCTGCCCTATTAATAGCCCCCTGCGGGCTGCATGTTTATTAGTCATGTAGAAGACAGGGCCGTGATGGACACGTCCGCTCATTACCAGTTAGTGTTGCTTCAGAAGGAGCAGTGAGGGCCCTGCTGGAGTCATCAGTCAGCCACAGTCTCCTCCTCAGTGGCCCGCTGCGGAGCCCGGCTCCTCACTCCTCACACTAAAGCTTCAAAGCTGAGAGTTCAAATCAACCAGCAGCTCAGACTTCAGACTGATCATGTGACCAGAATCTTATTCACCAGCCATAGAAACAACTAAGACAGAAAGTCTGAGGTCAGCAGTTCGGCTGAAATGGGAAGGGAGTTCCCTCTGTTGAGTATAAACACTCAATGTTGGGACATTGGTGTGAGGATTTGATTGTATTCAAAGTTTTTGTTCTGATATATATGTATATACTCATCATCAAAGGAACCGTTGCACCCAGAAGGAAGCTGTAGAGGTTCCTAATGGTGTCCTGTGATAATCCATCTCATCCCACATGTGGCAACAAAGCGGTCATCAAGGTGCAGACCACAGTCCCTCCGAGCGGGACTAGCACTGAAGATGACCTGCTGCCATATTGAGTCCCTCCATGACAGCCTGGCATGACACCATTGCAGTCTTTGGTGACGTTGGTGATGTACGACGTCGTCCTAATGTAGTCCTGCATGGTGCAGCCATCTGCCAATGGTGCAGGCACTAACAGGATGACTCATGGAGGCATCACCCCTCACTGAATGTCCCAGGTTGTGGATGTTGGGTACCAGTTTGATAAGACGCATCCCACTTACACCACATGCGTTCACCATGTATGTCATTCCTAGCGTTCTACATATAGCCCCTTGAGCTCATACTACCAGCCTAAACAGGAGAGAGTGCTGATATCTATCCTAACTGAGAGGATGAACAGCTAGGAGTATGCAGTGTAACTGCAGACTGTTGCTCCTACCTACATGGGCACTCACCAAACCAGTCGCTCAATACCTACAGAGAGGATTAAGCTAAGTTCAGCATAAGTTGTCAGTACAGTGCATTTGCAATATAGGATACACTGGGCTAGATCTCATTCCATGGCAACAACCACCAACTGAGGGGATATCTGTGGGAAGAGCACCCGGTACCATCCCCTCAGTACAGTTCCAGATAGTGTTCATATCTACACCAGTGCTCCCCTGACCCTGTGGCTTCATGGACACCCAACACCCCTAGGGACTCTGTACGTTTTCCCTCAGCCTGAGGAGAACATTCGGTCCCAGAGCTAATACAGGCGGTGTGTAACTTTCCCAATGGACAGCATACACCTCTCCATGCACACTCATCATTGAGTCCTCCTCCTGGATTATTATTCTTCGGTTGTGGTCACCATCTGCGTGTCCCTCATAAGCCCGTGACTAGACAAAAAAACTGTTTATAAACACTTATTTAAAACTATTTTGGGTCATCCGGGGCAGATTACACATAATAAACAATAGATAATACACGAGACGAGCGCCGTGAGTATACAAGCCCAAATCCAACCACACACACCGCACAGACAAGGTCCGAGGAACGGAATGCATTATTGTCCGGCTTGGACCACACACGGGAGCCTGTAAACAGAGAGGAGGAAAGGGAAGAGGGGAATAAGAGCACCCAGAAACGCAATACTTAAAAGGGCTTGAGCTTAGTCTTAAGGTTAGTCCCGACTGAGAGTATTGGGGGTCAGAGGGGGTATTTCAGGATGAAAAAAGGAAAAATCTTTTTTTCCAAATTCTGGGAGAAGTTCTATGTAAGCAAAGGCCTTCGGGGTATTACAGAAAGTGTCCACTAGAGGGCTCTCAGGTGCAAAGTGAAAGCCATGGTCTGTGGAGGCTGGTGATTTCCAATACAGGGTTGTACAGTATAACGAAACACACACCCACACCCACACACACCCACACCCACACACACACACACACACACACACACACACACACTCACACACACACACACACACATACATACACACACACACACATACACATACACACAAACACACGCACACACCCACACGCACACACACACACACGCCCACACACACACACACACACACACACACCACACACATACACACACATACACACACACACACACCACACACCCACCCACCCACCCACGCACACACACATTTATATATATATATATATATAACAGTAACTATAGTAACTGTGCATTGTGTGTAAGAGCCGTAACTCTATGTCAGAATGTTAATACTACAACTGAGGTTCAGTTGCCATAGCCAGGTGTGCAGTTAAGTATGTGATTGTAAACAGTAGAAGGTATATAAAGTGTTCAGTGCAGGTTGTGAGAATAGCAGCCCAGTGTTCAGGTGAACAGCCACACAGCTTGCAGTACAGATGTGCAGTATATAGACAAATATAATATAGAGTTAAAGCGCTGTGCAAACAGTCCAGTCAGCTGGTGGAGTCTCGTGTGTGTGTGCTGGCGTGATCAGGGCTAGGTCAGTACCGTCTTTAGTGGTGGTTGTAGTCATGTTCTGGTAGGAGCTGCAGGTGTGACCCATTTGACGGCTCTAGGATAAATGCTGTTCCTGAACCTGGTGGTTCTGGCTCGGATATTCTGGTACCTGTTTCCGGATGGCAGCGGTTGGAACAGGGGATGGCTGCGGTGTGTGGGGTCAGAGGACATGTTGACTGCTTTTGATCAGATACACTGCTAAGCGAAGGCTCGTACCAAAATACCATAATCGGGAAGGGATAAATTCGCCTTTTTTTTATATAAGCCGATTTAACGCTCGGTGGGTGTATACCAGGGTAATCGGTAAGTTCTATCACGATATCGTCCTTGTGTATTGGCTACGCCCCCGATTTTTAATTGCGTTGTGAGTTTGGTAAATCCAGATCAATAAAAGCCCATTTGAAAGCATGTCTGTCCAGTCTAAGACTATGTGCCTATTCATTAACCTATTCCTGACCTCCTTGAGAAACGGTAGGTCATTTCACCAAACTGGTGCCTAATGGACACGGACACATGCGGCAGTTCTACTGCCCCTATGAGTTTATGCGGTCTCCACAGAGAACTCAGCTTCAGGGCCACAATATACATGTACATGGTCTTATGAATATCTTCCCAAGTGCTGATACATATCTGCTGTAGTGCACCACATTTCTCTCCTCCCCATGTAAACTAGGGGGTCCTAATCCTGGGTAACACCTTTGTAGGCATTGCCCTGACCAACCACAAGGCTCACATCTCTGGCCCCGCCCACACAAAACAGTTTCAGAGTCAGGGAAACTTAGGGAGCTAATGCTAACCCAACATAACAAAAAGCTAGCATGCTACCACCTGTCTGTTGCTGCCTGTCACCTCTTCATGCATTTGTCATGACATCACAACGTGATCACAACAGGTGCACCTCCGGGTCAGAGGAGAGGGCAGAGAACCCTAATTGTCTGCATCCAGTTACTGCTTCTGCCTGTCAGTACTCCTCCTCCTCTACTCCGTGACTCGGGCTGCATCTCAGTGGTGTACTACACACTAACACTACACTACATAGTATGTAGTAGGATTGACAGGGTGAGTCCTGCAGGCTACACACAGTATCAGCACACCGTATCGTTTCTAACTAACAGGAAATGACGAAGTACTGGACTGGATTACTTACTGGAGTGCATGGAGTGCAATGCTGTTTGGACAGATTTGAGTTGAACTCACACTTATACACCATTCCCGGTCCTGCCTCCATCACAGCCTCTGTGGTGTGTGCTCTTTTTTCCAGAGATGCGAAGCTCCTGCTCTTCCATTTTCCCCCCCCCCCTTTTTTTTTTTTTTCCCATAAAAAACTCCATTTCCCATATTCCCCAGTTTTACTTATTTGGGCCGTCGTGGGCATGGAGCTTAAGGAAAAACAGCCTTGTCATCATGTCAAGGCTGCCAGTTCGAATTCCCTGTACCGGAAGGGCAGGACTGAAGTTCCCCTGAGCAAGGCACCTAACCCAACTGCTCCATGGTCGCCATGGGATAGGGCTGACCACTACCTCCGGGCAAGTGTGCACAACTGCCATTCATAGTGTTTCATCTGGACAGACGGAGTTAAAGGCTCAGGTCGATATTCCTCTGAAAATCTTCACTCAGAACCTGATTCATCACGCCATCTTACTGACTGTCCACTTCCCAGAGAAGGCAGAGGATACATCAGTGTACACTATCCAGGAAGACCTGTATGTACTCTAACATGCTCTAGCTGGAGACACAGCCAGAGATCGTCCAGTTACATCACTAAAATCAAATTCTCTCCTCCATTCCTCCACATGTTCAAGCCAGCGCCTCAGTGTGGCCAATCACAGACCTGCACATAATGCAATGGCAGAAGAAAGACCCACTACACTTTTCCAGCAGGGTCTTTATGTGCCCAGGTCACAGTTCCTACTGAAAAGCAGACTGGAGAGCGGTGAGCAATGGTCAACAGTATGGGGTCACTTCATATGTCTCCTACATGGAACAATCATGAATACATTTGTATGTTTATTATTTATACATGTTGTAGTTGCAGGTAGGTCCAATTTCTATTCACCTACTGCCCTACCTGTTGAATTGACTTCCTCTATATTTAATTTTATATTTTCCCAGCACGTTAAATTCAGCACCCAAACAGTAATGGTGTGTTTAAACACACACTGAGTTCCCTGTAGATTTTTAGATTTTCTCTTTTAACTCTTGGATGTATCTGTATGTAAGGGATTTGTAATTACTAGTATTGGCCACTAGATGTCAGCAAACGCTCATTGATTTCAGCAGGCACCGCCATCTGTCACATGAGCTGAGGAATCTAAACATACAGGTATAACACACTGTCCTGTACCTTAAACGAACTTTCTTTTAGATATATCACTTTAGTCATGTTTTAATTTGAAACGTCCTAGTGTTTCCTCATTTGTAACACACTGTGAATTACCACAGTCTCCAAAAGAGGCTAAATACACTCATCATCTACAGGGGTTGGACAATGAAACTGAAACACCTGGTTTTAGACCACAATCATTTATTAGTATGGTGTAGGGCCTCCTTTTGCGGCCAATACAGCATCAGTTGGTCTTGGGAATGACATATACAAGTCCTGCACTTGCAGTGGGCCAGAGGGGATTTTAAGCCATTCTTCTTGCAGGATAGTGGCCAGGTCACTTACGTGATGCTGGTGGAGGTTCGTCCTTTTTGGGTGGTATGCTGACATTACCCTGGATACCGTGGCTCTTGATACATCACAAAGACTTGCTGTGTCTTGGTCACAGATGCGCCAGCAAGCAAAAAAAAAAAAAGACGTGCACCAACAATCTGTCCTCTTTTGAACTCTGGTATGTCACCCATAATGCTGTGTGCATTGCAGTATTTTGAGCAGAACTGTGCTCTTACCTGCTAACTGAACCTTCACACTCTGCTCCTACTGGTGCAATGTGCAATTAATGAAGATTGGCCACCAGGCTGGTCCAATTTAGCCATGAGACCTCCCACACTAACATGACAGGTGTTTCAGTTTCATTGTCCAACCCCTGTATATAGCCTAGAAGGAGTCAGCCCACAGGAATGAAACTGGGTGTGCAGGTATGACAGGTATCTACTGATTCTAGATTGACCCTGGACCTTACGTGTGACAATAGCAAAGATGGTTCTTGACGCAATACCTGACCGACCCAACAGCCACGATAACAGACATTCAGTGAGCAGTGGTGTCCTCCATGAGTCAGCCTGTTAGTGCCAGCACTTTTGGTAGATGGCTGCACACAGGCCATTACGACGACTGCCCCTAACATCACGTCAATGTCACCAAAGACTGCAACGGTGTAATACCAGACTGGCATGGCGTGACTCTGAATGACAGCGGGTCATCTTCAGTGACGAGTCCCTCTTTTGTCTGGGTGGCAGCAACCAACAAATTCGTGTGGAGGCTCCATGGTCAGAGCCAAGATGAACAAACTGTTGTCTTGTGTCACACGTCCAGAAGGCCTGGTGTCACTCCACCTCCACCCCTACCACACCATCTGCAGGAACTGTGTGAGGATATTTAAGCTGCATGGGATGGATTATCACAGGACACCATTAGGAACCTCTACACCCCAATGCCAAGACTGGGGTGTTGTGTTAGCCATACTGAGAGACAGACTTCTGTATGTGTAGCTCAATAAATATTCCCCATATCAGTCTAAATGTATTATCAGTTATTGTTCCTGGTAACCTTTATCTTCCTTCCCAATAGCACTGCAATCCCACACCTCCTTCTGGGTGCAGCTATTCTGTTGACGATGTGTGTACATGAACTTGCCTAGTCTTGATGGGGACAGTTTTGGGGTATTACCATGTGGTTCTACTGAGTTCCAGTTTCTCTGTATCTTTTATTATTTTTTACATATACAATTTTTTTTTAATTTGGTGTCCTGAAACAATCCCTAGCTTCTCTCTAGGTGTGTTCTTGCCTACCTTTCCAGGATGCGTGCATCACTGTGAGAATATAAAGGTGTTGTCCCATCCCAGGCTGTCTGGATCTGACGCACCCCTCGCTGTGCTCATATGGCAGGCATATGGGCACTGTGGTCGCCCTCCTCTCACTCTACCCGCCTCCCCCCGCCCCCGTCTTCTCATCAGGCTGGAGTGAGTTATATCAGGCTTCGCTCCGGCCTGACTGGTGGAATTCCAGATCCGTCCCGTTTAACTGCCACCGGGCCTGAGCCAGCCGCTTTTCCGTCCCCCTAAAAATCGATCCCGCTTTGATCGCTTCACACTTCCCCAGGCCGTCAGGACGCCATGCTGTCGTACTCGTTCCTGTGATAAAACGGTTTGTAGGCCGTCTTGGCTCTGGCAGAGCTGTAAGGTGATACGCCTGTGTCTGCCATATAAAACACATCTTGAAGCTTTATCACGACGCCTTCCGCTAATCTGTCCTCCTTTTGTCCCTTTTCACACAAAGGCATTGTTATCAGGCTGGAAAGTCACAGAGGCCATGGCTGGATGCTTTGGGTTATCTGAAACAGCCCTGCATACAATGTCCAAAAGACAGGTTTCAGAAAGTTTCAGGACTCCGTTTTCCTTGAAAGTCTCAAACGCTGGTCTGACTTATGGACAACTTCCTTCCAGAGCCTTTACAAAACACCTCTGTCAATAGCATACTTCAGTCGTTCGCTATTTGGCCAAATGTATGTGGACATGATGGGGAAACTTGACAGTCACACCTATATAAGCTTGTTGGACATCCCCCAGCAAAACCAGGGGCATTCATAAGGTGTTGGCCCCCTTTCCAGCCATAACATCCTCCACTGTTCTGGGAATGCGTTCCAAATTCTTTCAGAATTTTTCCCAGTTTGGTCTAAAGAGCATTTGTGAGGTTGAACAAGAAGGCCTGACTTGCATTTGGCATTCCAGTTCATCCCAAAGGTGCTCAGTAGGGTTGAGGCCAGGGGCACAGTGGGTTGAGGCCAGTGGTCTTATGCACAGGGGCACAGTCATAATAGAACTGGAAAGAGCTTCCCCCTGAAACTGTTGCCATACATCTGAAACCAAACCCTGTAAACAATCCTCCTCAGACCATTATTCCCCCTCCACCAAACTTGGCATTATGCGTTCCTGTAGGTAGTGTTCTCCTGGCATCAGCCAATCCCAGATTCCTCCATCAGACGTCCAGATGTCCTCCGGACTTCTCATGTCGCTCCAGAGAACATGATTGCACTGTCCCAGAGTCCAGTGGTGGCATGCTTTACACCGTTCCAGCCAACACTTGGCATTGCACATTTTATAAAGCGCACACGTTTGTGCTTGTGTTGCTTCCAGAGGCAGTTTGGAAGTTTGCAGAGATTGACAGATGATTCCATTTCTCAGCAGTAGGCTTTACAGTTGGCTGGATCTAACACGGAAGACAGACTTCACAAATTGACTTGTGACAAAGGCGGCATCCTAAATCAGTACCATGTTTAAGGTCACTGAGCTCTTCAGTATGACCTGTTCTACTGCCAATGTTTGCCCATAGGCATCGTATGGCTATATGCTTGTTAGCTATAGGTGCAGCACCTGAATTTGCTAAACAGATACACATACTTTTGGCCAGATTGCGTACAGTGGGGTGCGAAAGTTTGGGCAGCCAAAGCTTGGGCAGTGACAAAGCTGAAGCTGCGCCGGGGCTAAATCTTCCAACAAGACAACGACCCTAAACACTGCTCAAAATCTACTAATGCATTCATGCAGAGGAACAAGTACAATGTTCTGGAATGGCCATCTCAGTCCCCAGACCTGAATATTATTGAAAATCTGTGGTGTCACTTAAAGAGAGCTGTCCATGCTCGGAAACCATCAAACCTGAATGAACTAGAGATGTTTTGTAAAGAAGAATGGTCTAAAATACCTTCAGCCACAATCCAGACTCTCATTAGAAGCTATAGGCAGCGTTTAGAGTTATTTCTGCAAGTTTTTTTTTTTGGTGCCCAAATTTATGCACCTGCCTACTTTTGTTTAGACAATTATTGCACACTTTCTGTAAATCATATAAACTTCATTTCCCTTCTCAAATATCACTGTGTTTGTCCCCTATATGATATATTTAACTTATTTTTTTCATCCATACAATCAATGCTTTATAAAGGTAAATCAGTAAAATTAACAACGCTGCCCAAACTTTCATACTCCACTGTATCTGTTTCCAGTATGTCAGATTCAATTTGGTTACCAAACAGTAATATTATCAAAGATTCTCAGGAATGTTAGTCCTAATTCTTGGACGATAAACAAATTTAGGTTGAGCTGACACTGAAGTGTCGATCGTAGTCCACTATGTCACGAAAACTGATGGAAATGCCCCAATAATGTTTTAATTTTCATTCCATCGTTATCCTGTATAACTGAGCTTTGTTACTGTGCCCATACGGCTGATATATGCAAATGCTCTCTGAACTTAAGCCCCCTGACTGACATAGCATGTAACACCTCCACAAGCACCAATAACAGCTGTGACTGGATTTGGCATGGACTGGACAAGTTTCTGGATGCAGGCCACATCAATATTCAGACACTCTGGCATCAAAGAATTGGTCAGTTGGTCCAGATTTGGCGGAAGCCTTCCCTGGTGTAATACTGGTTGCTCCAGGTAATTCCTACAGATTTCCAGGAGGATTTAAATCGGGAGGTTTGCGGGCCAGTCCAGAAAGGAGAACGCTCCTCCTGACTGTTCATCATACCAATCAGTCACATTAGCAGCCCTGTGAACGCGAGAACTGTCATCTTGGAATAGCGGGATAGGAATGTTATGTTCCTCTGTAAGATGATCAAGCTCCCTGTAGACACTGTGGTTCAAATGGACCATCACCTCAAGCAAAGAACCCATTTCCACCTAATTAAACACCCTGAGAACATCACACAGGGGACTCGTTTTTGGTCTGGGGAGCTAGCAAATTGTTGTCCGTAAGAAAGGGAAAATGGAAAAATCCCCAACAAAATAAGCTTTCAGCTTTTTCTTTTGGATTGCTGCTTTGGTCCTTTTGCTCCCAACAGCCAGGAACAGTACGAGTTTTACTCATCTCCCACTCCTCTAATGGATGCTCCAAAACTGTCTACAGTAATAACACTCCATATCACTTCAGTATGAATGGATAGGGGTTAGGCGGAATGGGTGGACATATTGTAACATCGTTACATGAATTATATATATAGCTAATTTTCCAACTGTATGACTGAGGGAATGATATCAATGTCTGAAAAGTACAAGAAGTTCTGTTTTCCACAAAAATGGGCCCTTTAAATGTAGAAAGCAGGCTGTGTACTGTAGCTGAAGTACGAGCAGGCTTTCCCTGCGAGCCCGTATTCAGTGGGAGGAATTCCCTCCCTCTCTCTTTCTCTCTCTCTCTCTCTCTCTCGGTCTCTCTCAAACCCAAAAATCGACAGCCAGATCCTGGCGCGTGTGCGGAGATGTTGTAATAAGCCGCTCTCCAAAGAACGTTTCATAACCGTCTCGACAGTCTGCCACCGCAGTCATGCCAGTCTGCCCCTGAATACGAGACGTCCCTGACACGCCGCCAGCCTGCGTGACGAGGTGGAATGGCTTTCGGAGGCCCTTTTCCACCATCAGCTCACTTCCAGAGCCACGGCGCGAGCAGCCAGCAGCCGCTGCATTCTGGGGCAAGAAAGTGCTGGTCTCTCAAGGGCCTGGTGGTTTCTGGGAATTGAGGGAAGAGTCTAGACGGGACCCCAACATCATCCGTCTGCTGACCCAGAGAGTCGGCGAAGTTCTAGACCTGCCTAATTTCAGGAGCTTGCAGTTTCAGGGCATACTGCGGTTTCTGATTCTTCGGACAGGGTTACGCTTCCTTGATCTTCCTAAACTGTCGAAAGCCCAGTTGAAAATGTGGGACAGAGATGCATGAAAACCCTGTCAGATTTGACGTATAGCTTTTTGCTATTTATAAACTAAGTAAACAGCGAAGGGGGTGTCTAAAATAAGAGCTGGGAATGGTTTAGTAGAGCACTATGCTAATAAGCTAGTGAAATACCTTACGTGTTAACGGAAGAGTTTAGTACTCGTTACAGCTTCCAGGAGATCATAGTTAGGTCTCCCGTCCCTACTTCACTTGGTGCTAACCAACATCTACATCATCTAGCTGATGCTCTTATCCAGAGCGACTTACAAGGTTAATCATATTACAGGTGGGCCAATGTAGTGTTAGGAGTCTAGCCCAAGGACTCTTATAGGTGTAGCACAGCATAGTCACCCAGACCAGGAATCGAACCCCAGTCTCCCACATGGGACGGTAGCTTCCTTTTGAGTAGTGGTGTCATCCGTTGTGCCACACCAACCACAGAAACCACACCAACATAGCCATCTGTTAGCTTATATAGCCAAACCATGGCATTTCCCATGCCACAACAGTTAAATGAACTAACATCTGAAGTACAACCACTTCTCAAGGCTCTGGTTCCTTGTCTGTACCACAGTGGTTTGAAACGTGGTGGAACTGAACCACTGTCACGCCTCCGGGTCTCCCTAACACCGCCAAACTCCCGGACTCCATTTCCCTATCCGATGACGTCACACTCACATGACCCCGGTCAACCAATCATTCACGTTCTAGCTCACCCGAGTACTGATTTGTTTCACCTGCCGCTCTCTGGTTCTCGACCTCCACTAGTCTCTTCTACCTATGACCTGCCATTACCCTTTTGTATTGCATGCTCGTCCATTGTTGTTGTTTATCCTCCTGAGACCTGCACTGGCTTGGTGTGCAATTTTAATTTCTCCTAGCTATTTGTGTTTAGTAGGACCTAGCAAGTATAAAAACTCAATGGTGTCTTTGTACAGGAAGTTGTATTTTACCATAGTTTAATAAAAGTAATGAAATGACAAAAACAGACACGTTTTTTTCCCTGGACAGTGATGATATATTGTGTTGTCAATGCTAAAATGCTGGTCACCCAGTAAGACCATGCTAGTGGCATGCTAAACCAGCCTCAGACCAGCACCAGATTGGCATTAACCAGATCAGTTTAGTCTATCTTAGCTTAAGACTATTGACTATTGGCCAAAAATTGGTATTGACTATTATCTCTCCATTTCTATACCTATGAAATGACTTTGTGTGCATTAACAAAATCCTCACCGTACCAATTAAAATGAACTTTTATACGGTTCCTCTATATGATGTTAGAAGCTCCAAGTCTAAAAGCCATGTCATGAAAACTGCCGGTCTCAGAACTGCGTCTGACTCTACAAGCCAATTTTGGATTCAGTTGAGTGCTATCATATACACTGTAAAGCCAACTCTGAAGATAGTTTTGGAGTTGAGGACACAATGTAACAACTGTGGTGTCTTAGCTTGGTTGTAGCTTCAGGGAAGACCCAAAGTGAACTCGCTACACCACGCACACAGTTTTTGCCTTGGACCCAGACTGTGACGGACTCCTGGCTGAGAGTCAAGCTTTAGGAAAATGCCTGGATGCTCACTTCTGTCCTGTAGAGGGGCGACAAACTTTCCATGGGTGCCTCTATACTTAGAAGTTCACTTACCAGTTTCTGTGTCTTTTGAGTACTGCTGAGGGGCAGCATCCACCCCACAGCTGGGTTTAAAGCATGCATTTAGGAAGGACCTGGGAGCTGCCGAGGGCAAGTGCAGAGCTGTTTGTGAACCCTTTAGCTTTATGTGAATTCCTATAGAAATATATCAGAAAATCTAAAATTTTGTTGAGATTGAGAGATGTACTAACCAATGTGTGTCGTAAAGATCAGATGATGGCTGAGTCAACCAGATTCACATCAACTGACTAAACCTCCCAACCCTCATTAACACCTATACCTAACTGGTTACTCTAGAGGCTCACATATTTTTGCCAAAAAAGACATCTTGGACCAATTTGTTCACCAAATGGATGGAAAACATGGTCTGGACCTAAATGAAGAGTGGCTCTAATTTTAAATCACACCTATGCAGAAATCCATGTAGAGCAAGGGTTCACTGGGTGTATGACAGTATGTGAAAGTCAATCTTAGCCCTTTAACATCTTCACCAGGAAAGGGAAAATAGATTTTTTGGAATGGTTGTTTGGGGCAAAGAATATTAAAGCAAGCAGTACATTTTATTTACATTAGCACAGACATCTTTAGCCTAAAGAAACAAATAGACCGTTTGGTAACAAAAATAATTTCACTGATCTTAAAGTCCTTTTTGTTGTATAAGGTTGCAGAATACTGCTCATTACAACCTCTAAAACTGTAATATGCTGATAAAACAAGTTTGTCTTCAAAATGTACACTGGAAACAAGGAGTTTTAATCATGAGAACAGTGAAAACACTGAAGGTGAATCTATTAAAAGGCTCCTATTATGAATTGTTTCAGCTTAACATACCTCTGCCGATTGGTAGAGATGGTCCAATTGTGTTCAGTAAGTTTCAACACGACTTTCATCTTTGAGAGAGAACAACCAACTCCACTCCTCCCTCCATCCCTTCCATTCCTCCTTCCCCCTTCCTTTCGTCCATCCTTCTTCCACTGTGAGAAGACACCTTAACACTATGGAGGTCTGAAAGGATGTGTAGCTATTCCAGAAGCTTCACACTGAGTTAAGGAGACACACGCATCTAACAAAGAAGCTGCTGGTGTTCTCAGAACAATGGACTGACCGACCTCAACATCACTAAATGTGTTGGGGGTTACTTGGATGCGGAGAAACAAAAATACAACCAACTTCTAAGACTGAACTTTAAGGGTGCGGCTGCAGATTTCGATGACAAACTGAAAGCAAGTCTACTGAACAGTGTGGAAGTTAATGGAGGGCGGTTTCTGACTTATTCAGGGGGCTATACCTTTCCTGACAAAATTATGTCATGGATCTAAATAAATTAGCTCAAATGAGGTCATTTGCACATAGCAAAATGCATCTCAATCACGATGACATTAAGCAAAGCAGATGAACTCTGAAGTAAGCGTCTGATTGTCTTCTTCCCTTCACATTTTTTTATATTAGCTGCCAGCTGTAAACAAACGCCTTTGCCATAGCTGGCGCTGGCATGAACTTATGAAGAGTTAGGAATTAGGCTTTATCCCGTGTGGTGTACTTGTGAGGGTGTAGGTGTTTAAAGGGTTGACTTTGGTGTGGACCACATGTACCCAACCTCAGCAGTGGCCTCCTATCCGAAATTCCTTGAGATGCAGATGAAGAGGAATCAGAGCAGGGAGGTTTGCGTGGTCTCCTACTCAGACAAGTGAAATGACTCAAACTGGCCTGATGGTGGCGCTACAGATCGGTCGGTATCTTCTAAACCCAGAGAGCTGTGCTGAATTTTTTTTTTTCCGCAGATTCTTTGGTTTATTCCACATAAACCCCGCCCCTCACTTTCTACCCTCCTACAAAAAATTGGAAGCAATTATTAGGGATTTTTATGGAAATCAAACAAAATGAAATATGCGAAAGCCCAATACGGCACATAGCTTTTCATGGTCTTTCATGATATTTGCCACTTTTTTCACCATTGCATAAATTAAATAGTCTAAATGTATTTTTGTTTTGGTTTTCAAAGAAAAACAATTACTAAACCGCTGCTTAAATCTATCGATACAACAGAAAACAATTTATACCCCAGACATCTTAATCCCAAAAGACACAAACAAAGCACAACATGACTTACATATATCACCAATAAAAACCCCATCCCAGCCGCCTGCTGTGTTCACAGAGAGTGCCTTCGTCCACACTGGCTGCAATTTGATTGCGTTTTTGTAAAGTTGGGGTTCATAGAGAATTACCGGTCTTGGCTCGAGTTATGAGCCTGAAGTGGTAAAAATCAATCATTCAAAGCCTAGCAAGGGCATGGAAGGTCCTACAGTTACCAAACATGGCACACATTGACCTTACTACAATTTGGGCACACATACCAAGAGAGAGAGCGCGAAAGAGAAATAACGCACGTGAGTTAGTGCATGGGTGCGTGCTTACGCATGGGTACATGCTCACTGATTATTTGCGTCGCTGTAGCAGCTCTGTTTCATTCTTTACTCTGTCTGGAGCTCTGTTGGGCTCGAATGCCTGAAACTGAATAAGAGCTGGGAAGCGTGAGTGGGCTCTGGTGTGGCTCTCAGTGAAAAAACAATGCGCTAAAGTGGGTATTAGCCTGGAGCAGTCCTGGAGCTAACGAGTGAAGGTTCAACTCTGATTCCCGTCTATATCCGGGAACTAGAAAAAGGTAACCGCAAACTTTCATTTCAAACGGTCATCGTTCGGTATGAGTTATTCAGCCTTTTTACTTATTTATTCGAACATCAGTTTTTTTTTACCATTTTGAGCCAAATAAAGTCGATTGCCGAACATTCTTAGCCTCCCCTAGTAATCAGCAAAACATTACAATGTCACCAGCCAATGAAAAATGTATATCTCTCTGTCGATTTTCACTTTTGTGCATCATTCGAACACAGCAGCTGCTGTTTACACTGTGTGAAAAATTCATGATGACTGGACCAACAGAATTGACCCAAAACTGCTGGGTAAGAAGTCTGGTTCCATTGACTTACATTAAAATTAAACTAGGTTTTCAGCCTCTCCTGTAAAGTTGTCATTCTGGAGACACTGTTTTCCCTTGGACAGCGGCATGTCTAGGTTTTAAGACATCCACACAAAATCAGTCTCTTTGCAAGAGTCTGAACTGCAACGGTCATCAAATAATGGATATGAGACGCTTGTAGCTTACCATCAACACACCCCTTCCTCTTTAAAAGAGAAGGGTCTGGGTTTGAATCCCCGTCTGAACTCTCAGCACACAAGTAAGGTGTTCAATTCAGTTGCTTATTTCAGATTATGTAGCTTTTGAAACGCAATCATTAGCACAGCTTCTTACAGCCTCACAAATCTCATGGTGCTTGGACCCCGCAGATTACCACTTGGAGCCATGCTTTAATTTGTCACTGAGTTGCACTATGCTTGTAATCTGAACTGAGCGACTGTAGACAAGCAAATTAGCTCATGTCACCGGCTAAGGCACAAGCCAAAACTAGACATCAGAAGGCTGTCCCATATGTATATGTTTAATCATAGGCTTTAAGTGGCTTTTGGGCCCGGGCCTAGTCAAGTAGACTTCACCAAGGACACACTGTGGGTGTATAGCTCTGGGAGCTTATGAGGTTCCTTTAAACCCTAAAATTAGCCATGGAACGTCTTACAGTTGCATTCTTCATGAGAAAGTACAAAACTGTAAGCCCCCCAGTTGGGCCAGGGCCCCATAATTCGGTGTTTTAAAGCTTTATGCTAAATACTTCAAATCAGGAGAGGCTCGTTAATTAGCTAATTAGTTGAATCAGCAGGAAAATACAGTAAACATGCAGGCTAGGTGGACTGTAGCTCCAAATACTGAGGGTTAAGCAAAGTGGTGCAAGTGAGGCCCCTTGAAGCTTTCCTCAGCAGCATCTGTCCGGACTGGATCCTATTCAAACCAGCATTATTTAGTCTGCAGTCCCGCGCCCACGCAAGGCCGTCCTATGGTGTCCGCTGGCTGTAATGGGGGGGATCCAGAGCCCCCATTTTTTTCCAGGACGATAAAGCAAGAGCTTTCCCAGAAACCCCAAAACGTTACGTAGACATTTGGTAATAGCCGTGGGGAGATGCTGTAGTAACCGTGGCTCCCTCTGCCAGTCCTGCTCGGCTAACGCACCGCGAAGGCAAGCGACTTTCCCAAACATCTCTCCCAAACATGTGCTCAGGCCGCTCCTGAATCACACATTCCACAAATCAGGCACTTTTACAGCCGTTTTTTTTTTAAAGGCCTTCCGAGACGCTGTTCCCGTACGTGTCGGCAAAAACCATGAGCCTCGGAGATCTCTCTCCTCGGGTTGAAAGCTGTCCAGTGGTGTAGAATAGCTTGCTGAAAATATCCTGGAAAGAAAGAAAACGATTCCGCTCGGCTCGGTACTGGTCAAACGAAAGTGGGCCACTACTGATAAAAGCTGATAATGGCTTCTGACAAACACTGTAAACCACAAAATACCTTTCGTGAGTGTCGAAGTAGCGGAAGACTTTAACCACACACCCAGACACCCAGCAGTGTACAGTACACAGTCATTATATGCAGTGTATGCTGCCTACAAGGTCTTTGTGAACTACATCACACGTAGGGGCGACAAGCAAACGGTGAGCACGACTTCTCGGGTGCCGCTACTAGCAGTGGGCAGTTCCTGAGGCCTAAGGCCAGGGCAACCAGGAGCTCGTAGCTCAGTTGGGGTGGGGTTAGGTGTGACTTTCTCGAGGGCTACTTTAGTGTTTTTTAACTGTCGGTTTCAGGGATATTGAACCGGCAACAACCTCACATACCCATGACCACTCCCCTTTAAGGGTAGAATAGAACATTCCAATCAAAGGAAGCTGGTGAAATAAAGGAACGCTAAACATTGATCTATTTCTATGGAAAACACTACTTTTTTTAGAGGGTTAGGCGTAAAGACTCGTGCCCCTTCTTTAATAGATAATAATATCATATATTATCTATTATTATCTATTAAAGCGAAGTGTTTCCATAAGAAATAGTATAATGTTAGCTTCTTATTCACCAGCTATCTTGATGGGGAATTTTTCTATTCTACCTTAAAAGGGGGTTGTCATGGTGTCTAGGAGGTTTTTGCCTGGTTTCAATTCCCGGAACCGGACAGTAAAAACTAAAGTGCCCTCGAGGGAAAGGTCACCTAACACCCGCAACTGCTCCCTGGTGTTGCCCCTTGGAATAGGACTGCCCACTGCTTGCTCGGGCAAGGTGTGGCTCACTGCTGCCCCTAGTGTATGTGTTTCACATAGACCCTTGTAGCACACCACTGATATACTGACCTTTACTGTAACTGCTAGGGTGTGTGTAAAAGTCTTCCCTACTTCCATCCACGTAAAGGTATTTTGTGGGTGTTACGTGTGTTGTCCAAAGCCATCTATCAGCTTTTATCAGTAGTGGCCCACTTTCGTTCCGACCGAGCTACGAGCGGATCTTTTCTCCAAGGATATTTTAAGCAAGCTTATTCTACACCACTGGACCAGGCTTTCAAACCCGAGACATACAGAGACTTTCTCCCGAGGCTCATGTTTTTTTGCTCGACCACGTTACGGGAACAAGCGTCCCTCGGAATGCACTTTTAAACGGCTCGTTCTGGACTGGGTAAAAGTTCCCCTGATTGTGGAAATGTCGTGATTCCGATCGGGGAGCGTCCTGAAGCACATGTCTATCGGGAGAGATTGTTGGGAAAGTTCTGCATGCGCTTCTGCGGTGCGTTAGCCGAGAGACTGCAGAGGGCGAGCCAGAAGGGAGGCCTACGGTTCTCCCAGCATCCTCCCCACGGCTCATTACCCAAGTGTCCTACGTAACGTTTGGGGTTTCTGGGAAATTATCTTGCTTTCTCGTCCCTGGAAAAATGGGGCTCTTGGAGTCCCCCAATTACAGGCGGCGGGACACATAGACGGCTGGCTTGCGTGGGCGCCGGGACTGCAGACTAAATATCGTGAGCTGGTTGAATACGATCATCCAGCTCCATGGACAGATGCTGTGCTGATGCAAAGCTTCAAGGGGCTCTACTTGCACCTTTGGCTTAACCACCCTCAGTATTGGGAGCTACAGTCCCACCTAGCCTGCATGTTTAACTGTATTTTCTGCTGTTGATTCAACTTAATTAGCTAATTAACGAAGCTATCTCCTGATGATTGAAGTATTTAAGCATAAAGCTTTTTTAAAACCACCGAATTATTACTTGGGGCCCCCCTGGCCCAAGCTGGGGGGCTTACAGTTTGTGTACTTTCTACACTGAAGAATGCAACTGTGACAGACCAGTTTCCACTGGCTAATTTTAGGGTTTATTTTGAAAGGAACCTCATATAGCCCCAGAGGTCTATACACCCAAAGTGTGTCCTTGGTGAAGTCTACGTGACTAGGCCGGGCGCCAAAAAGCCACTTAAAGCCTATGATTGAAAATATACATATGGGACACAGCCTTCCTGATGTCTAGTTTTGGCTTTGTGCATTCAGCCTCGGTGACATGAGCTAATTTGCTTGTCTACAGGTCGCTCAGGGTTTCAGATCTACAAGCATAGTGCAACTCAGTGACAAATTAAAGCATGGTGGCTCCATAGTGTTAAATCTGCGTGGTCCAAGCAACATTGAGAATTTGTGAGGCTGTAAAAGAAGCTTGTCGCTAAGGATTGCGTTTTCAAAAGCTACACTAATCTGAAATAAGCAACTGAATTGAACACCTTACTTGATGTGCCTGAGAGTTCTAGACGGGGAATTCAAAACCCAGACCCTTCTCTATGTATAACAGAGGAAAGGGGTCTTTGTTGCCGTGTGATGGATCAAATCTATACAAGCGTACTCATATCCAGTTATTTGCTGACCGTGTGGCAGTTCAGACTCTTGCCAAGAGACTGATTTTTGTCGTGCGATGTCTTAAAACTAGACATGGCCGTGTGTCCAAGGGGAAAACAGTGTCTCCAAGGAAAAACAAATGACAACTTTAAACCGGAGAGGCTGAAAAACCTAGTTTATACATTTTAAATAGGTAAGTCAATGGAACCAGACCTTCTTATCCCAGCACGTTTTTGGGTCAATTTCTGTGGGTACCAGCACTCATCATGTAATTTTTCACACAGGTGTAAACAGCATCTGCTGTGTTGCGAATGAATGCATAAAATATGTGAAAATCAACAGCCAGAGAATATACATTTTTCATTGGCTGGTGACATTGTAATGTTTTTGCTGGAATTAATAGTGGGAGGGCTACACATGTTCGCAATCGACTTTTATTTTCTTCGAAAATGGTAAAAAAAAAACTGATGTTCGAATAAATAAGTAAAAAAGGCTGGAATAACTCATACCGTGTAACGATTGCTACCGGGTTTGAAATGAAAGTTTGCGGTTTACCTTTTTTCTAGTTCCCAGGATATCAGACACATGGGATATCAGAGTTTGAACCTTCCAATACGTTAGCTCCAGGACTTGCTCCAGGTCTAATTACCCACTTTAGCGCATTGTTATTTTTCAGCTGAGAGCCACGACAGAGCCCACTCAAGCGCTTCCCAGCTCTTATTCAGTTTCAGGCATTCGGAGCCCAATGCAGAGCTCCAGACAGAAGTAAAGAATGAAACCAGAGCTGCTACAGCGACGCAAATATATCAGTGAGCATGTTTACCCATGCGTGAAAGCACGCACCCATGCACTAACTCACGTGCGTTACTTTCTCTTGTCGCGCTCTCGTCTCTTGGCGTATGTGTGCCCAAACTGTAGTTAGTAAGGTCAATGTGTGCCATGTTTCGGTAACCCTGTATGACCTTCCATGCCCTTGCTAGGCTTTGAATGATTGATTTTTACACATTTCAGGCTCATTACTACTCAGCCAAGACCGGTAATTTCTCTATGAATCCCAACTTCTACAAAAACGCAATCAAATTGCAGCCATATTGTGGACGAAAGGCACTCTCTGTGAACACAGCAGGCGCTGGGGATGGGGTTATTTATTGGTGACTATTATGTAAGTACATGTTGTGCTTTTGTTTGTGTCTTTTGGGATTAAGAGGTCTGGGGTTATATAATTGTTTTCTGTTGTAATCGATAGTGATTTAGCCACGCGTTTTAGTAATTGTTTTCTTTGAAAAACCAAAACACCAAAAAATACATTTAGACTATCGTAATTTATGCAATGGTTGCAAAAAGTGGCAAATATCATGGAAAAGACCATGAAAAGCCTATGTGCCTGTATTGGGCTTTTCGCATATTTCTTTTGGTTTTGATTTCCATAAAAAATCCCTTAATAATTGCTTCCAATTTTTTGTAGGAAGGATAGAAAGTGAGGGGCGGCGGGGTTTATGTGGAATAAACCAAGAGAATCTGCGAGAACAAAAAAATTACAGCACACAGCTTCCTCTGGGTTTAGAAGAATACGCGACCGGATCTTGTAGCGCCACCATCAGGCCAGTTTGAGTCATTTTCACTCACTTTGTCTTGAGTAGCTGAGACCACGCACAACCTCCTCTGCTCTGATTCCGTCTGTCATCTCTGCCTCTCAAGGAATTTCGGATAGTAGGCCACTGCTGGAGAGTTGGGTTAATGGTGTCCACACCAAAGTCAACCAACTTTTAAAACACCTACACCCTAACAAGTAAACCACACGGGATCAAAGCCTAATTCCTAAACTCTTCATAAGTTCATTCCAGCGCCGCGCTAATGGCAACAGGCGTTTGTTTACAGCTGGCAGGCTAATATAAAAAAATGTGTAAAGGAAGAAGACAATCAGACTCATTACTTTTCAGAGTTCATCTGCTTTGCTTAAATGTCATCAGTGATTGAGATTGCATTTTGTGACTATGTGCAAATGACCTCATTGTGAGCTAAATTTTATTTAGTGATCCGATTAGATCATAATTTTTGTCAGGAAAGGTATAGCCCCCGAATAAGTCCTGGAACCCGACCTCCATTAACTTCCACACCGTTCGCTAGACTTAGCTTTCCGTTTGTCACTCGAAATCTGCAGCCGCAACCCTAAGTTCAGTCGTTAGGCAAGTTGGTTGTATATTTTGTTTCTCCGCATCCAAGTAACCCCCACACATTTAGTTGATGTTAGTTCCGGTGCAGTCTCATTGTTCTGAGAAACACCAGCATCCTTTCTTATGTTTACGATTGCTCGGTGTCTCCTTAACTCAGTGTGAAGCTTCTGGAATAGCGTACACTACTCCTTTCACGACCTCCATAGTGTTTTAAGGTGTCTTCTCACAGTGGGAAGAAGGATGGACGAAAGGAAGGGGGAAGGAGGAATGGAAGGGATGGAGGGAGGAGTGGAGTTGGTTGTTCTCTCTCAAAGATGAAAGTCGTGTTGAAACTTACTGAACACAATTGGACCATCTCTACCAATCGGCAGAGGTATGTTAAGCTGAAACAATTCATAATAGGAGCCTTTTAATAGATTCACCTTCAGTGTTTTCACTGTTCTCATGATTAAAACTCCTTGTTTCCAGTGTACATTTGAAAGGACAAACACTTGTTTTATATCAGCATATTACAGTTTGTGAGAAGGTTGTAATGCGCAGATATTTCTGTCAACCTTATACATACAAAAAAATGACTTTAAAGATCAGTGAAATTATTTTTGTTTACCAAACGGTCCTATGTTGTTTCTGTTAATTGTGTGTCGTAAACATATATAGATGTCTGCATGCTAATGTAACATACAAATTGTACTGCTCTTCTTTACATATTTCTTATGCCCAAAACAACCCATTCCCAAAAACAATTCGTATTTTTCCCGTTGGTGGGGGGCCTTGTGTGTGAAGATGTTAAGGGCCTAAGGATTGACTTTCACATACTGTCCATATCTAGCCCCCAGTGAGACCCTTGCTCTACACTGGATTTCTGCTTATCTGTGTGATTTAAATTAGAGCACCCTACTTCATTTAGGTCTAGACCATGTTTCCTATCCATTTGGTGAAAACAAAATTGGTCACAAGATGTCTTTTTTGGCAAAAAAAAATATGTGAGCCCTCTAGTGGTAACAGTTTAGGTTATATGGTGTCTAATGAGGGTTGGGGAGGTATTAGTCAGTATTGATGTGAATCTGGGTTGACTCAGCCATCATCTGACTCTTTACGACACACATTGGTTAGTACAGTCTCTCAATCTCAAACAACATTTTAGATTTTTCTGATATATTTCTATAGGGAATTCCATAAAGCTTAAAGGGTTCCACAAACAGCTGTTCTGCACTTGCCCTCGGCAGCGCCCAGTGCCTTCCTAAATGCATGCTTTAACCCAGCTGTGGGGTGGATGCTGGCCCCTCAGGACTCCAAGACCAGAACTGGTAACGTGAAACTTCTAAAGTAGAGGCAACATGGAAAGTTGTTCGCCCTTCTACATGACAGAAGTGGAGCATCCAGGCGGCATCCATTTTCTAAAAGCTTGACCTCTCAGAGCCAATGAAGGAAATAGGTAGGTATGTAAATTACTCCTTCAGCAGGATACGAGTCCTGCTTCCCACGTCGTCACAAAGTCTGTGTGTGGGGGTCTGGGCATGGGGTCATATCTTCCACAGTCGTCTGCGTTCCCCGTCACACCAGTCTGTGGTGTCCATCCAAGGCAAAAACTGTTATTTGTCATGGGTGGTGGTGGGTTTTTGTTATATTAGCGAGACGAGTTAGGTCAGAAGGTTATAGCGAGGTGAGTTTTGTTAAGTTTGTTATTTGTATTTATTAGAATTATGTGTTCTGTATTTTTTTTATCAGGCGAAGTTTTAAGTAGATGAGGAGTTAACTTTGGTTTCCCTATGATGAAGCGCAACCAAGCTTAATCTAAAGACACACAGTTTACATTTGTCTCCTCAACTCCAAAAACTAATCTTCCAGAGTTGGCCTTTACAGTTGTTATAATGTGGATAGACCTCAACTGAATCCAAAAATGTGGTCTTGTAGAGGTCCGACGCACAGAAGAGAGAAGTTCTAAAGGTTCTTGAAAAGTTCCTTTAGGACCGGGCAGTTTTCAATGACATGGAAGTGACCGCCATAGTTAAAGTTGCAGGTGCCGCCAGTAGCAGAGTTCAGTGTTTCACAGTGAGCTAGAGTCAGATCAAGTTAGACAGAGTTACCAGTACGTTACGTTTTCATAAGTGTTAGACATTACATGCGGCTTTAGACGTTGGAGCTTGCTCCTCTACAGCATCTATTATGGGAAACACCGTAGATACCATACATATATATAGTA
>JAMWET010006336.1:0-68030 GCA_024036415.1 Prochilodus magdalenae | reverse complement strand
TCGCTCTCGTGGCAAAGTTCCACATGTTGGGAATTTTAGGAGAAACTGAAGTCACATGGTTGAAATCTCCCAGCTAACAATAAACCAGTCCATCAGTGGTGAGTGTTTTTCTGCAGTCCACTGATAGGCGCTGGTAACAAGCTACACAGAGAGCAGCTTTAGCGTTAGCACCAGGGGCATATAGACACGAATATCCCTGTGCGGTGAAATCTTCCCTCGGGGCAGCTGATATAAAGCTAGGATACATAACAGCCTCGCTACAGCACCATAAACTCCACTAAGACGGTGGAGCAGTAGCTAGAGACCTAGTAAGAGTTTCCCTGCAACCATTCTGTTGGTTTGATGTAGAAACAACAGTCCTCCGAACACGTCCGAGTTCTTTTTAATATTACCGCAACCAGAGCTGAGCGTGAACTCTCTGTCGGCTCGAACCGACTGCCTTAGTCACTGTCTTCTACGCTGACTAGTGGTGAACAGTGGCCAGGTGTCACGGCTCACAACGCTGGTCCGTTCTGAGAGCAGATACGTCACCGTGTGACTGTCGATGCCGATGATACATGATCACACGGACTCAGCCTACAGCGCAGTGTGAAATTATTATAGAATGCTGCTGCTGTACTACTGGGTTTCGTCCTGAAGTATCTGACTGCAGTCCAATTGATGTCGCTCCAGACCAGACATTCGAGAGCAGGATGGCTATCAAGGTAGTCACTAGCTAGCCGCGGCTGAGCAGTTTTTGCTGTTATACGTCTAGCCAGCGCCTAGATTCATCACAGCATGAACCTCACTCTGGTACTGCCTGCCATTCTGTCTTCAGTCTACATAAGCTACCAGCCTGCACCTGCTTAGGGCACAGTGCCGGACCACTATGTGGAGCACTTGTGCGGTTTGAATCCCGGTGCACTTTTCCACTCTTGGCTTCAGGCGATGCCTGTGCGATCACTAGCAGGGACGTAACTGGTAATCCGTATTGTAGACACGATACCCTCCACTAACATCGTCGTACTATCTGCACTAACCTTTACTGATCGATTGCTATACCGGCCTGTTGATATTAGTTTCGACTTGGTTCGGTCGGATAGAGAGGCATCGCGTGTCTAAATCATCCGTCTGCTATAACATGGATCAACACTGTTGGTTGATATCTCTAATCTAGTCCATCCGTGATGCTTTCTAAGAACGGTCTCGTCATGATGAAAAAGCACTCTGATGAATATATCCAAACCTACTCTCACACATTTAGCAGGTGCAAGTCTCTGACACAGGTACAGAAGATTGTGCAGAGCGCTACAGGCATAACAGTAAGATGCTGTGACATTTCAGATGCGAAATGTACTTAGTCCACCTAAAAACTACCATGCGCGTGCTGGTATGTGTGAGCCGTGCCATAATGCCATTGGGCGCTGTGATAGTTGTACCGCACTGTCATGGCATTGTATCATATTACGGCGTTCCTGATGTCTAGTGTATAGCGCGCTGAGATGCTTGGCGATCTCACCACACCAAAAGATGGACGATCAATAGTCCAAGATGCGACGGCTAGATCTGCAGGTCGCTGCGAATACACAGGTGCTAGAATCAATCCTAGTGTCGTATATATCATGCAACGCAAACACCTAAGTTGCAACTGTGACACTGATATGTGACAAGTGTTGTGAACTGCTGGTTACCTTTGGGGGGGGTGGGGGACATCGCTTACAAGACTCCCTACCCTCCGCAGCTACAGCACTCCTTCGAGCCTGCCTGCACACTGCAGCAGCCTATTGCAATTCCAGCCTAAGGATACGAGGCAAGGCAGTATGGTGGGCACATATCTGTGGACCTAGATGTAGACTTGATGTTCTCACTTATCATTACATTAGTACTATGTCTATAGTATGACGGCGGTTTACTATATGTGATCCATAGAGCCTATTGGTTACAGCGATGTAATATCTGAGGAAAAAGGAGGAGACAAAGCGGTAGAATGCTTGATATCTTTCCATATTAAAAATCCAGACTCCTGATTCGCAGAAAACCTATCTGCCAGCCTTGGAGTCTTCTACCGCAAGTCCCAGGACTGTCCTGGGAAGGTGGCAACGTAATGCACAGTTACCTACCGTGGTTCTCGCGTCAGGGATCCTTGGATATCAAGCCCCTTGGCAACGAGGGGGTTGGGGCATGGGAGTCCTGGTCCCTGGGGGGGCCCCTGGGAGGCAGAAGATCAGTTTGTGGCTGAGCCCTGGTTCTACTTCGGTCCCTTGTCCAGTTCTCTGAGGTCTGTGCTCTTTACCAGAGCAGGCCCTAACGCAGGCACGAAGCTACCTGTGATACCTAGTGGGTTGTTAATACGAGCACGAAGGTGGCTTGGGACATGGAAGTCATAGTTTCCACACCGTTGCCTGGGAGGCAGTGGATTTTCATTCGCGCTAATTCTCATGTCCTCTAGGAGGCCTGTAGACGCACACTCGGATAACCCTTCAGCATTTTGGGGGTGAGGTGTCCAGATTGCAGGATCCCCAAGAGTGAGACCTACATCTACATAGGCCCTGCCACACTGACGTCCTAGTCTAAGACAAACGTAATCTTTTTCGGCAAGGCATTTGCAGTATCCATCCTTCTCTGGGTCCACTTGGACTAGCCAGCACAGATAGGGGGTGCTTGCTTTTCTAGCACCTGACACACAACACACGGGGCATCACAATTCAAAACCACACTACAACAATACACCGGTTGCAATGAACAAGAGCATTATTTACGTTTATTATTATCTTGAATGCATATAGTGATAAAACTGGAATAACCAACACAAAAATAACAAGCACAAATTAAAATAGGTTACTCGGGACTATAAAGAAACAATGTCTATGGTTAAAACATATACAAAATAACCATTTCTTTAACAATAACGCAACCTACCGCAGAACTTTTCCAATTTGGCCCTTGGACACAACAGCCCCGGACCTGTCACAACTTGTGCTAGTCCATCCTTAGATGGGAGGTGTATAAGTGTATTAAAGGCTTGAAACAACGCTGATGACTCTGAGGTGACACTACTGATGCTGTTGTCCTTGAAATTTTTAAATACTCAATTAGGGTTAGATGTAAAATAACAATTCCTTAGAAGAATAGATGGGGAACATACAATACCTCGTGGAACTTGCAAAAACCAACCGTTAGAACAAATAATGTCAAATGTAGAATCAAAGTCTTTAGAAGAAATCAAGATGGAAACAAACATCATAGGACACAATTAATGTCAAATATATAGTAGAAGGTCTTTTATATCGATAGTATGGAAATAAAATACTCATTCAATCAGAAAATAAATATTTAAAGGATAAGTTATAAAGTTGATAATGGCAGTATAAAAGTCTTGTAGATAGAATAGATGGATAAATACAAATATCTTCTTCAACAAACATGAAAGACCAACTAAGGTCACATCCATTAGCCTTCAGGATAAATACTACAAACGTATCGCTTCAATCAAGAAACATCTGTAGGATAGTCATGACGGATTCAGCGGACAGAGGGACCAAAAAGCTCGGATGGCAATGTTTTAACGAGCGTCTGCCTGTGTAACCCACCCTTGCTCTTTCACTGACTCAAACCACATGGTCAATAAGACCACTGGATGGTGGAAGTCATTTGTAAATCTACCTAACCCCCACACTTAAACCCCGAAATTTAATTTGATTATGAGAAACTACTCCAATAAATGTAGAACTGAACCACACAGGAGTTGTGTTAATGATGGATGTCGTTCCCAGAGAGAGGGCAGTTCTGATCTACGATCTGCATTAAGGTTCAGATTGAGGCAAGAGTTTTTCTCCTGCACTCATGATCTACTGGCTACATGTCACTGATACATGTAAAGAGTAGTCTGGATACTTGCTGGATACAATGGAAGCGCAAATTCTCTCCACTATTATTTGAACACTGTGCTCTCGATAACCATTCTCTATTATTCTACATTTCATATCTATTGTAGAGACATATAGTTACGGTGTTTTATATCTTGCTATTTTCCATGATTTTTGGGTGCTGATGAGCTAACCTATGCTTAGCGATAATTTCCATTCAGATAGTAAATTATCTTATATACAGTGCTGATGGGATTGTTTTTCTTTTTTCTTGGACAGAAGAGCCGTGTGTCCATAGTTTCATATCCTATACCCACTGGAGGACTCAGGTTCATGTTCCTTCAAGATTAGACCGTTACCGTCGTCCTGCAGGTATGATGGCATTGTATACAATGCCTGCATATTGTATCGTCAGTATCCTGGATACAGACCATATGTATCTACTTATTCTTATGGATAGCTACCAGCATCGCAACACAGTGAACTACACAACCACACTACGTTTGCCACATACATGATGCTGGCAGTGGATGTGAATATATAAGTGTGTGGATCTGAAGATCTCACTCTGCTGCATTATCAGACTCTGTGACTCTAACTACTGTGTTTCACAGTGACAGAAAACCCAGGATACACTCGTACAGAAACTGGTTCTATTAAATAGAGCATTACTGTTGTCAGGATGCACCTACTCCTCAGTTTTTTGCTTCTGGATGAAACTCAATCTCTTGTAACAGGAACAGGTCTGACACTGGAGTTTTAAAGAAAGATTTCAGTGCTACATCTAGACTCCAAAATCCAGTAATAGTCCCCACTGAACCATCCCGAAGCCTAGCATGTTTCTGATTTCTATCTGTAAACTACTGTGTTTGTTAGCCAACACCACCTTTAAAAGTAATTAAATAAAATTTGGCAAGTACAATATAATGCAACCCATTAATGACGGTGCTGAATATGCTGTTAAAACTATGAAGACATTGCCTATAACAATGTATAATTACTGGGTCACAAGGGTGGTGGCCGAGAATGCAGGCATGTAATCAGCAAGGTTCTTAATAAAAGATACAAAAGGACCAAAAACAAAACGCAAAGATAACAGTTGAACCAGAGGGAATCTGGAAAGCAGGATTAACGAACTCATAGGATTTAGGGGGTCAAGACAGCCCAGCAGGAAGCACAAAACACAAGCAACTCTACTAGCCACACAGAGGACTCGAAAGCCATATAAATGAACAAAGACTAACCATAGGAACACGACTGGAAGGGGCGGGGGCAGTATTATCAGACACAGAACCTAGAGAGGGCAGCGACAGATGAGGCCATGACCAAAACACAAAGCACATTGGACAGGAGACAAGGACAGACAGACAGAGATGTAACAAGTTACATTGTGCTGTACTACTGGGTAAAACATCTGTAACAAGGGCTACACCTGTCTGTAATTAACATTTTTGTTACATTTGTAATTAGGTTAATCAGAACAACAATAAATTGGGACCACACAAACCTGTTACCAAAAATATCACATATTAGCCCATTTATTAACTTAATTGTGCTACCAGTTCTCTTTGCTGGGAGCAGAACCCCATATATACCTACAAAAGATTACACAGAATTGTGATTGTTCAGTTTTTGAGAATCCAAAATGTTTTTTTAAAAATGATAGCTTTAAGTTTTAATCTTAAACGTATCTATTCCTATTTAAATGTCTTGGCTTTTTGTAATTAATAGAAAAAAAATCATTTTGCTGTTTAATGTCCTCTGAAGATCCTTTTAAATATTCCAATGGAGATTAACTTATGATTTAGTTTTCAAAACAAATGGTAGTTCCACATAAATTAAGAATTGTGCCATTGGTTTCCAAAAAGAAAAAAAACAAAGAAACACACACAGCAAGTTCTTTACTATAAACAAACAATTCACTTTCCCAAATGAACAGCCAATACTTTTTCTGTTTTCAGAGTTTTTACAGCTTTAAGCTATAACCGCAGTCCGAATAAAACTGTCGTGTAAAAATGGCGGGTAGAGAGGAAAAATAGGGAAAACAGGGGAAAAATCCTGTGGCCTCCTGACCAGGACTCCTTGAATAACGCTGCTTGAATCAAAGTTTGTCCCATCATGTCAGTATGACACAACTAGTGTTCTTTCACCAACTCAACGAGATCCACAGCTGGTGCTCTCAAAAGACTCAACCTCATGCGTGATTCGCCATCTTGGCTCTCTCACTCAGCGTTGCAAGTTCTGTCAGGCCAAGATAAAAAGGGGGGTGCAAAAAAAACTTTACCTGCATTAAACAGTGTCACATTAGAAAAATAAATCTCCAAATATTCAAGTTAAAACCATTTTAATTCCCGCAATCCTTCGCCCTTTGATATGTATCTAATAAAACACAATTACTCTGAATAGCTTTTACATAGAAACAGCAATATGGCTGGTTCATTACATTGAATCCTCAATGGTTTTAACTAGTTCACTCGAAGCAATACCACAAAATACCCAACAAATACAAGCATAAACACTGTTTTAAAAACAGACCAATATGAACCTTATTACACCATTTTAACCCCTTTTTATAACATAACTGAACTTTTATAACCATAAACTGAACTTTTTAGCATAGTAAGTGTTAGTTTTAAGTTAGCAAAAGTTCGTTTCGATCTGTACCTTCAGATCTATGAGGAGTACAGGATACAGGTTTTGTGTTTGTTGAGTCAAGTATTAAGAACTCAAATTCATTGATCTGAGTCTGACTGGAGTCATGTCACGCTCATACACACCTCTGTCTGCACCTGGAGGTACGACATGTAGACCTGAAAGATCAAAGTAATACACTGTGTATTACTTGTCCACACTGTGGTCAGTCAGGGTCACTAACCCGAGTTCAGCAGTGCAAGTTTCTATACTCTGATTATTCCAGATTAGTCCCTGTTTAAAGCACACATGCTTCAGGGAGCCTGATCCCTCCATATGCACACGTATGTGTTCAGCTATTTTAGTAACTGCACTGAGTGACATGGAATTGTGGAATACATTTGGAGAAATAACTAAAACTCCTCCTAATGTTCCTATATTAAAGTTGAAGACGGAGTCCAAACTCTCTCATATTTCTCATATCTTCATTTTCGAGTCCTTGTGAAGTAAAAAAAAGAGATTGTGGTTTTTATTGTGAAGGAGGGTTGGGTTTAAAGGTCATATATGAAAGAGGATTCGGGGTGTGTCTTACTGATTTCACACTTCATCTACATGTTGTTCAGGACTCAGGAATTAGAACGAGGGTTTGTCCTGGTGTGCTGTAGAGATATTCTCTATTACAGAGTGTGAAGCCTTCATCTGCACCTGTTCTGTTCTGATCATAACCAGAGACAGAAGAGCCCAGAGGTAATTGCTGAAGATCAACTATGCTGTGACCCTGAAGAATGAGCTGCTCTTTTTCTGAGCTCCAGTGATTTTGAAGAGTAAATGATTGGGCGGTTGACATTTCTGAGAGATGATAATTAAAGAAGGAAACACAGAGTAATGTTTTACTGCATGCAGTTCTTCATTCTATGTAATGGAACTCTGCATGTACAGCTGGATACATGAAATCTTATCTGGATAGAAGGCACTCCAGAAGAGAGAGGGATTGCATGGTGGAGATTTCATGTGTAAAGGCATCAGCATAGATTTAGCCCAGTTGATGTTATTACCCAGAATATGAGTCGGATTTCCTGAACAGTAAATGAGGGACTGACTGCTCAAGATTGGAGAGATAAAGTAAGATGTCATCCATGTACAATGAAATAACATGGTTAGACTTTTTAATCAAAATAGGAGTGAAAAAAGGAACTTTGTCGAACAGCCTGGGCCAATGCCTCCAATAAAAATCAAACAAACCAGAAGAAAGCGGACAGCCTTGCTTACTGCCTTTTTCTGTAGGAAATGCTCTAGACCTTGCAGTTCCTGTCTGTGCTATTGCCAATAGGTTAGCATATAAAGTCTGGATCATATGATTGAAATGGTGACCAAAGTCTAATGGTTTTAGAACTGCCCATAAATTTCCCATTTGAGGCAATCAAAGGCCTTATATGCATCAAAGGAAAAAACGACAGGCTGCCTGTGTAATGTGCACCTAGTCTAAGATCTGAGTTTATCTTCGTAAATTGTCTGCAGCTGGATGTCCTGTGATGAAACCCGTTTGGTCATGATAAACTTAATCAGAAATTACTGAGTAAAGTTTAAACTTTCGCTTTGGAGATGGTCTTTCCTTTTTTTTTTAACATTAAAGGTATTAAAGCTGTATTCTGATGTCTGTGGAATTAACCAGTTTCTAAAGCGTAATTAATAGAATGCACATAAATAGGGGCTTAAGTGGGATATGTATAAGATCCCGTACACGGTGAACCCGCTCTAATAGTGAGGAACTCTGATATATAGTTAGAATTACTGGTATGAAAGACGTGTAGGAAAAGGTTTGTCAGTTCTGGAGAAAATAACTTCATTCATTGCTGTTGTGGGGGTAAAATAAGTTAGCATTTTGTTGTGCAGTCACTTTGTTAAAACCTGTTTGTTTTTAAACGCTAGTTGAGTATTGGAGTTAGTGTAAGTTTCACAGGCGTGGTTCAATTTGAGGTTTTAGTGAGTTATAAGGTTGTAGCCTGCTGTGATAATCAGTCAGCCATTAGCATGTTGGTTATATTCTATTCTATTCGCTGCTGTATGTTCACTCCTCTTCCTCATATCTGTTTTCCCAGCAGAACTCCAGAGTGATCCACCCCTATAGTACAGTACTAACACTGTTTATTCAGGTTCAGAATATCACTGGTGTTGGGACTAAACCTTGTTTATCATTAACATCTACCACAGGTTAGGGTTTTAGTATTCTATAATTTGATTTCTGTATGATTCTAACACGATTTACTCCTGATTGGTCTGTTTCAGTCTGACTCAGAGAAAGAGATGTGACCTGCCTGATGAACCTAGCTGTGTGTCCTTGAAAAGTGATCACTCAATGGGCAAAATAATAAACTACAGAGAGGATACATGTGATCTCAGGTTAGGATGACGTGACCCTAAAGAATGAGCATTGGATTGGGGTCACATTCAGACATGCGGAAAACTTTACTAACAAGGCCAAAAAAGCTAAGAAACCGCAGTCAACCAGATGCAGCCAGCTGTGAAAGCAGCATCAGATAAATTCCCTGGCGCTGCTATCTGGATCCCCCTAATAAATTTCTCTAAAAATCTTCCATTGGTGGACCAGAATATGCTATCCTGCCTGAATGACCACATCAAGAGGAACATGGCCTACCTGCCACTACTGCTCGCAGCCCAGTTCAATGTCGCTCAGGACAGGACACACTGTGCCAGGGCAATGTTGGAACACTGGGCCAAATGCCTAAACTTTACAGCCCTGTGAACCCCAAACTGGGTCTACTGAGAGGTGGTGAGGTGTTGAATCTGTCTAAACACTTCACCCCCACTGTGGGTCAATTGAGACTCTTAAAAAAGGGCCTATTGTTTGTCCCCACCCACAAAATTAATCAAAATATGAAAAAACAACTTACTCTGGATGTACAGCAGTACCATAGGAGACTGCAGTTGTCCACTTACTTCAGGTACGATCGGGACTCGGATCCTCCACTGTTCACCCCTAAGTCTAATTGGACGCCCAAACTTTCCCAGGTTCCTAAGGTAGTGAGGAAGATTACCAGAGCCAAAAAAAATATGTTCTTAAACACTTACCTTGGAGGGTTGGGGAAACCCCAAACTGGGACAAGGAGGAACGTCGGGCACTGTTCCAATTGGGCCGGGACGAGTCCATCGTCATTAAACCCACTGATAAGGGCAGTATGATGGTCATCATACACAGGAGGGCTTATATTTAAGAAGCAGAACAGCAGCTACACCAAGTGGACTATTATAAAAAATTGTCCAAACCAATTTTTCAGAAAACGGTCCCAGAAGTCCGGGAGCTCCTCACCCAATTACAGGAGGGGGGCTACATTAACAAAAAACAAGAAACTTACCTCATGGCTCCGGACAATCCATGCCGGATTGTTTCTACCTGTTTCTACCTGCTCCTAAGGTCCACAAAGACCTGCGGACATGGAGTGTCCCTTTCGAGATGCCACCAGGCCGCCCGATCGTGTCCGACTGTGACAGTGAGACTTATGGCACAGTGGAATACAGTGCTGGCCAAAAGTATTGGCACCCCTGCAATTCTGTCAGATAATACTCAATTTCTTCCAGAAAATGATTGCAATCACAAATGCTTTGGTATTAATATCTTCATTTATTTTGCTTGCAATGAAAAAAAAACAAAAGAGAATGAAAAAAAAGTCAAATCAATTATCATTTTACACAAAACTCCAAAAATGGGCCGGACAAAAGTATTGGCACCCTCAGCTTAATACTTGGTAGCACAACCTTTAGACAAAATAACTGCGAACAACCGCTTCCGGTAACCATTAATGAGTTTCTTACAATGGTCCCTCCAGGTCCCTGAGATTTGAAGGGTGCCTTCTCCAATTTTGACATCTCTCCACAGGTGTTCTATGGGATTCAGGTCTGGACTCATTGCTGGCCACTTTAGAAGTCTCCAGTACTTTCTCTCAAACCATTTTCTAGTGCTTTGTGTTTTGGGTCATTGTCCTCCTGGAAGACCCATGACCTCTGAGGGAGACCCAGCTTTCTCACACTGGGCCCTACATTATGCTGCAAAATTTGTTGGTAGTCTTCAGACTTCATAATGCCATGCACACGGTCAAGCAGTCCAGTGCCAGAGGCAGCAAAGCAACCCCAAAACATCAGGGAACTTCCGCCATGTTTGACTGTAGGGACCGTGTTCTTTTCTTTGAAGGCCTCGTTTTTTTTCCTGTAAACTCTATGTTGATGCCTTTTCCCAAAAAGCCCTACTTTTGTCTCATCTGACATTCTTCCAAAACGTTTTTGGCTTTCTCAGGTAAGTTTTGGCAAACTCCAGCCTGGCTTTTTTATGTCTCTGGGTCAGAAGTGGGGTCTTCCTGGGTATCCTACCATAGAGTCCCTTTTCATTCAGATGTCGACGGATAGTACGGGTTGACACTGTTGTACCCTCAGACTGCAGGGCAGCTTGAACTGGTTTGGATGTTAGTCGAGGTTCTTTATCCACCATCCGCACAATCTTTCGTTGAAATCTCTCGTTTAAACAATTTTTCTTCTTTCCATCCACATCTTGAGGGAGGTTAGCCACAGTGCCATGGGCTTTAAACTTCTTGATGACACTGCATGCATGGGTCAGACACAGGAACATTTCCGGTCTTTGGAGATGGACTTGTAGCCTTGAGATTTACCCATGCTTACTCACAATTTGCTTCTCAATGTCCTCAGACAGTTCTTTGGTCTTCTTTCTTTTTTTCCATGCTCAATTGTACACACACCAGGGACACAAGGACAGAGAGGTTGAGTTCAACTTTATAATCCATTTTAACTGGCTGCAAGTGTGATTTAGTTATTGCGCGTACCACGAGGCCACCGACCTGTTATGTGCCTCAGGTAAGTAACAGTTTTGGGCTTCTGTTAATTACACAAATTAGAGAAGCATCACATGATTTTTCAAAGAGTGCCAATACTTTTGACCACCCCCTTTTTTATGTTTGGTGTGGAATTATATCCAATTTGGCTTTTTGACAATTCTTTTTGTGGTTTTCCATTGAGGACAAATTAAATGAACATTTTAATATCAAAGCATTTGTAATTGCAATCATTTTCTGGGAGAATTGGAGCATTATCTGACAGAATTTCTGTGGTGCCAATACTTTTGGCCAGCATTGTACTTAGAGCATTTCCTGAACCGGATTAGCACCAGACACCCCTGCTACATTAAAGATACATATGACTTTATTGAAAAAAATCAAAAGCCTCATTCTCCCACCTGACTGCTTCCTGTTCACCACTGACATAGATAGTCCTTTCCCTACACCTAACCCTAAACTCTCATCCCTAAACTTAACCTTTAACCTTTCTTTACTCTTATCCCTAAACTTAACCTTTAATCTTTCCCTAACCCTAACACTTAACCTATCCCTAATCCTAACCCCTAGCTCTCAACCCTAAACCTAAGCGAGCCAGCGCCATCCATGGTCCCGGGTTGCGGCCCTGCTTGCTGTCCCTCCTTTCCTTCTCCGCATCTCAAAAACCTGCTTATTTAATGCTCATATAACCCTGTTTTACCTCACTGGGACAGCGGGAGAAAATACTTACCTGGAAGACACGCAGTACCTGCATGTGAGTTCATCTGGGATATCACATCTAAAAATCTAAAAAACCTGCAAACAGACCAAGAAAAAACAGCAGCAGCGAACCATTTTCCTAATAAAAAAACACAAGACAGTGCAAATATAGATTTATTAAAAACACAAACGGAATTTTTCAAATGCACTGGACCTTTTCTGCAAAAATCAGAAACTAAAACAGAATACGGAGAACACTGACTGACTAATTAGGACTACTTTATAATACCAGTAAACTTCCCCATTATAATCAAAAATAGTGACCTGCTAGAATTTGCAAGAAAGAGAGACATTGGATTATTATATTTCAGGCAGTCTTTAAACACGCTGAAATAAACCTCCGGAGCCCCTCCCCTCTATCTTTTCAGAAAAAAAAACGAGAGAGAGAGAGAGAGAGAGAGAGAGCGGGGTATGGTGGCTTTGTAATTACGAGCACCACACACGGGGCGGAGCCTAAGCCAGCACTGAGAGATAATTAGGAGCAGCTGCCTGGGAGCTCATTCACATCCACAGCTACACTGCCTCAAGACCAGTTAGATTTACTCAGAGCCTCATAAAAAACTAATCTTTATTTTACACTACACTTAAAACTGAAATTTTTCCTTTTTCACACGCTACAATGCCTATAATTTAATCCTTTACTTTGCCATGGGCAAGTCTGTGCCTGATGAAGTTTTTTATAAACTGAAACGTTGCAGCAACATCAGACTCGCCACCACAGAAAACCATTAACCATAAAAAATGGCTTATCCTAGGCCACACCCAGGACAGAGGAGGACCTTTCCCTCAGTCCGAATATCCTTGATAGGATATCAACAAGGACACATCCTAAACAGGCATGAGCCTCATTTTCAGAGTCTCATGAGCGTACGATTTCCACCCTATGCAGGGCAGGCTCCAGCTGGAGCTACTCTTGGGCGGATTATGCCATTGCCATGCCTAACGACAAAAAAAAACTCAAACCCGTTTTGGGAGACCCTACAGCAGCAGAGAATTTCTTCACAGCTCATTAAATGTGTTCAGGTCATTAAATGTGTTCAGAGCATTCCACTGCTCTCTATCATTTCTTACAAACGTTGTCAACTCTCTAAGGAAATAAAGTAGGATGAAACATTATAGCATGTGACTGATTGATAGAGGTGCATGTGTTATGGCCTTGTACAGAAACCTGGCCTAACGACTACAGACTCTGATTCGGAGCTTATGGCAGACGTAAGTAACAGGCTTTGGGGGAAACCCTATTCGGCTTGGACAGAGATGCAAGCGCTACGGGGGAAATGTCAGGCGGAGGGGTATGTCTGTACATAAATCAACACTGGGTCATAATAACTGTGTCTATCATCAGGAGAAGGTATATGCACTGCACACACACTGAACTCCTATCTGTGTCCGTCAGGCTCTTTTAACTCTTCCCAGTGGGAGGGACAGAGAGGGACGAGGAGGACTGCTGATGACTAAATTCTCTTGTTAAATCATAGGTTTATTTATTCACTCATTACACACTTTACTTGGATATATCTGAACTCCTGGACACTCCAATTTGCACATAATGACCAATATTTTACACTTTTATTATGTTAATTCAGTCATTTATCTGCTGATAACTGCAGCCTTTGCACAATCATTGCACATTTCTATTTATTATTACTAATTGTGGTACTGTCTTTTCTAACAGTATACAGTTATATTATTGTATTTTCTTGTATATATTTCTTTGTCTCCTTGCGAGGTGAGATTATTTATGTATATTTATCCATAGTGACCTTGTACTATGTATAGTTTATAGGTTAACAGTTAATAAACTACTGCTGCCGCATAACCTTACATACCCATTTAGGTTTTTCATACTGCACAACCCTGGTTTTATTTTTTTAATTTGTATTTGTATCTGTTGCTGTTTTTTGTGAAACCGCTACTGGCTGCTAAATTTCCTTTGGGGATCAATAAAGTATATATCATATCTATCATATCTAGTTCTATCTTCTGTGAAGCTTACCTGGCGTAGTTCTTGAAAGGGTTTGTTTGTGCCTGGTGCCAGCAGAGCCGGTCGGTCAGCTTGGAGGCACCTCCCCAAGCAACTACAGCACTGAGAAATGCGGAATCACCCATTTGAGTTGCACCTGAATTGCCGGACATAGAAGACCTCCATGGAGCTGCTGTTCAACTGCTGCAATTTGTACGAGGGGTTAGCTAGGTAAAACGGTTATCCATGGAGTGACAAGACAAGACAAGACAAGACACGTGCTGCAAATAGAAAACGAGAAAGAGGACAAGCAGCATACACATAAGAAAAATAAATAAATAGAATATAAAATGTGGGGTCAAAACTGCCACAGTGTCTGAAAAAAAAAAAAAAAAAGACCCGAGAGATGTGAACGTAGATGCAGAATTGATGTTCCCTTACTGTTTATGAACCTTTTCCTGGTTGTTTCTGGTCCTTTATAAAGATTCCCTTTAGTTGGAGGAGGATGCTACATGTTGGCGTCTCTCTATGTATGTGAGCTTCCCGCCCTTTTTCACTCTGCGACATTCACAAAACATCGTCTGGACACACTTCCAGGTTGTACTGGTCTGTAAACACAGAGGGAGCATGTGGGCTCATCACTACTCAGGTCAGGGGTTCGATCCTCGTCTCAGACAAGTTCACAAAAAGCGCACACGTCCTTTCACGTGTATCCACCTCACGGAAACCCGTTTGGAAGCAGATAGACCTTTGTATCGGTGCAAATGGGTTCCCGTCCTGTGCTTGGGCCCCCCCAATCTGTGCAGTGAGTTCTTTAGGATCCCTTCTCCCTCTGTATACCTCACCTGCTTAAGCTTTGGTCTATGAATCCTGGGTGTTCAGAGTTCAAATCTGTAACTGGATCACTTCCTGTTTAATATCTGGAATTCTGAAATATCCACCCTGGTAGTGCAGGTTCCTTAGTTCACCTTCTATGGTTTCTGTTCAAGGTTCTCTCAAGCTGTGCACATGAGTCTTTCTCTGTTCCAGATTGGTGGCTTGTCCTGAAGCACTCTGGGTTCACATCTTGGACCCCTCCCCACATTACACTAACAGTCTATACCCATATAAACTCTGATTAAGAAATAACAGTAGAGCTGCAGCTCTTTCTACAGACCTTTATATTCCTCCATCACCTCCATCATGTTACACGGCACTCTACCAGAAGGTGGAGCTCTAGTCTTCTCTATAACTAACAGCAGTAACTGAGTCTCCTTGAAGAATGAACTCAGTGCTGACTCTTACAGTGACTGAGTCTCTCTGAAGATCAGTCATGATGCTGCTCTGGGTCTTGGTGATCTTCACTCAGTTTGAAGGTCAGTAATTTAGCAGGGCATTTATGATCAAGAAGTCTTTACCTGAGTTTAACCTGGAAATATATGATCACAGAGATCTTACAGATCACCATGAGATCTGATTAGAGGAAGTTCTTAGCCTTTCTACCTCACTGTGTTTGTTTCTCTGTGTTAGGAGGTTAGCTGCAGATGGAATACAGCCACTCTTCTTAGAACAGCATGTACTGGAGGGAGCAGATGTCTCTCTCTCCTGTAACTACACTGGAGCTGGGGTACGGGGCTTCCAGTGGTATCATCAGTATCCCGGGTCCAGTCCAGAATTCCTTCTTTCCCTCACTGAGAGTAGTAATGGATCTAATCCTGCCCGTCGTCTGACAGCAGAGGCTAAGAAACATCTCTCACGTGTGGATCTGAAGATCTTCTCTGCTGCAGTATCAGACTCTGTACTCTACTACTGTGCTCTGGAGCCCACAGTGACAGGAAACCCAGATACACTGTACAGGAACCTAAACTGTAGATCATAGAGAGGAGACTAAACAGATCTAGATAAATCCTGATCCTCAGGTACACCAGTAGAGATCCTCTTACACATATGACAGTAAGAATAACTCCCCTCATATCCACATAGAACAGCCTCAGTAGAACCGTGTTTAGAGAACCTTTCAGTTCAGTAAATCAGACGTACACAGTGTTACAGAGCTCACCAGTAGGGGGCGCTAGGTACCAGGTCCAGTGTCGAGGGGTGATTTAGTGATGCTCTAATCTTCATGTCCCACTAAACCCACTACTCTATACATGAAACTCAGCCCTGTGGGCTCACTGCTGCTTCTGGCTGCACGTTACTGTATGAGGGGTTCCACCACATTAATGACCAGTGAAGAGTATCACACTGCTGTGATGGACACTCAGTCACAGAGGACTGACTGACCTGTGGACACAGTCTCGTGTTCTAGACTCAGATAAAGGTTCTGTGCAGATACATTTCACATTCATCTATGTACGAACAGTGTAGATAAACCTTCAAAAACGGTACACGAGATATTTAAAGGTCCACTTGTGTACCTGAGACAGGTAACTCATGTGAGAGACATGTCTTCACACCTTTTCAGGAAGTAATGAACTAGAACAGGAAGATAAAGAAGCTGGAGACAGTATGGGGTGGGTGGAGTCAGCACAATGTAGAATATACTATTAATGGATTATGGTACATTCCATAACTAAAGGTAGTGAAGTTGTATAGTTGAGGGAAACACCCCAGTGACACGAGTGGTCCCACCCAAGTTACATGAGTGACAAGAAGCCTACAGTAACAGTGACAAAAAGAGTTTTGCCCTCATGGCAAGTAGGGTACGACAAAATGTTCTGCCTCAGTGACGTGGGTGGTCCCAACCTGGTAAAAAGTGGGCTATAGTCTCATGAGTTGTCCTGTTCCAGTAAATTGAGAGGTACCTCCCCAGTGACTGAGTGTAGGAGGTGCATTATGGGTGGAGCTGTGTACCTCAGCAGAGATCCACACTAATCCCATTCAGCTCTGACTCTGTTCTCAGTCACTTTACATCTCTATCAACATGCTGCTCTCTATCCTTTTTCTCCTAACACTGCTTTTAGGTAGCACCACTTTAATCCCACTCCTTTATTTAATACCTGTAGAGAAACTATGAGAAATATGTAAAATCATTATTTTAAATGTTGTGTGAGAGATTTCAGTGTTTTATTATCTTCAATAATGTTTCCAGGAGAAACATCAGCTCAGACCATTGATCCACTTGTAGGAGAAGTGCAGCTTCCAGAGGGGGATGATCTCACTCTCTCCTGTAACTACAACACCAGTGGTTATGGTAGTGATACTCTGTACTGGTATCATCAGTATCCTGGATCCAGTCCAGAGCATCTACTAGCGGTTGTTTCAGGATCTGAGAGTCGTGGACGACTGAAAGCTGAAGTGGATGTAAAGAATAAGCGTGAGGATCTGAAGATCTCCTCTGCTGCAGTATCAGACTCTGTACTCTACTACTGTGCTCTGGCACCCACAGTGACAGGAAACCCAGATACACTGTACAGAAACTGGTTCTATGACTGAGGTAGATTCCTGCTTCTCTCAGTAGGGGGTGCTGTTATTACACTCAGAGATCTTCTCCTTCCTCCTGATGTCAGTTCACTTGTTCAGATCCTCCAGTGGAGAACACTGTACATCTTCCTGCCTACAATAAACTCCAGTACTAAATATTCTGGGATGGTTTCCTGACATGATGATGATGTACCGATAAGAGACAGACATATTAGTGAGCTTTAATTCTGGAGGTAGAAGTTTTTTCTGTTTGTGTTTTTCTGAATTCCAGTGTTTAAACCTAATTAATGCTCCATATAGTGAGGAGATCTCTGGCTCTGATTCACACTGGAATCAGAAAATGATCTCACTGTTAGTCTGGACTAAAACAGGGCGTGTTTATATAATCACACATACAGTTCAAGACATGATACATTCATATGTCATGACATCATTACACAAACAGCACATGACCTCCATCCCAGGATGTCCTGAGTGTCCTGTAAGACTCTGATTTCTGTGTTGAGGTTATGAAGCTGTGATGTGGGTTCCCCACTGAAGGCCCTGTGTGTGCAGCACCTGCTCGGTCTTCACCTCCAGCAGGTGGAGAGAGGTCCCACACTCTGGGGAAGCCTGTACAGGACCTAGTTTACTGGCTGGTTGGTAGTTTGGAATAGCACACTGTGGACTGTAAACTGACCACTGTATACAGAGAACTACAGTCTCCAGTGTACCACACAACCTCTGTGCAGTACTACAGGGAGGGGGAGTGTCCAGCCTACCAGCATCAGTGACTGAACCAATTCGATCATCTCTGGACACTATTCCATATCCATCAGTCCTCCAGTCACCTGTGTGAGGTTTAAATACACCCCACACCATGAGAGAGGACAGGAGGGGGTTCTCCACCCATCTCCAATCCCAGAAATAGACTGTCCAGGTCTCAGCTGTGGCCTATGTGGTGAATGTGTGTGGTGTCTCCTCCGGGTCCTGCTCCTTTCCTCTGAGTGAGTCTGGTAGAGGGTAATATGGGATGGTCTGACTGAATCATGAGCAGAGGAAAAGGCTGAGTAAGAAACCACCTCCAGAATATAAGAAATAATATAAGAAATTACATTTACAGAACCTGATCACCTCAGTATCTCCAGTTTACAACTGTTTACAGACTCATCAGTGCAACAGAGAGGAGCTCCACTCCTGAATCCTGCAGGTCATTGTTACTGAGGTCCAGATATTACAAGAAGGGGTTTTCTGATAGTAGAGCTGGTAATAGTTGTTCACATGACAGTGTGGTGACAATACCGCCCATTAGTCTGTAAAGACAAAGTAAAGAGTGGATCTGATGTGTGTGGTTATTAGGATGGCTACACCTCTTTGTTTAGAACTGTACTGGGCTGAGAATGTAGAACTAAATTGGGCTGACTGTAGTTTATGGTGGTCTGATTCTGGTAGGTGGGTTTCCTGTAGGAGGCATATATCAGCATTATGTCAGGAGTTTCCTGTTGTAGTGTCTCATAACTGAACTCACTTCAGAGAGATCCACACTAACACACAGATCAGCATTAGAGCACTGAGAGCTCCAACACACTACTGATTCCATCTGATCATATTCACAATGAAGAGGAACCTCCTCACCATCCTCAGCATCACCTCAGGTACTCACTGTAACATCTGACTAAAACTTTGAATAATGATACTTTATTACAGTGGAATAATTATTTCTGTTCTGTTCTTCCAGGTGTGTTCCAGGTGTTCTTCCTCACTGTCTGTGCTGATCAAATTGCACCAGATCAGGAGACTGATGTTCTTAAAACAAAAGAACCTCACAAAAAACTCACACTCAGATGCTCTTATGAGAGCAGTAGTCAGTATGTTTATCTCTTCTGGTACAGACAGTATCCTAACAGAGCTCTACAGTATCTACTGCTGAGAGGAGCTCGATCATACAGTGGTGTTGATGACACTGCAGATAGTAGATTTGAGTTCACTGCATCAACATCATCCACTCATCTCACTGTTAGAGAACTAAGACTGACAGATACAGCTCTCTACTACTATGCATGTCAAGTTGGAGCACAGTGATACAAAGTCTCCGAGACGCTTTACAGAAACTCACACACCTTCTGTTTGCTTTGAACACAAGGAGATCAAAGTCCCATCCAAACTACAATGTATGATCTGATGTTTCTCTCTCTCTGAAATGACTGAGGTTACATTTCTGAGGGTAAATACAGTAAACAGTGAGTACAGGTGTGTCAGACACAGGATACAGTGTGAGCTGCTACACTACAGGGTTTATATCATGTTTCTATCTGATCAAATCCAGTGAGAGACTAATGTAGTAGATGTGTGTGGTTCCTTCCTCCAGTCCTGGAACGTGTGAACACGCCTGAGGGGGAACTTGTGTTCAGCTTATTTAACTCACAGGTGTAAAGATCTGAACACAGTACTGACTAGTGAAGAATATGACCCTGCTCTGATGTGAACAGTGTAGTGAGGATGATCATCAGATCCCTACACAATGAGGAGAAGAACCTCCTGACTGGCCCTGTATGAACTGGGCTGTACTGGTCAGTGAATGGTCACTAACTGACGTAGCGAATCATAAAGCTTCACTTCACCATCTTCATCAGCCTGCTGGTAACACAGGAGCTGGAACTGAAGTGCTGTAGACAATCCTAACTTTCTTTGGCCTTTTCACTTATTCATTTTCAAAACAGGAAAAGGATCCAAAACTGGTCCAACAATCCAGATACCTCACTGTGGAAGGCCCACACATTTGCAGCCCAGTCCAAGCCCAGTCCCACCCTTCCTCAGACTAACACCTCACTGTGGTGGTCTAAGCAGAACTAGAACTCTACCACAAAGGCCTGTAATTTCTCAAGTGATCTATCGTAACTCCTCAGAAGGACCAGCCATGATGAACTTGATTATTGATTCTGTATATATGAGAGTGTACTTCCTGTTCTACACAGTCTCAGTATATCACACTGACTGGGAAACATTACTGTAACAGGACAAGAGGCAGGACCTCGTCTCACCACCAGAGGGAGACGGAGAGCAGCCTCCCAACTCAATCAGGCAGTTCTGAACACCTGGAGAACCCTACTGAAGGAACTCCCTGGAGTTCCTTAGTGCTCAGTCTTGGGTTCTCTATGTAGAGTAATGACACAAGGCTGGCTGGTAACTGAAGAAGCCTGAGTGTTCTTTTGGGTCTGTCTTTAATTCTTTCTCTGCTCAGACCAGATTATATCTCCTGGGGGTTTCTCTGCCCTCTCAGATCTGCTTCTCTAAGTTGCTGTTTGGTTTTGTAGGTGAATAAATTAAATTATAATAACAATAAAAATATAGAGTTTATTTGGACTGAGCCAGTCAGATTCTCCTGACTACACTAAACTAGTTCTATCTTCTGTGAAGCTTACCTGGCTTAGTTCTGTAGGCTCCCTTGTCCCTCTCTTAACCTGCTTAAGAATTGGTCTATGAATCCTGGGAGTTCTAATCTGCTACTGAAGGACTTCCTGTTCCTGAATAAATACCAGCTCTCTACCAGAAGGTGGAGCTCTAGTCTTCTCTTTAACTAACAGCAGTAACTGAGTCTCTGCATTATGGGTGGAGCTGTGTACCTCAGCAGAGATCTACACTAATCCCATTCAGCTCTGACTCTGTTCTCAGTCACTTCACATCTCTATCAACATGCTGCTCTCTATCCTTTTTCTCCTAACACTGCTTTTAGGTAGCACCACTTTAATCCCACTCCTTTATTTAATACCTGTAGAGAAACTATGAGAAATATGTAAAATCATTATTTTAAATGTTGTGTGAGAGATTTCAGTGTTTTATTATCTTCAATAATGTTTCCAGGAGAAACATCAGCTCAAGACCATTTGATCATTTCCTCTTGTAGGAGAAGTGCAGCTTCCAGAGGGGGATGATCTCACTCTCTCCTGTAATACACCAGCAGGAATACAGGTGATGTTCTCCAGTGGTATCGTCAGTATCCTGGATTCAGTCCAGAGTTCCTCCTGTATATTAACCTATATGGGACTCAGAGTGATCCTCCTCCTCCTCGTATGTCTGCTGGGGTGGATAGCGTCCTAAAGCGTGTGGATCTGAAGATCTCCTTTGCTGCAGTATCAGACTCTGTACTCTACTACTGTGCTCTGAGGCCCACAGTGACAGGTAACCTAGATACACTGTACAGGACACCTTCCAGTGTTCCTCTTCACCTTCACTGTGTCAGACTCTACACTACTGTTTATTCTCTCTCTGATATTTTCATGTTCGTGGGGCGTGAAGAACCTTTTATAGAAAAATAAAGACCTGAAATCAGAAAAATATCAGCTACAGATTAGAAATATACTGGACTGACCAAAAGCAGTGTTCTACAGCTTCAGATATCCTGTTGGTGTTCTGATGATCAATCACTCGAAACACTGTTTCTATGGTAATTTCATTAACAATTAATAATATTTATGTTTCATGTTTAACAGAATTTAATGCATGTTGTTGTAACTAACAATATGTCCAGCAGGTGTCAGCAGTGTACTACCTGTCAGGTTGGAGCCCTGTTTCTGCTCAGGTTGCTGCATGCTGCTATGATGGTAACTGATGTTCTCTCATTGATAAACAGATTTTGTATGTGAGTTCTTCTGATCACTTGTATATGGTTTATAAGTTCTTCCATGTTATGTTACCCCGGAAAAGCAGCGCTGAGTGACATGCAGGTCGGGTTCAGCTCAGTCATGTGACAGTCGGTCCCCACCTAAAGAGGACTCTGTCTAGAGTGTCTAAAGTTATCTCCAACCTCGCTCACAGACTCTTCTGTCTGAGAGTGGGCCAAAAAGCAACAGCAGCGTGTTCCTCCTTCAGCACTGGACAGATCTCACCCCAACAAAACAGGAGAATAGAACATGCTGTGAAAAAACTCTAAGGGACATGTCACCCTGAGCACAACTGTAATGACTGCCAGTGCATTACCAGCTGTTGAGATCAAAGGTCGCCAGTTTGGCTTAATATGACCTATTGGCCTGGAAGATATATTGCTTTGAACTGTCATGTATTATAGATTCATCTTCATTCAGCGGTTTGGGATTAAGGGATTCAGCTCTCAGTTTGGGATGATTAGAGATTCAGCTCTTGGTTTGGGATCATTAGAGATTCAGTTCTCAGTTTGGGATGATTTAAGGATTCAGCTGTTGGTTTGGGATGATTAGGGATTCAGCTCTCGGTTTGGGATGATTAGAGATTCAGCTCTCGGTTTGGGATGATAAGGAATTCAGCTCTCGGTTTGGGATGATTTGGGATTCAGCTCTTGGTTTGGAATGATTAGGGATTCAGCTCTTGATGTAAGCATGGTTCTTGTCCTGTTTCTGTTTGCTTATGTAACTCTGAGAGCATTTCCTGAGAGATGTGGAGCTGTTTAAAGAACAGCTCTGACCAGTAAGAGTGATGGTGTTGATTTGATATGCTACAGGCTAATTCTGTAAGATATATGAACTCTTGTGATCTCCAGTTTACAGTGTGAACACAGGCTACCAGATAGCAGCTCAACTTCTGAGTCCTGCAGGTCATTGTTACTGAGGTCCAGATCTTGCAGAAGGCAGTTTAATTTTCTATCTAGAAATATATACACTGAATGTCTGTAACCTGATATGTCCTTTTCACACTCAAAGATACTTTACCATTACAGTTAATTAACAGTCAATTACATTCCTCATGCTGCAGATTATTTAAGGACATAACATTTAATATAAGACATTTAATTAACAAAACCTGCTCACCTCAGCATCTCCAGTTTACAACTGTTTAAAAACTCATCAGTGCAGCAGAGAGCAGTTCCACTCCTGAATCCTGCAGGTTATTTGTTTCTGAGGTCCAGATATTTCAAGAAGGAGTTTACTGAGTGTAGAGCTGGTAATAGTTTTTCAAATGACAGTGTGGTGATAATACAGCCCATTAGTCTGTAAAGACAAAGTAAAGAGTACATGGTACTTTTAAAAGAGGGGAAATAGACACTCCATGTGTTACTGTATCTCTGTATCTAGAACATGAACCAGATCTGAGAACACCACAACTACAGTCTCAGATTGTATAAAGTTGTTGTTTTTATGTGCTGTGTGGTTATATATATTTTACTCACTCACTCACTCTCACTTTCCTGTAGGAGGCATATATCAGCATTAAATCAGGAGTTTCCTGTTGTAGTGTCTTATAACTGAACTCACTACAGAGAGATCCACACTAACACACAGATCAGCATTAGAGCACTGAGAGCTTCAACACACTACTGATTCCATCTGATCATATTCACAATGAAGAGGAACCTCCTCACCATCCTCATCATCACCTCAGGTACTCACTGTAACATCTGATCAGCAATATCTGGATAATGAGACTTTATAAACACTGATCTATATTCTCTGGTTCTTCCAGGTGTGTTTGGTGCTGGTGTGATTGGAGCAGATGATGTTTATAGTACAGAGGGAGAATCTGTTACACTGAGATGTTCCCTTAGACAGAGTGGATCACATCTCTGGTACAGACAGTATACTAACAGAGCTCTACAGTTTATTCTGTATAAAGCTGCTCGATCAGCCAGTGGAGAGCGTATACCAGACAGACGATTTTCATCTGCTACATCCAGAACGTCCACTGATCTCACTGTTGGAGGACTCCGACTGTCAGATACAGCTCTCTACTACTGTGCTCTCTGGAGTGTCACGGTGTTACAGAGTGGTTTACAGCCTGTACAAAAACAGCAGCAGATTTTCTGCTCTGAACTTTAATAACCTGAACCACAGCCAGTTTTCCTGGAGAGCTGCCACTGAAGATAAGGCCATGTGGAAACACCTGTACAGAACACTGATAGAAAGGAGCTTCACTCAACACAGAGCTGCTTTAGCTGTTAGTCTTCACTTTACACTACACACATTTCATATGCTGAAAATCCAGTCCAGTCTTCTGATGGTCAGCAGATTTCCCAGCATGCTGATCTCTACATTCAGTTTCCTCCCATTCAATCATTCCAATTCTTGAATGTGTGGTCTGATCAGGAATGGGGTGCCTGTATACAGCTTTCTGACTGGACACATGGTATTAGGACCACACTCAGGGCAGACCTCCAAGTGTGCATTCAGTGTAAGTAAGTAAACTATTATTTATAAAGCACCTTTTAAACAACTTGTGTTAACCAAAGTGCTGTACTTAAAAATGTTAATGATTACACAAAAATACATACAACTAAAACACAGATAAAAGAAATTAGATAAATAACATATATTGGTGTTATATGTTCTCTTTTCTTGGTTCCAGTCAACAATCTGCATGCAGCATTCTGGACTAACTATAAACATGGCAATAGAAAAATTAATCCCAATGTATAGAGAATTACCGTAGTCTAACCGTGAAGAGATGAATGCATGAATGACTGTTTCAAGGTCAGACAAACTAAGAAAAGGCTTCAGTTTTGCAATGTTTCTGAGCTGGAGGAAGCTCCTTTTAACCACAGAGTTGATTTGTTTATCAAAACTGAGGTCTGAGTCAAAAACAACACCTAGATTTCTCACTGAGGACTTAACACATGATGATCAAGGTTACTAGAAGCACTGTTAATGAGATGGGGAGTACCAAAGATAATCATCTCTGTTTTGCTTTCATTCAAGTGTAAGAAATTCACAGCCATCCACTTCTTGATATCCTACTGGCTCCATCACACTGCTGTGTTACTGAGTGTGTAGAAGATCCATTACAGGACTTACAGTGTGTTTATGGGGGGTTTAATATCCTTATTAAAGATCAGGATCAGAGGGTGGAGTAGAGTCTGTACAGCAGAGTAAGAGTGTAGGATGAGTTCTTCAGTCAGGGGGAGGAGCTTCAGTCAGGGGGAGGAGCTGAGGGAGGGTAGACAGTAGAGGTGATCAGCACACTGCCATGCTGACATGCTGAGGAGCTTAAACTCAGTGTGTGTTCTCCTCCCAGTCAGTGCTGCACCACCATGATCATCTCCACTGTCCTGCTGCTCTCAGCTCTTACAGGTGAACATCTCACGCCTTCTGAACAGCAGACAGAATAAAGTTCTGGAAGGTTCTTAATGGTGTTCAGTAGTTAGATTGGAATAGTTCTGGGTTTGGTTGGTTCATCATTAACACAGTTTCTTTAAACTATTGTAGGTCTCAGAGCTGAAGATCTCATCACTCCAAACAGAGACACTGTTTTTACTGGGGAAGGTTAAACTGTTACACTGTCCTGTAACTACAGTGGAACTGCTTACAGTCTTCACTGGTACCGACAGTACTCAGGTTCTCCTCCACAGTTCCTCATACTGGACTATAGTGGAGTCATTACTAAAGATCAACCTCCAGTTCCTGGAATATTAATCAGTCATGTAGAAGAACAGAAGACAGTGGATCTGAAGATGTCCACTGTAGTATCAGACTCTGTACTCTACTACTGTGCTCTGAGGCCCACAGTGACAGGAAACCCAGATACACTGTACAGAAACTGGTTCTATGAATGAGACTGAGTTGTGTTTGTTCCACTAGGGGGAGCTTTGTCTTCCTGAAGATCATACTCCTGTTCTAAGGGTTAGAAATGTTTACCTGCCCTAATCAGTGGGTACAAGATCATCACTGAACATCATTAAGTCATGTGACTGTACCTCTAAACCATCTCTAACACGTTTCTTGCAACCCTATTTCCAACAAAACGTTTGATGGTTCTGTGATCATGCCCCAATATCTTAGCTATTTCGAGAGTGTTGTATCCCTCTGAGAGACTTTTGGTAATTTTTGACTTTTCAGAGCCAGTTGAATCTCTTTTTTTGGCCCATTTTGCCTAAAGAAAAATGCTGCCTCATATTTGTGCACACCTTGATATAGGGTGTTGATCTCCTTCGGCCACACCCTCCTTCATTACACAGACACACACCACCTGCTCTGCTTAAATCCATTAGCATTCATGCTTATCCAGCTTGGAGTTAAGAAATATGCCTAAAAGTGATAATATGGTCAAAATACTCACTTGCCTAATAATTGAGCACACAGTGAACAGTCTGTGCTGTCTGTGACTGGGACTGAACACTGATCAGCTATCATGCTGCCGTTAGCCTATTTAACGTTTACAGCACTTGTAGGTACATATGAGTCTTAAACACACATACTGTATTTACTACAGTCATAGACCTTTAGAACACCACAGTGTCCACCTGAAGTCTGTATGATCTGGTACAGGGGTTTAGATTTAGAGTCCTGCTGGGGTTAAGATGTTCTTCTCTATTTTCTATCAGGTGGAGTTTATTCAGTCTCTCCACTGGACACTGAGAAGCAGGTTTCAGTGGGGGACAGTGTTACCCTCTCCTGCAGATACAGCACCAGTGATGTGTATAGGATTCACTGGTATCACCAATATCCCCCGTTTAACCTGGAACTGATCCTGAGCGTATATGAATCAGGGGGTTTGAGTGGTTCTCCACCTCCCGGGTTCTCTGCTAAGGTTCAGAATAAACAAGTGGATCTGGAGATCTCCTCTGCTGCAGTATCAGACTCTGTACTCTGTGACACTCTTTCATTCCGGTCCCTCCAATGGACACACCCCCATCTCTGCACACACTCCCTCCTAAATGCCCTCCTAAATGCCCTACATCTATTTATATTGTATTATTCTACTCCATTCTGTACTGTTTACACTTTTTGCACTGATAATTATTTATATTACTGCGTATTTGCACTGTCTGGATGGCTCTGGATGGATCTATCTATCTATCTATCTAACTCTACTACTGTGCTCTGGAGCCCACAGTGACTATAAACCCGGCTACGCTGTACAGAACCTGACTGTGTGATGAGGTTCTGTGGTTCTGTGTGGGGTTCTCAGCCAAATATGAAAAGTGTGGTTGATAAATTTGAGGTCATGAGTTCAGACCACATCACCAGCTGACTCCTGGGCTAACAGGAGAGGGAGTATGGCTGGTATGACTAAAGGAGGGAACAGAGGTCTAGAAGAGGTTGGGGTGGAGTTCTGGGCTGCTTCAGTACCAATCAGTACCAATGTCAGTCTAGGAGCTGAGTGGCAGTGTTAGTGAGAACGGTATCTCTCCTAACTGGGAATTCATTCTTCCAGTACAACAAACCAGTTTAACATAGTAAGACTGTTTACAGGTAAACAATGGGAGCTCTTTACATTTACGGCATTTAGCTGATGCTCTTATCCAGAGCGACTTACAAGGTTAATCACATTACAGGTGGGCCAGTGTAGTGTTAGGAGTCTGGCCCAAGGACTCTTATTGGTGTAGCACAGCACAGTCACCCAGACCAGGATTCGAACCCCATTCTCCCACATGTGGTGTTGACTCCTTGGTGGGTAGTGGTGTTATCTGCTGAGCTACACCAACCACCTTTCCATAAACCCCAGTCTGGAAAAGTGGACATGTTGTAATGGAATGAAGAGAGGAATCTGTTTAACTGATGATTCTCTGGTTCTTTATTAAACAGATAAAGTACAGAGAACAGATTTCTAGTGTTTCACTGACCAGCTTAACTTACTCTGTCCAGATGAACAAACGTAGAACTGGCTGTACGACACTCCATAAAGGTTGTGTATACCGCGGTGCTACATCACCTTTCCTTTAACCACACTGTTTAATGGTTTGGTAATTAAGGATACTAATATGTCCAGTTCTCCAGGTGGAATTGTTGTCCATTCCTGTCCCTTCAGCTCTGTTTCTGTAACTGCAGACACTAAAGCTTCTGGTCCAGTTTAAACCCTGAGCTGCTGGCTGTGAGTCCACTCTCCGGGGTCCATTAAAAGAGGAAGGTTATTGTTTAAACTGCAGCTGGACTCTCTCCAGACCAGACAGTACATCTTGTGGGACTAAGACAGTCAGAGACTGAGACAGCCCGAGTACAGGGACTACTGAGTCTGAGTCTTGTATCTTAATATAAAGTTTATCAGCATTATTTAACAGAACAAGATCAATTGTCTGATCATCCTCCTGATCATCGGATCATCTCTGATAATGAGAAATATTAGATATATTAACTACATCATAGATCTGTTCATTAGGCTCCACCTCCAACACAATGTGTCCTAATGAACCTGATCATATGTAGCTGAACAGTTCCCCCCCATTAACACACAGAGATGTACTGATGGAGATCTATCAGCAGAGGGCAGCTCTAATCTAGATCTGATGGATTGAGGTGAGTTCTTCATTTGGGAGTTATTCTCCTGATCTTCACTCCTCTGATCTTCTACCAGATCCACTGATACATGTAGGAGGAGTCTCTACATGCTGGAACAGTAGAACCCAAATCTCTCCTCATTATCTGAACACTGGAACCACCATGATGTTCCTGTGCTCTCTCTCTCTCTTTATCATCATGATAGGTATGTGTTATTACCTACATTCATATCTATGTGGAATATATATTTAGTGTTTATATCTTGATATGTTCTGTGTGTGTGTGATGATGAGTCTGAGCTTTTATACAGTACATAATCATGTTTTATTCAGTATTAATGCAGCACTATTGTGGTTTGTGTATGTCTTCACAGAGAGCTGTGTTTCACAGTCCATATCTCCACTGGAGGAGAAAGTAGATGCTGTAGAAGGAGAGACAGTTACTCTCTCCTGCAGCTATGAGAACGCAGACTATCTACACTGGTACCGTCAGTCTCCTGGATCCAGTCCAGAGTTTCTCCTGTACATTTACCCACGCGGAGATATGAGCAAACCTCTTCCTCCTCGTATGTCTGCTGAAGTTAAAGAGAATAAGCGTGTGGATCTGAAGATCTCCTCTGCTGCAGTATCAGACTCTGTACTCTACTACTGTGCTCTGAGGCCCACAGTGACAGGAAACCCAGATACACTGTACAGAAACTGTCTCTATGGCTAAGATAGAACAGTGCTGCTGTCAGGAGGGGGTGCTGTTTACCTTTAGACCTTCAGCTACTTCAACCTCCAGCTTATAATATCAGAGTTATTAGGAACAAACATGATCATGCTGGATACGATAAGCTGGTGCTGCTGTTCTAAACCTGCCTGAGTCTAATCAGTGGGAACATACAAGAACCCTCCTAGAACCATATCCTGACATCATAATGTTCTACCATTAGCCCACACACACACTAACATGTTGAACCCTTCTGGATTAGTCTCTAATGTGGTTCTTCTCCTGACCTTCACCGCTCGTAGAGAAAGGTACAGTCCTACAACATACAGGGTTAAGGCAGGAGGAGTGTCCCTGTCCCTGGTCCATCTGGTCTTCAGTGCTAGCCCTCCATCTGGATGGATGGTGTTCCGGGGGATATTCCCATTTCCCCACTCCCTCAGGCTTATCCTGAGATACCTGGACACACAGATCAGATCATGTCCATATCATGTCCCTGGTGTACCATAGAGCTCTGAAGACCACCCCAGCGTTTCAGGCATGGTGTAGTCTGAAATTAAAGATGGCATGTGGTGTATGTTTCATATGTGATCCAGAGTAAAAGAATGAACTACACCATATGAAATCATCACACAGACCCAGTATGAGCTTTAGCAGGACCTTACAGATGTCCTGTGAAGGGATCATTTCAGTGGGATCAGCAGAACACTGTCTTTGTATGGAGCTGTGCTGGTGTGCTGTGGGTTCCTTAGTGAAGACTGGGTGTCTCTGAATCTTGGTTGGACCCTGTAGCAGGTCCCACACTCTGGGAAAGCCTGTCCAGGACATTGTATGGCTGGTTGAGGGCTATAATTGTCCTGAAGATAAGAGGAGATCATACAGACCCTCTTTTTAACAGGGTCCACATTTGTAGGTGAAATCTGTTTGATGGAAACGTTCCAGCAGTAGTTCTGATTGATTCGGACTGATTCTGGAGTCCAGACATCAGAGTGGCCAGTAAGAAAACTCTGTACTTCCTTTCAGACCCATACTGTGGTTCTCTGTCCTCTCTAATATTAGACCATCATACTTCATTAGATCATCAGGAGTTAAATATTCTATATAACTATGATATTTCTGTAGTTAAAGTATATCTATCTAGTTATGGGTATACTCATCTTACTGCTTTGATCTTCTACAAAGACAGATCAGAGAGGAGTTTCCTGTTGTAGTGTCTCATAACTGAACTCACTTCAGAGAGATCCACACTAACACACAGATCAGCATTAGAGCACTGAGAGCTCCAACACACTACTGATTCCATCTGATCATATTCACAATGAAGAGGAACCTCCTCACCATCCTCATCATCACCTCAGGTACTCACTGTAACATCTCACTAAAACTTTAATGACACTTTATTACAATGTAATAATTATTTCTGTTCTGTTCTTCCCGGTGTGTTCCAGGTGTTCTTCCTCACTGTCTGGGCTGATCAAATTGGACCAGATCAGCAGACTGATGTTCTTAAAACAGAGGGAGAACCTCTTACACTCAAATGCTCTTATGATACCAGTAGTGACTATGTTCTGCTCTACTGGTACAGACAGTATCCTAACAGAGTTCTACAGTTTATTCTGTATAAAGGTGCTCGACAGCAGAGTGGTGATCACACCTCAGACCAGAGATATTCATCTACTACATCCAGAACATCCACTGATCTCACTGTTAGAGAACTAGGACTGACAGATACAGCTCTCTACTACTGTGCTCTGAGAGATTATGGAGCCCAGTGATACAAAGTCTCTGAGATGCTTTACAAAAACTCACACACCTTCTGTTTGCTTTGAACACAAGCAGATCAAAGTGCCATCCAAACCACAATGTATGATCTGATGTTCCTCTTTCTCTGAAATGACTGAGGTTGCATTTCTGAGGGTAAATACAGTAAACAGTGAGTACAGGTGTGTCAGACACAGGATACAGTGTGAGCTGCTACACTACAGGGTTTATATCATGTTTCTAGCTGATCAAATGCAGTGAGGGATTAATGTAGTAGATGTGTGCAGTTCCTTCCTCCAGTCCGAAGTTTGTGTGTTCTGATGATCTTCTCTTTTTTAGGATAACATGTCTTCCCTGGATCTGCATTTCTTTTGGGGCCCATTCCGTCAGCCTATAAATCCTGAACGCTATTATGAACACTGTGTGACCTGCTCGACCACAGGCTAATAGACTGAGCCACCGCCCCCTCATTACAGTCCACTATGGCCAGTGTAGAGTATATGAGTCCTCCACTTCTATTACAGTAAAATTACTGAATGTAAAACAACACTAAGGTGGCATTCTTTATCCCTGGCCCCGCCCACAGAAACAGGTGGTACAGCAGAGGGAGGTACAGCAGAAAACACAGGAGTGGATGAGACAGCCAGCAACTAAGCAGGACCTGGATCATTGTGAGAGCCACTGAAGGATCTTAGGTCTGGGTCACAGCAGATACCCAGAATAGCAGGGTCCAGCTTGAGAAGCTAGTTCTGTCTTCTGTGAAGCTTACCTGGCTTAGTCCTTTAGGCTCCCATGTCCCTCTCTGTACCTCACCTGCTTAAGAATTGGTCTATGAATCCTGGGGATGAGAGTTCAAATCTGCTACTAAATACCCACCGGGGTCGTGCAGCCCTCACCCCACACCCCCATGTTACTATAACAAGGTACATTCACATGAATTACACTTTCTACAGACCTTTCTATTCCTCCATCACCTCCATCAGGTTATACAGCACTCTACCAGAAGGTGGAGCTCTAGTCTTCTCTTTAACTAGCAGCAGTAACTGAGTCTCTGCATTATGGGTGGAGCTGTGTAGCTCAGCAGAGATCTACACTAATCCCATTCAGCTCTGACTCTGTTCTCAGTCACTTCACATCTCTATCAACATGCTGCTCTCTATCCTTTCTCTCCTAACACTGCTTTTAGGTAGCACCACTTTAATCCCACTCCTTTATTTAGTACCTGTAGAGAAACTATGAGAAATATGTAAAATCATTATTTTAAATGTTGTGTGAGAGATTTCAGTGTTTTATTATCTTCAATAATGTTTCCAGGAGAAACATCAGCTCAGACCATTGATCCACTTGTAGGAGAAGTGCAGCTTCCAGAGGGGGATGATCTCACTCTCTCCTGTAACTACACCAGCAGCAGAACTAATGACGTTCTTCAGTGGTACCGTCAGTCTCCTGGATCCAGTCCAGAGCATCTACTAGCGGTTGTTTCAGGATCTGAGAGTAGTGGACGACTGAAAGCTGAAGTGGATGTAAAGAATAAGCGTGTGGATCTGAAGATCTCCTCTGCTGCAGTATCAGACTCTGTACTCTACTACTGTGCTCTGAGGCCCACAGTGACAGGAAACCCAGATACCCTGTACAGAAACTGGTTCTATGTCTGAGATAGAGCAGCGCTGCTGTCAGGTGGGGGCGCTGTTTACCTGTCTACATTTAGACCTACAGCTACTTCAACCTCCAGCTGATAATATTAGAGTTATTAAGAACAAACATAATCATTCTGGATACGATAAGCTGGTGCTGCTGTTCTAAACCTGCCTAATCAGTGGGTACATACAAGAACCCTCCTAGAACCATATCCTGACATCATAATGTTCTACCATTAGCACACAAACCTCTGAAGGTAATCACACACTAATCCAGTAGATCCTAATAATCCTAAAAGCTGATCCTCTGTGCTCGGTGTACCTGTTATGTTGCCCTTTTATTAGTAATTTGTACTACCAAGTTCCCTTTGATGGGAGCAGAAGCCACCTAATAACGGCAAATGTTGAAACTGAATGTGTGATTGTTCAGTCGTGAAAATAAAAATATATGGAACATAAGAGATTAATGATGAACATTAAGCTGCTATTTTCCCACCTGCACTGTACACTTCATATATCCATAATGTTCAAACCACATACTTACTGATACTGCGCTACTCTTTGCACTCTTTGCTACTCTTTGCACATGTCCTGTACACATACTGTACTGTTTGCACACATTGTTTTTGTCTATTGTCTTTGCACTACACTATATATATATATTATTCACTGCACTGGAGAAGGAGCCTGACCATGTTTCGTTATACTGTACAACCCTGTATTGGTATAATGACAAAGTTGAATTGAATTGAATAAGAGCTTCAAATCTGATCTTAAGGGTCCAGTTTGCAGAACACTCACCTAAAGATCTCCAGTTTACAGTATGAACTCGTCAGTCCGGCAGATAGCAGCTCAACTCCTGAATCCTGCAGGTCATTGTTACTGAGGTCCAGATCTTGCAGGAGTGAGTTTACTGATTGTAGAACTGGTAATAGTTGTTCACATGACAGTGTGGTAACAATACAGTCCATTAGTCTGTAAAGATAAAGTAAAGAGTACATGGTACTTTTAAATCAGGCAAGGCAAGTTTATTGGTATAGCACCTTTCATACACAAGGGCAATTTAAAGCACTTTACATAAAAGGGAGAGAATACAAACAATTAAATACAAAGTAAATCATTTAAATATCATTAATATCGCTAATCAATAAAATCTTTAAATAAAATCTAAATAAAAGTCAGTGTAAGAATGAGGAATAAAGAGTGGCATTACAGGAGAGTAACAGTGTTTTAGACTGAGCTGAAAGCCGGATCAGGAATGTCTTCAGTCTGGATTTAAAACTACTTTGGGGGGTTTCGAATACCTCTGTAAGCTGATTCCATCTAAAAGCTGCGTAGGAGCTAAACGCTGCCTCTCCATGTTTAATCTTTACCCTAGGCCGGACTAACTGACCTGTTCCTAACGATCTGAGAGCTCTGCTCAGCTCATAGTGCTGCACCATGTGAGATAAATATGCTGGTCCTAAACCACTGAGACATTTATAGACCAGTACCAGGACTTTAAAGTCTATCCTGTAGCAGACTGGGATCCAGTGTAGGGGTTTAAGAGCGGGGGTGATTTGGTCCCTTCTGTTACTCTGGGTGAGAACTCTGCAGCTGCGTTCTGGATCAGCTGGAGCTGTCTGATTGTCCTTTCTGGAGGACCTGTTAGAAGACTGTTTCAGTGATCAGTCCTGCTGGAGATGAAGGTGTGGATGATTTTCTCCAGGTCTCATAGCTCTGGAACGACATTCCATAGTCCTGTAGGATTTCACCAAGAGGAAGCAGAGTGGCCCAAGAACTGAGCCCTGGGGGACACCACAGGTCACCGACACAGTGTCAGATACATCTAAGTTGCTGTTTGGTTTTGTAGGTAAATAAATAAAATTATAATAACAATAAAAATATTGAGTTTTTTTGGACTGAGCCAGTCAGATTCTCCTGACTACCCTAATCTTCTGTGAAGCTTACCTGGCTTAGTTCTGTAGGCTCCCTTGTCCCTCTCTGTACCTCACCTGCTTAAGAATTGGTCTATGAATCCTGGGAGTTCAAATCTGCTACTGAAGGACTTCCTGTTCCTGAATAAATACCAGCACTCTACCAGAAGGTGGAGCTCTAGTCTTCTCTTTAACTAACAGCAGTAACTGAGTCTCTGCATTATGGGTGGAGCTGTGTAGCTCAGCAGAGATCTACACTAATCCCATTCAGCTCTGACTCTGTTCTCAGTCACTTCACATCTCTATCAACATGCTGCTCTCTATCCTTTCTCTCCTAACACTGCTTTTAGGTAGCACCACTTTAATCCCACTCCTTTATTTAATACCTGTAGAGAAACTATGAGAAATATGTAAAATCATTATTTTAAATGTTGTGTGAGAGATTTCAGTGTTTTATTATCTTCAATAATGTTTCCAGGAGAAACATCAGCTCAGACCATTGATCCACTTGTAGGAGAAGTGCAGCTTCCAGAGGGGGATGATCTCACTCTCTCCTGTAACTACACCAGCAGCTATACCAGTGGTGATACTCTGTTCTGGTACCGTCAGTCTCCTGGATCCAGTCCAGAGCATCTACTAGCGGTTGTTTCAGGATCTGTGAGTCGTGGACGACTGAAAGCTGAAGTGGATGTAAAGAATAAGCGTGTGGATCTGAAGATCTCCTCTGCTGCAGTATCAGACTCTGTACTCTACTACTGTGCTCTGAGGCCCACAGTGACAGGAAACCCAGATACACTGTACAGAAACTGGTCCTATGACTGAAGTAGTGTCCTGCTTCTCTCAGGAGGGGGCGCTGTTATTACTCTCAGAGATCTTCTCCTTCCTCCTGATGTCAGTTCTCTTGTATAGATACTCCAGTGGAGAGGAAAGAGACAGTGAGAAGGTGGCTTTGTTGTCAAGCTATACAAATTCATATGAGGGCGTTTCCTTCAGCTTGACTAAAGCCAAAATCCAGCATCTGCCATGTACCACTACAGCTCAGCTCAGCATGCAGCTACAACTCGTCTACTTGATTTCCACATTCTATCAGATTACCCATCGCCAGTTTATCTAACCCACACTGGTGTTTCACTGCTGTGGTCCCAGTTTCCCTGCCTTAAGGTGTGTAATGGTCTCTAATGTAGACCATCTTGTGCATTACCCACTTTTTGCCATTCCCCTAAAATAGGTGGTTATCCCCAGATCCCCAGATTTTACTCTACTTACATAGGCACCCAGCAGCAGAATCAACAGCTGTTTCAGTAGCACATCTAGTCATCATCATGGCATTGCTGGGGCCCTGCACTCCAATCAGGGGCCACAATTATATTTCACCCTATAAAGCATCTTTAGAGTCTACTCTCTATTCACAAACCTCGAACATCACCACACTGCACAAAGTGTGATGGTGCCATTCAGTGATACAACCACACTTGCAAGTAGGAGGTATCCAAATGTCTGACTGGCTTGGACCATGAGTAGAATGACCATCTCTCGCTGAACTGGTTCACAACACCATAATTCACACCAGCACAGGATTCATTCCTTTTTACATGGTACATGGTCATGAGGCCTGTCTCCCAGTGGACACACTGCTTGACACTTCTGACTCTGCCTCTTCAGGTACAGCCACCGCTCCAGCTGCTTGTGCACTTCTTTGCGTACACAGCTTAAGAAAGAATATGAATCAGAGAAGACTTTCAGGAATGAACCTCGAGACCATCAGTGCAAGTATTATAATCAACGCTTGAAACCTGATAATGATAAACCACTGTCATGATAAACAGGCCCCACACTGGATTGGCCATTAGCCCTTATCAAATCGCAGGCCCTGTCACACCCAAACCCAAGAACACAGAGAAACCACATGCTCACTTTCTCCTGGCCCTGTGCCAAACATTCCCCAGTTACCACCACACTCTGTTCACCAACGCCCACTCCATGCCTTTCAACCTTTCAGGGCATAATTCCTGTCTTACCTAGGCTAAGAGAAGTTTACTGTGATTGACTAACGGTGTAGGAGCAGTTTATTATGATTTTCTGACGGTGTAGGAGGTGTTTACCATCATCTGTTCCATAATATTAATTAGTAATATTTAAGGTTTTACATTATGTAATGTTAGATTTTAGAAAATACATTATAATCCATTATTTTATTTGTTTTATTTTTTAAGAAAAAAATCTTTATCCGTTCTTGGCCTGGGATATTCCAGGTCTTGGTCTTGAGTGTCAAGAAGTCCCAGTTTCGGCCTTGACCCAGACTTAAAACTAGCGGTCTACACTACAACAGTATACCTCGTACACCCCACACTAACAAACTAAAGAGTAATGAGAGATGCAGAGCAACCAATCACAACCAGTGTAGAAAACATCTCAGTTTGAATGTTAGAGAACCTGTTCTCCTGATCTTCACTCCTCTGATCTTCTACCAGATCCACTGATACATGTAGGAGGAGTCTCTACATGCTGGAACAGTAGAACCCAAATCTCTCCTCATTATCTGAACACTGGAACCACCATGACGTTCCTGTGCTCTCTCTCTCTCTTTATCATCATGATAGGTATGTGTTATTACCTACATTCATATCTATGTGGAATATATATTTAGTGTTTATATCTTGATATGTTCTGTGTGTGTGTGATGATGAGTCTGAGCTTTTATGCAGTACATAATCATGTTTTATTCAGTATTAATGCAGCACTATTGTGGTTTGTGTATGTCTTCACAGAGAGCTGTGTTTCACAGTCCATATCTCCACTGGAGGAGAAAGTAGATGCTGTAGAAGGAGAGACAGTTACTCTCTCCTGCAGCTATGAGAAAGCAGACTATCTGTTCTGGTATCGTCAGTATCCTGGATCCAGACCCGTATATCTACTTAGTATTATTCAATCAACTAAAGCTGTGAGCTACGCCACCCCACGTTTTCCACGACTGGATGGTGCAGTGAATGGAAGTGTAGTGGATCTGAAGATCTCCTCTGCTGCAGTATCAGACTCTGCACTCTACTACTGTGCTCTGAGGCCCACAGTGACAGGAAACCCAGATACACTGTACAGAAACTGGTTCTATGACTGAGGTAGAGTCCTGCTTCTCTCAGTAGGGGGCGCTGTTATTACACTCAGAGATCTTCTCCTTCCTCCTGATGTCAGTTCACTTGTTCAGATCCTCCAGTGGAGAATTCAATTCAATTCAATTTTATTGTCATTATACCAACACAGGGTTGTACAGTATAACGAAACATGGTCAGGCTCATTCTCCTGTGCAGTTACAGAATATGTGTGTATGTTTTTAGTGGTGTAGTCTTGTTCTGGTAGCAGTCTTTAGTGGTGTACTCGTGTTCTGGTAGGAGTCTTTAGCAGTGTAGTTGTGTTCTGGTAAGAGTCTTTAACGGTGTAGTCATGTTCTGGTAGCAGTCTTTAGTGGTGTAGTTGTGTTCTGGTAGCAGTCTTCAGTGGTGTAGTCGTGTTCTGGTAGCAGTCTTTAGTGGTGTACTCGTGTTCTGGTAGGAGTCTTTAACGGTGTAGTCGTGTTCTGGTAGGAGTCTTTAACAGTGTAGTCATGTTCTGGTAGGAGTCTAGTGGTGTAGTCGTGTTCTGGTAGCAGTCTTTAGCGGTGTAGTCGTGTTCTGGTAGGAGTCTAGTGGTGTAGTCGTGTTCTGGTAGCAGTCTTTAGCGGTGTAGTCGTGTTCTGGTAGCAGTCTTTAGCGGTGTAGTCGTGTTGTGGTAGCAGTCTTTAGTGCTGTAGTTGTGTTCTGGTAAGAGTCTTTAACAGTGTAGTCATGTTCTGGTAGCAGTCTTTAGTGGTGTAGTCGTGTTCTGGTAAGAGTCTTTAACGGTGTAGTCATGTTCTGGTAGCAGTCTTTAGTGGTGTAGTTGTGTTCTGGTAAGAGTCTTTAACGGTGTAGTCATGTTCTGGTAGCAGTCTTTAGCGGTGTAGTCGTGTTGTGGTAGGAGTCTTTAGTGGTGTAGTCGTGTTCTGGGAGCAGTTTTTTTTAACTTATTGTTATTGAAGATCAAGTAATATTCACCATTTATCATTCTTTTTACAGTCATGCCTTATAAATGTTAACATGTACACATTCTCATTGACAGCCATATACACTTCAATTACAAATGGTCAGAAAGCATTTTTAACATTGCTGGGCTCCATCGCTTGACAATTTTTTTTTCTTCTGCAGTCTCAAGTTATATGTTATTTCTTCCATACTATGTATCATCCATAGAAGCTCTATCCAAGATTCATACATTGGGACAGTGGTTTTGAGCCAGTTCACAGTTATACCCATAATTGCTGCTGCAAATAAATACTATATATATACTTCTTCAGTTTTACACAGGACCAAAATGTATGTACAAAGTTTGAGTCTGTTTCTCCACACTCCCTCCAGCAACTACTAGATGAAGATGAACCGATCTGTGCAGTAATATGTGGTGTTCTAAAGTATCTAACAATTAGCTTCCATTTAAATTCTCTCCAGTTATTAGAACAAGTTGTTTAAGTTGGGATTTTTTTAAGGGTTTGATATAAATTTGGTAATGACCGTGCATTGGTATACCCCTAACTGAATTTATTAAAAAGAACTGTTCTATTGGGGCTGGTAATTTTATTTTGTCAAGATTATAAGTTTTATTTAAAAGTGCCTAATTTGCAAATACCAGAAAAAATCTGTTTTAGGAAGTTCAAATTCTTGATTAAGTTGAATAAAGGACTTAAGAGTATTCCATTCAAAGAGGTTGTGTACATATGTAAGACTTTTCTTTGACCAGTCTTTAAAGCCTGAGTCTAACTGTACTGGGGGGAAGTTTCTCATGTGTGTAACTGGCGTTAGAGCAGAGAGAGTGGTAGGCTCTAGACAATGAGGTTTTTTTAGTATTTCATCCAAACTGAAAATTGTGTTTTTGGCCAGATCTTATAGATGTCAGGGGTATGGCAGTTAAAGAACAGTTTCCTCCATCGCGTGGTCAACCAGTTTGACCCTTTCAATATCTAACCACTGGTTGTTGCATCACAGGACAATTAAAAAAAAAAAAAGCCACCATGGACTTTAGTTTTGAGCAGCCCCCCAGAAATACAGCTTCAGGTCTGGAAGGGCCAGCCCGCCATCAGATTTATTATAACTGAAGTGTTTTAAATCGTATCCTAGGCTTTTCTACCCTTAGCCAGACAAAATGAGAACATAAGGACAGTCTAATGTTATGGAAGGTTAAACGGTGGAAACTTGGAGAGAATTTGGACACAAGTACAACAGTCTGGTACGGGGATATTTCATACGTATAGAATTCTAATTCGCCCCGACATGGATAGACATGGTAACCTCTGACCACCGACTAGAATAATTTTCCGAATATTTAAAGAATGATCTATCATAGTTAACATGAGTATAGTTTGTCGAGAGAGGGTGGAATATAAGATGCAACAAGGTATCTGATGCCTGGCCCCCGGCCCTCTAAATGCCACTATCGTCCTTAATAGTTTGCGGACACTTTACCATTATTGTCTAATGCCTCAGTTTTTTGTTAGCCACGTTTAATTTTATCCACAGAATATAACCAGATTTTTTGATGTGCGCTTCAATAAGACCTTTTATGGAGGAAGCACGGACATTGATAAGAATAGCGAGCACATCGTCTGCATAGAGGGACATTTTAATGTTCTTCCTTACCTGCCCAAAGTCCCCATATATTTTTGTTATCCCTAATAAATCTGGGCCTAAAGGTTCATGCAGCTGGTCAAGAGAGCATGTAGGCGATGGCGACATGAGGTCACCTTGAACGTGTTCCTCTCTCCGAGGGAAAAGTAATCTGATGTGGTATCCATTAACCCTAACTTGGCAGCTTATGGTTCTGAATATAGTGTTTACGTGCATCCACTTTGATAAAATTTGGATCCAAAACGCCACGTACCGAGTTCAAACGTGGCGATCAAAGCAGCTTTTTTCCGCATCTAAAAGGTCACCTAAGATTATCTAGATCTCATAGCTTCTCCTCCACCACACCTGGTTGCGCCTTAAACATGGGCTTCTGAATATCAGCCTGGTTATATTACATCCCTGTTTGGTCTGGGTGTACTACAGTTTTGGTTGTAATTACATAGTTATTGGGTGATTCATCTTGTGTGAAATGGATGACATTCCCTCCATTAACTAAGCTTGTTCACTTGCGGAAAGCACATTAAGAAGTGAAATGGGTCCGTATGAGCTTACAAGTCTGTAGGGCGATCTTTTTCCCTTCTTTATGAATTACAGTAATGTAGGCATCTCTCCAGGAAGGAGGTAGATAGCCTGTCTCTAGAACGGAGTTATATGTTTGTGCCAAAATAGAAGATACTGTGTCTATGATTTCTTTTTATAAAACTCATTATTGTATCCATCTGGACCTGGACTTTTATTGCATTTCGAATCTACTATTGCTTGTCATACTTCGCTTTCAGTAATAGGACTATCCAATTCCCGCACCGCAATTTCTGAAAGTTTTGACAAAGTAATTTGATCTAGGAACGATTCAATTTCAGTTTCACAAGAAGCTGTGTCTGTGTTTTTATATAGAGATCTGTAAAATTCAGCAAATGATTCAGAAATCTGTTCTGGTTTCGTCAGATAGTGTCCTGGTGCCTCCGACTTTATTTTTGTCACCACCCGAGATGATTGTTCCTTTTTTAACCGAAATGCGAGAAGCCGGCTAGCTCTTGACCCATGGTCGTAATATCGCTGTTTAGCAAAACGTATTTGGCCTTCTGCTTTTTCTGAAAGCAGGGTGTCTATGGCCCTATGAGTTTCTTTGAGTGACTGCAACAATATAGCTGAATAGTTAGACTTATGCTGGTCCTCTAAAAGCTTTACTTTATGTTCTAATTCAGTTTGTGTAGCTTCCTTTTCTTTCTTCCTGGCCGAAGAAAGAAAACTGTGCTGTGGGACTGTGCAAAAGCCTTAAATAGGCTTTTGCACAGTCCCAAAGAATAACTGGAGACATTTCTGGATTGGCATTTAGTTCCAAATAGTCCTTAAATTCCTCTTTTAGTGTTTTAGTGGTTTTTTTAGTGTCTCCAGTGTTTAGTGCCAGCCTTTGGTCCAAGAGACGATTCTACAATAACCGGAGCATGGTCTGATAGAGTGATAGGGAGGATCTCGCATTTTACTATTCTGTAAGCCTCACACTTAGAGGTGAAAAAAAGGTCAATAAGTGAATCACAGGAGTGTCTGTTTGAAAAAAATGTATAGTCTCGACCCCTGGGAAACTTATGTCTCCACACATCCACCAGACCACTCTCCCTGCAACAGTGCTTTAGGACTTTGCTCATTTTTTTTTAGGTTGTTGACGATACAGGGAACCTATCCACTGCTTCGACCATAACACAATTAAAGTCTCCACCCAATAAAAAAAACACCTGTAGCTTTGTCCAAAACTAGATTAAAAACTTGTCTAATAAATTCAGGGTCATCCCCATTGGGTGCGTAAATGTTACAAAGAGACACACAGATACCATCTACAACTCCGTTTACTAATACGTATCTGCCTTCTGAGTCTTTATGGAATGAAGTAACTGTAAAATTTAGCATTCTGTTTATTAGGATTAACACACCCCTTTTCCTTCCTGAACTATGAGAGGAGAAGAAAGCTTTGTCCGCCCAACTTCTGCCCAGTTTTCCATGCTCCTTATCTGACATATGGGTTTCCTGAAGAAATGCCACACTCCACTTGATACGTTTCAACTGAGTGAAAATTTTCTTTTTCTTGGTGGGGTTGTGTAGACCATTAACACTGTAACTAACTACTTTTATTAGTCCCATAATATATTTATAATATGTAGGCCACCAATTTCTTTAAATTTTTTTACCTCTTTCTCGAGGAAGGTGGAGCATAGCATGGCCAGGGAACACTGTGCCCAATCTCTACTGATTAAGGCCGACGTTGCACAAGTAAATATAAAACATATTACTGATCCAATTATGTCATACACGAAACATTTTGAACAATATCAAACCAACTCTCTTTTGCTTTAACTCGACATTCAAACATAGATGTCTGTAAGAGAGATGAAACAGGGAGAAAATAAAGGGAAACTCCAGGCTGAAATGAAGCCTGGGCCTTCAGCTTTTGGTGTATCTAGCTGATGGGACAAAAAAATTGTCCTCGCTGGCTACCTCGTTAAGTCCTTCCTCTGTCCACCCATCCAAACAAATTTAAAATACGTGTGGAGTTATACAATAATTAACTAAAATTCCTTTTGCAACCCCTTCAATCTGTAGAAAAACAGAGTGACAGATAGTACTAAAGAATTATATTTTCTGTTCGTCACCAGAAAGGAAAGAAAACAACATAGGCTGTGGGTTGCATTTAGTATAACTAGAATGGACTGACCTCGATATTCACGTGTTTAAGAGCGCGGCTCTATTGTATGTCTGCATATGCAGCTTAAGCTTCACCAATAGTGAAGGAATGTATCACACTACTGTAGTTTCTCACCAGTCTACAACTTATCCTGTATCTCCGCGAGGAGACCTGTCACATCTTGGATGAGTTTACGTTCCATTCACGCGTGCTTGCTCCCTGTGGCAGTGGTACTCCATCCCAAGAGATGGAGGTCCTTCTCTAGCCTCTCGTCTTCGGATAATGCTGCGGTAACACCAACGCCCCGTAGCCCCTCGGCAGCTTCCCAGGCAGAGTTGAAGACTTTCGTTCCTCCATCAAGATGAACTCTTAAAGCGGCAGGATAGAGAGTTTGGAACCTGATGTTTTTGGACCGGAGCTGCCTCTTAATGTCCGTGTATTCACGTCTCTTCTTCTGCAGGGCTGGTGAGAAATCGTGATCCGCGGTAATTCTGTTGCCTTTATATGTCAGATTCTTTTCTTGCCATATTTTGTTCAGAATGAACTGCTTGGGTTCGCGTTTCCATCAGCCAGTTTTTGACGGAGCGAGCGGTGTGCTTGTTCCAGTTTCAGTGAGAAATCTTGTGGGAGGCTCAAAATGTTTCTCAAGAATTGTTCTACCCACTTCACCGTGTCTCTCTCCTCCGAGTCTTCTTTAATTCCATATGATCTCAGATTGTCTCTCCGTTGCGCGTTTTCTAGGGCTTCGCATCTGGCCACGGTCTGTCTGTCTCGCCGCGTGAGATAGAAGAGTAGCCGCCAACGTTGTTGGACCTTTCTGACAAGGTGTGACGTGTTGATCGTCCAAGTAAAATCCTCGGCTAAGTGGATACAGAGGAACTTGAAGCTGCTCACTCTTTCCACCAACGTGCCTCCAGTGTTCAGTGGTGTGTGCACTCTTCCTCCCTTCCTGAAGTCAATGATCAGCTCTTTGGTTTTGCTGACATTAAGGGATTGTTGGTGGCGCACCACTCTGTGAGGAGCTGGACCTCCTCTCTGTATGGGCCCTCATCATCATTGGTGATGTTGCTGATTATTGTTGTGTCATCGGTAAACTTGATGATGGTGTTGGAGCTGTGGGTTGTAGTGCAGTCGTGGGTGTACAACAATGGGGAGAGAACAATGCCTTGGGGACATCCTGTGCTGAGTGTGAGGGAGGGTGAGGTGTGTTCACCCATCCTAACACACTGTGGTCTGCAGGTGAGGAAGTCCCTGACCCAGCTGCACAATGTGTTGGTTATTCCCAATGTGCTAAGCTTGTGGATGAGTCTGGAGGGGATGATTGTGTTGAAAGTGGTGCTGAAGTCGATAAACAGCATCCTCACATATGAGTTAATGTTGTCCAGGTGGTGGAGTGCAGTGTAGTTCACCAGGGAGACCACATCATCAGTACATCTGTTGGCTTGGTAGGCGAACTGATGTGGGTCCAGGGTGCTGGGAAGACTCCTTTTAATATGAGACAGGATGAGTCTCTCGAAGCACTTCATCACTATGGGTGTGAGAGCGATGGGACGGTAGTCGTTCATGCATGTTCTAACACTTCTGTACCGGAGTGACAGTAGAAACACCCTCAGTAATAATTACCCCAGTAAAAGTATATGACCCCGGCTTATATTCCTACCTGAGTTATAGCTCAGAAGTACCTGCTTTAGTATCTATCATGTACTATCTGTAGTAAGGACAGTGCTGAGATAGCTCCATCATCCCCTGGGCCCCAGAAGGATAAGTGTCTTAGAAGATAAACAAAAGATCTGAGGAACTTTAGAAACCATGTCAGAAGATCATACAGGAGCCACGATGGTAAATTACTCTATGGTAAACGATGAACCTTTATTGGAGCACTCAGTAAAGAACGTGGTCAAACTGAGTAGAGTTAACGTCATTCAGTAAAGAGGGTCTCAGACAGGGATGTTCATATTGACTATTACAGCAGTAAAAAGACGCCCATGGCTACGGTAAACCCCTCTGTGACTACAGTCCAGATACACTGTACAGAAACTGGCTGTATGTCTGTAGAGCAGTGCTGCTGTCAGGAGGGGGCGCTGTTTACCTGTCTACATTTAGACCTACAGCTACTTCAACCTCCAGCTTATAATATCAGAGTTATTAGGAACAAACATGATCATCCTGGATACGATAAGCTGGTGCTGCTGTTCTAAACCTGCCTGTGTCTAATCAGTGGGTACATACAAGAACCCTCCTAGAACCATATCCTCATATCATAATGTCCTACCATTAGCACACACACACATTAGCATGTTGAACTTCTGGAGGTAATCACACAGTAATCCAGTAAATCCTAATGGTCCTAAAAGCTGATCCTCTGTGGTCGGTGTACCAAATACACCAGACAACAGCTGGAGGTTGTAGATCTAGATCAATCACCGGATCTCTTCTGGCACAAAGAACAGAGTAATGGATTTCCTCAGTTTGTTCTGATGAACTGGACCTTTGTACAGGGACACACTGAACTGGAGTTTAAAGAGAGATTCTGTAACGATCCGGGCATTTCTGCCTGCAGCCAGCCGAGGGCAGCAGCGGTGGGCTATTCTGAAGGAAATACAGCCCAGAACTCCATTTCCCAGAATGCCCCGGGCAGATCAACCAACAAGCTACACCTGAGATGCTGGCCATATAAGCCCCACCAAACAGCTGTCAGTGCTACACCTTTGTAGAAGGGTAGATGGTATAAGACAAAGACGAAAATGAAAACGAAAACAAAAGCAGGCCCATGCTGTGAGGCCAGCCGGGCACACTGAAAATAAATAAAGGGTGTGAGTCAAACTGACCAAGAGAAAACTAAGAAGGCCAAAAAGCTTTGAGGCTCAGGAAAGGAAAAGATCCCCTTTCTGTTAAACCCATCTGGTTATTTTGGTTCGTTTAGAAATGCTCTCGTTTGTTTGAGCTTCCGGCCCTTTTTGTTCCTCTTCCTTCACTAAAACCCCTTCTGACCCCTTCAGCCATAGCTACAGAGGTGGGGGTTCGATCCTCCACCTCAGCCCAGTTTTCACAAAACACTTCCCTGAAGCAATCACTCGCTACACACATCGATTCACGTGTATCCACATCCAGGAAAACCCGTTCACTTGTAGCTAGACCTTTACACTGCTCCCTCACCTCTACACCTTACTGCACATGAGGGAGAAAACAGAGCCCGATGATCACACTGTAGGATCAGCTAATTAAATGTGCTAATTAACGTCCATGTCTTTCAGTGTGTAAATGTCATTTATCAAGACTGATATTTTAGTCTGTCTCTTTAGTCTGTCTGCTGACCCTCGACTGGAGACCAAAACAACCCCAACATCTAACTGAACGTACTACAGTGGACTTAAAGCTCACAGGTTCTGCTGCTCTACTGCTGAGCTCTTAAGAGTAGACCCAGAGATTCTTTCTAGAAATATGAACACTGGATGTCTGTCATCTGATATTTCAAGAAGGAGTTTACTGGTTAAAGTTTTTCACATGACACCACATCTACTGTCTCAAACTTGTGTGCTGTGTGGTTATATATGTTTTACTCACTTCCAACAGATCTAGATTTAATCTGCCCTCTTCTGGTAGACCTCCATAGTTATTGTGTTGGTGTTAATGGTGATCTGTATTATAATGGACCTTCAGGATCTGTAATAGTGGAACTGTGTGTGGATCTGATGTGTGTGGTTATTAGGACTGGCTACACCTCTTTGTTTAGAACTGTACTGGGCTGAGAATGTAGGACTAAACTGGGCTGACTGTAGTTTATGGTGGTCTGATTCTGGTAGGTGGGTTTCCTGTAGGAGGCATATATCAGCATTAAGTCAGGAGTTTCCTGTTTCCTGTTCCTCACTCAAATGCTCTTATGAGACCAGTAGTTCAGGTGTTTTCCTTTACTGGTACAAACAGTATCCTAACAGAGCTCCACAGTATCTACTACTGAGAGGAGCTGGATCATACAGTAGTGCTAAAAACACTGCCGATGATAGATTTGAGTCCACTGCAACAACATCATCCACTGATCTCACTGTTGCAGAACTAAGACTGGCAGATACAGCTCTCTACTACTGTGCTCTTTGGAACACAGTGACACAAAGTCTCTGAGACGCTTTACAGAAACTCACACACCTTCTGTTTGCTTTGAACACAAGGAGATCAAAGCCCCATCCAAACCACAATGTATGATCTGATGTTCCTCTCTCTCTGAAATATCTGAGGTTACATTTCTGAGGGTAAATACAGTAAACAGTGAGTACAGGTGTGTCAGACACAGGATACAGTGTATGCTGGGCTGTCTTGTAACAAATGAGAGACTAATAAACTACATGTGTGTCGGGCCCATCTTCCTCATTCCCACAGAATACAGCTACAGGAATTAATAACAAAGGAAATCACTTTGGATTCTCAGGTCTGTTTAAATCCCAATACCAAAGAAGATAAGAACAGAGATAAGAAATAATGCGCACCCAATCTCACAATATCAAGATAGATAGATAGATAGATAGATAGATAGATAGATAGATACTTTATTGATCTTTATTGAGATTGTACAAATAGAGACAGAGATACAATATAAAGTATGAAAGTTTAAAAATAGAGTCCTTAGTGTCTGGGTAAGGTATAAAGTATAAATGGAGGTAGTGGTAAACAATTTGCTAAGCAAATTAAGAAGATGGCTGTTGTCAGCCATACAGACAGTGCAAATACGCAGTAATATAAATAATTTATCAGTGCAAAATGTGTAAACAGTACAGAATGAAGTAGAATAATACAATATAAATAGAAAGAAATAGGGCATTTAGGAGGGAGTGTGTGCAGAGATGGGGGTGTGTCCAGAGGAGGGAGTGTGTGCAGAGATGGGGGTGTGTCTATTGGAGTGACCGGAAGGAAAGAGTGTCCAGAGTTTTTCATTATTAGATGTATTATGTATTATGTATATGTATTAGAATAGCTGGTGGGGGTTATGATTGTTATAAAGGGTTATTTATGTAGTGAACATTAAAACATAAATCACCTGATACAAACTTAGATAACAGTTTAACTACAGCCATCTTCTAGAGGTTTCAGTTTCTGGAGTGAGCACCATGATGAAGGGTGTACATTTGAACAGGAGGGTTAACACAGTCTAGTAATCTACTACATACACATGCACTTCCTGTTACATATTCAATCATTACCATCTGTACATGTGAGAGTGCTCTCTGTTCTACATCAACCCATCATAACACACTGACTGAGTCACATGGCTGTAAGGGGACTAGTGGCAAGTCCATATGTGACCACCAGAGAGAGGCAGGGAGCAGCCTCCCAACTCAGACAGTTCTGAACACCTGCCCTACTGAAGGAGCTCTCTGGAGTGACTCTGTGCTCAGTCTTGGGTTCTCTGTGGTAGTTTGGTAAAGACTTCTGAGTTTCTCCTGAGTCTCTGTTCTCTTGAATTCTTTATCTGATCAGACCAAGCCCTCTCCATTGTATCTGTGGGGGTTCCTCTGACCCTGAGATCTACTTCTCCTCCTAAGTGGATGTTTGGTTGTGTTTGGTTGCAGTTTCTCCTGTACATTTACCCAAGTGGAGAAATGAGCAAGCCTCTTCATGTAACAATGGGGTTGAGGCGGGATGCAATCCACAGTGGTTTTATTGGCTTCAGTCCGGGTAACAGGGTTCAAAACACAGGAGGGTATGAGTAAAGACATGTCCAAAATAGAAACCAGAAACAAAACAAGGGTAAAGAACTGACAACAAACACGAACACTACAAAACACTGAAAACAAGAACACGGTTAAGATTTATACTGGGAAAACAACAAGGTCTAACAAAGGCACAACAGCTCAGCACTAACACAAGAAGAAACAACAGAGACTTCACCACCAGACAGGACAAACAAAGGGGTCTTAATACATGTCCTAATGGGTAACAGATAGGATCTGAAGATCTCCTCTGCTGCAGTATCAGACTCTGTACTCTACTACTGTGCTCTGAGGCCCACAGTGACAGGAAACTCGGATACATTTTACAGAAACTGGTTCTATGACTGAGGTAGAGTTGTGCTGCTGTCAGGAGGGGGCGCTGTTTACCTGTCTTCATTTAGACGTACATGTACATACAAGAACACTCCTATAACCATATCCTGATCAGTTTAAGGAGTTTAAAAACTAGCTAGATCTTTCTGGATTACACAATTATCCGAATGGTCTGACGGTATACCATCAGTCAGAATAGATCATCAGTGAGATGCCAACCTGAAAAAGTCAGTGGAACAATATATATTTGTTACCTGGGTGTAGTTACAGACCATTACTAATCCAAGTGATATGGACAGGGTACCATGTTACAACACTATTGTTAAACAGTAATCATTTTACACTTTACAATAAGTGAACAGTTCCTGTGTAGCTGGTATGTAAGTACAACATAAGAACAAAACATGACACTGAATGTGTGATTGTTCAGTCTTGTGCAGATCATTGTTACTGAGGTCCAGATCTTGCAGGAGGGACTTTCCTGATTTTAGAGCTAATGATAGTGATATGAAAATCCAGTGATTATGAACACTGGTATGTGCTTTTCACAATCAAAGTTACTTTACCAGTACAGGTAATTAAAGGGTATTATATTCCTCATGCTGCAGATTATATAAGGACATAACATTTCATATAAGAAATTAGATTTACAGAACCTGCTCACCTCAGTATCTCCAGTTTACAACTGTTTAGAAACTCATTAGTGCAGCAGAGAGCAGTTCCACTCCTGAATCCTGCAGGTCATTGTTAATGAGGTCCAGATATTTCAATAAGGAGTTTACTGATTGTAGAGCTGGTAATAGTATTTCACATGACACCACAAATACAGTCTCAGTTTTGTTGTTGTTTTTGTGTGCTTTATGGTTATATATATTTTACTCACTCCAACAGATCTCAAGTAAATCTGCCCTCTTCTGGTAGGCCTCTATAGTTATTGAGTTGGTGTTAATGCTGATGTGGACTATAAGGGACCCTCAGGATCTGTAATAGTGGAACTGTGTGTGGATCTGATGTGTGTGGTTATTAGGATGGCTACACCGTTTTGTTTAAAACTGTACTGGACTGAAAATGTAGGACTAAACTGGGCTGACTGTAGTTTATGGTGGTCTGATTCTGGTAGGTGGGTTTCCTGTAGGAGGCATATATCAGCATTAAGTCAGGAGTTTCCTGTTGTAGTGTCTCATAACTGAACTCACTTCAGAGAGATCCACACTAACACACAGATCAGCATTAGAGCACTGAGAGCTCCAACACACTACTGATTCCATCTGATCATATTCACAATGAAGAGGAACCTCATCACCATCCTCATCATCACCTCAGGTACTCACTAACATCTGATCAACAATATCTGGATAATCAGACTTTATAAACACTGATCTATATTCTCTGGTTCTTCCAGGTGTGTTTGGTGCTGGTGTGATTAGACCATCAGATGATCAGGAGACTGATGTTCTTAGAACAGAGGGAGAACCTCTTACACTCAAATGTTCTTATGAGACCAGTAGTCAGAATGTTTATCTCTACTGGTACAGACAGTATCCTAACAGAGCTCTACAGTATCTACTGTATAGAGGAGCTCGATCACGGAGTACTTAAGCATACTGCAGATAGTAGATTTGAGTCCACTGCAGCATCATCATCCACTGATCTCACTGTTAGAGAACTAAGACTGGCAGATACAGCTCTCTACTACTGTGCTCTGAGAGATTATGGAGCCCAGTGATACAAAGTCTCCGAGACGCTTTACAGAAACTCACACACCTTTTGTTTGCTTTGAACACAAGGAGATCAAAGTCCCATCCAGACCACAATGTATGATCTGATGTTCCTCTCTCTCTGAAATGACTGAGGTTACATTTCTGAGGGTAAATACAGTAAACAGTGAGTACAGGTGTGTCAGACACAGGATACAGTGTGAGCTGCTACACTACAGGGTTTATATCATGTTTCTATCTGATCAAATGCAGTGAGAGACTAATGTAGTACATGTGTGCGGTTCCTTCCTCCAGTCACGGAATGTGTGAACAGACCTGAGGGAGAACTTTGCGTGTTCAGATGATTTAACACTGTTAGAAACAAAGAACTAGGACTGACATGAGCAGAGCTAAAAGTACAGTTGGTTTTATTAAACAACAGAGCAGTTGAACAACGCAGCAGTACACAATGTAACATGAGGGGAAAGGCAAGAAACACCGTCAGGGGCAGGCGGAGGGCAGATACGGGATAGACAGTCAGCGAGGTAGACAAGTTAAAAGGGCAAGGCCAATAGAGGATAACAGGGAAGGAAACGAGGGTCGGAAGGCCGATAGGGGAAAAGCTAAAGAGGTAGTCTTAAATGAAAGGAGATCAAAACCAGAGTAGCAAATACAAACACAAAAGAATGCTCAGAAATACACATTAAATTTGGCAAAACTTCACAAAGAGGAAGTGCCTGAGAGGGATTTATAAGTCTGATTAAGACTGGAGCTGGGTGGTACTGTCTGGTGGTCAGTCACAGATGCTGCTGAGTGAAGGCCTTTGTAGTTCTGCACCAACACTTCCTGACTTACTTCCTCATGTGAAAAGTTCAGCACATAGATCCGCACCATTCTGCCAAGAGACCTCACACAGCTCTGTTCCACAATGCCTCCTCACCTCTACACCTTACTGCACATGGGGAGACTCATACTACTGATCATCTCTGTAGTATCAGGTAATTAACTCTGCTAATTAATGTCCATGTCTTTCAGTGTGGAAAATGTTCATTTATCAATTAAGGACCTTCGTTAAGAACCTGAGAATCACAGACTCCTCTCTTCTCTTCATTCAGGTGTGACTGCAGATGAAGTTACAGTGAGAGAGGAAGACAGGGACATTACCAGGACAGAGTCAGACACGGTTAGTCTGAAATGTTCTTATGGGCCAACCAGCAGTGACGTTCTGCTGTACTGGTTCAGACAGGACTCTAACAGAGCTCCACAGTTTTTACTGTACAGAGGAGCAAAGTCATATAGTACCTACAGTAGTTCTCCTGATGACGATCGACTGGCGTCCAAGACCAGCACAAGATCTACTGAACTAACTATCAGTGGACTAAATCTGACAGACTCGGCTCTGTACTACTGTACTCTTAGAATAGACCCAGTGATACAAAGTCCCTGAGAAGCTGTACAGAAACTTACACACATATGAAGCTCCTCAAACCTCAGAAGATCAAAGTTATTTCTTTATCTCACCTTGTTATCAGAGAACCACCATCACAGGTACAATGTTGTGGTAACACCTGCAGCTGTAGAAGACACGTACAGAGTTTCAGCTCTAAACCAAAAAGTAAAATCAATCATTAAGGTTATTACTGTCATTATCAGTGTGGATTAATTTATTATTCATTTCAGATCAGAAAATTCTGTTTTATTTCATCACAAGAGGCTTCTTACCTCCTCAGTGGTAAGACACATACTGCCCCAGTGAGAAGAGGGGGCTCCCTAATGGCAAAGGAGGAACTGCCCCAATAGCAAGAAGGAAACCTCCCCAGTGACATAAGGGGAACCTCTCCTCTGATGAAAGAGGAACCGGCACAGTGACAAGAATGGTGCCTGGTCAGAGACAAGAAGGGTACTGCCCCAGGGACTAGAGGGGTGACACCCCAGTGAAAGGAGGAATACCAAGAGGAAAGATGCCCCAGTGACAAGAACGGTATCTCCACAGTGATGAAGGATAACCTCCCTGGTGACCAGAGAAGTACCTCCACCAGTAATGAAAAGGGAATCTCTCCAGTGATAAGAAGCATACTGCCCTAGCGACAAGAGGGGAATCTCCCCAGTCATAGGAGGGCTATCACTCCTGAGACCAGAGTGGTATCCCAATGTGGCAGGGGTGGGGAAAGGTGATGAATACGACTACGCCACCTAGGGGAATTTCACCCCTAGGAAATAACAGGTTCTACAAACCAAAGAAAGGCAACACAGGTTCGAACACACATGAGACCAGAGACGTACTTCCCACACTTAATTTATTAACAATTACTAAAAGACAAAACACTTAAAATTCCTTTTAAGACTCCATGGATTCAGATATTATTGAATAAAAACAAACACAAAGGACCGAGCTGAGGGCTTACCACGACGGAGGGGTACTAGGGGGATACGGGAGCCGTTTACACTACACACCACACGTGACCACACTGCACACCTCAATGACACCCAAAAGTGCTCTAGCTACAGGGCTGGTGAGAGGGGTTCCACACCCAATTCCGTCTGCTCTAGCCCAAAGCTCCTGTCTGAAAAGAAATAAAAGAATTAACAATAATCAACAGGTGGTGGAAGGGGAGACCAATAATTACAACGGACACTTCACACACACCAAAGAGACAGATTCTCCCCTCATAACAAGATTGCTCAACACCACTAGGGGCAAATGAAAAATTAATCACGACTTAATGACAAATCAAACTATTGGTTTGTCACTAAGCTCAAAATAACCACACGGACAAAATAAAACAAAACAAAACTCAAAAACAAAACAAAACAGCAGCACTGCAGGGAACTGGAGACAAGCCAACACCGCCTGGGCTAAGAACCCTACAAAATACACCAAAGGATCAAATCAATTGGCTCAACATTAGTCAAAGGAGAAGATGAACACAGCTCCTATACTTACCCGCGTCCAGCCTGCAGCTTCCCGCCGCAGAGGATAACCAGGTAATGGCTCAGCACAATGGTACCAGATGGCTGCTAGCACCAAGGAGAAGTTAGCTAAGGTCACTTTTATACAGCCAACTTATGTACAAAAAGAAGCACACATACCTTCACGCAACGTGAAGCTGCGCTAACAAACGCCGGGAGAAACGGCAACGCTGGATCAGCAATAGCGCAAGGTTCCCAGGCTACCAACAGAACGCAGCAGCGAATTACTTAAAACATACAGCGACCTCGCAACATAACGCGACGTAGCCTTAGATACCTTAAGCCTTGAAGATTCACCACCGGCACAACACCAACGCGGTCCCGCCAAACACAGCCACGCTACCGCTGCTAACACGAAGGTCTGATGCCCCGGAAGGGGAGGGAGGGGAAATGACAGGTAGCGCTCCTACAGGTGGCCGTCCTCTGCCTAGATATAACAGCGCGGGGGACCGCCCCGCAATTTAAAGTACCCGCGCACAGTTTCTCCGTGCAAGAACCATTCAGGGAGGGCAAATACACAACCACCCTGCTACACCAACAACAGGGGTACCTAGTCAGAGACAAGAGGGTTATTGGCTCAGTGACAAGACGCATCCATCTCTGGCTTCGGTCTTTAGACTCCCATGTCCCTGTATGTACCTCACCTGCCTAAAGCTTTGGTCTATGAATCCTGGGAGTTCAAATCTCCTACCAAATACCCACCCTGGTAGTGCAAATCAATCCCACCCCCATGTGACTATAACAAGGTACATTCACATGAATTAACTCTTTCTACAGACCTTTCTATTCCTCCATCTCCTCCATCAGGTTATACAGCACTCTACCAGAAGGTGGAGCTCTAGTCTTCTCTTTAACTAACAGCAGTAACTGAGTCTCTGCATTATGGGTGGAGCTGTGTAGCTCAGCAGAGATCTACACTAATCCCATTCAGCTCTGACTCTGTTCTCAGTCACTTCACATCTCTATCAACATGCTGCTCTCTATCCTTTCTCTCCTAACACTGCTTTTAGGTAGCACCACTTTAATCCCACTCCTTTATTTAATAGCTGTAGAGAAACTATGAGAAATATGTAAAATCATTATTTTAAATGTTGTGTGAGAGATTTCAGTGTTTTATTATCTTCAATAATGTTTCCAGGAGAAACATCAGCTCAGACCATTGATCCACTTGTAGGAGAAGTGCAGCTTCCAGAGGGGGATGATCTCACTCTCTCCTGTAACTACACTGCCAGCGGCACTAATGATGAACTTCACTGGTATCGTCAGTCTCCTGGATCCAGTCCAGAGTTCCTCCTGTATATTAGCCTATACGGGGCTAAGAGTGATCCTCCTCCTCGTATGTCTGCTGGGGTGGATAAAGACCTAAACCGTGTGGATCTGAAGATCTCCTCTGCTGCAGTATCAGACTCTGCACTCTACTACTGTGCTCTGAGGCCCACAGTGACAGGAAACCCAGAGACACTGTACAGAAACTGGTTCTATGACTGAGGTAGAGCAGTGCTGCTGTCAGTAGGGGGCGCTGTTTACCGGTCTACATTTAGACCTACAGCTACTTCAACCTCCAGCTTATAATATCAGAGTTATTAGGAACAAACATGATCATCCTGGATACGATAAGCTGGTGCTGCTGTTCTAAACCTGCCTGAGTCTAATCAGTGGGTACATACAAGAACCCTCCTAGAACCATATCCTGACATCATAATGTTCTACCATTAGCACACAAACACTTTAGCATGTTGAACGTCTGGAGGTAATCACACAGTAATCCAGTAGATCCTAATGATCCTAAAAGCTGATCCTCTGTGGTCGGTGTACCTGATTTAAAAGCTGGAGGGTCATGACTAATAAACTGGTAACTCCAGCAGCAGCTGCACACCTGGTTGTAGATCTTACTGGAGCAGGTACTGACCATACAGCACACACAGTAAAGTCTATGGTACATATTATTACTGACGGCCACTGAAGGAGGTGCAGCAGTTCTAAACTGCAGGTACAACACTGTTGATCAATCACCGGATCTCTTCTGGTACAAACAACAGAGTAATGGATCTCCTCAGCTGGTTCTGATGAACTGGACCTCTGTACAGGGACACGCTGAACTGGAGTTTAAAGAGGGATTCAGAGCTGATCTAGACTCCATATCCAGTTTAGTTCCACTGACCATCCAGAAGCTGCATGTTCCTGACTCTGCTGTGTACTACTGAGCTCTGGCCACCTCCACCCACTCACAACAACACAGCAAAGCTGGCAGTCCACTAGTGTTTATCTCAGCCTTTCATCGCTTGTTTTCCGTTTATAGTTCAACTTATTCTTTCTTTCCTTTGTTCATTCTGCTTTAGAAACGTGTTTAGCAAACAAAGTTTTGATGTCAGCAACATTGTCAACTTATTGTTTATTTTCCAGAATAAAAGTCTGTGGGTGTTTTTTTTTAATCAATTTTAAAAAATTAGGTTTAAACTTGGCTGGATCTTTCGGATGAGACAGATATCGGAGTGGTCCGAGGGTGGACAAGCAGTGGGGTGCCAACCTGATCAAGCTAGCGGACTGGTATATTCTTGATATCTGGGTGTAGTTACAGACTACTATTAAGTCATATGATTTGAACTGGTCGCCATGTAACACAGTTGTTACACAGTAATCATGTGAAAGTTACACTTTACAATAAGTGAACAGTTTCTGTGGAGTTACTATGTAAGTACTGGGTAATAATAGTGTTTTTACAGACACCACTCTGGAAGTAATATAATGCAACCCATTTAATGAATGTGCTGAATATGCTGTTAAAAATATCAAGACATGTTTATATAATTACATACATTGATATAATTAAATACATTGATACACATGTGTAATTACATGAGCTGTACTTTGGTATACTATCTGTAAAAAAAGATACATCTGTAGGAGTTACATTGTTATTACATGTGTAATTACAGTTATTAGAGACACTTAATCAGTGAGACCCACAAAACCTGTTAGCATGATATCACCCTTTTATTACTGATTTGTGCTACCAAGTTCTCTTTGCTGCGAGCAGAACACCCATATACGGACAAAAGATATGAATGTGTGATTGTTCAGTCTTAAAAATAAAAAATATAAACATATGAGCTTCAGTTTTGATCTTACAGGTGCAGTTTATAGAAAACTCACCTAAGGATCTTCAGTTTACAGTGCGAATTCATCAGGTCAGCAGATGGCAGCTCAACTCCTGAGTCCTGCAGGTCATAGTTAATGAGGTCCCGATCCTGCAGGAGGGAGTTTCCTGATTGTAGAGCTAATGAGAGTTTGTACACTGCATGGTACATTTAGATCAGAAGATTTAGAATGGAGTGACATCACAATGTGTTACTGTTCATCTTCTTTCTAGAAATATGAACACTGGATGTCTGTAACCTGATATGTCCTTTTCACACTGTAATGTGCTTTACCACTACAGGTAATTAAAAATAAATTACATTTCTCCAGCTGCAGATTATATATGGGCATAACATTTCATATAAGAAATTACATTTACAGAACCTGCTCACCTCAGTATCTCCAGTTTACAACTGTTTACACACACATCAGTGCAACAGACAGCAGTTCCACTCCTGAATCCTGCAGGTCATTGTTACTGTCCAGATATTTCAAGAAGGAATTTACTGATTGTAGAGCTGGTAATAGTTTTTCACATGACACCACAAACACAGTCTCAAATTTAATACAGCTGTTGTTTGTATATGCTGTGTGGTTATATATGTTTTACTCACTCTCTCACTCTCACTTCCTCACTCCAGCAGATCTAGATTAAACCTTCCCTCTTCTGGTAGACCTCCATAGTTATTGTGTTGGTGTTAATGGTGATCTGTATTATAATGGACCTTCAGGATCTGTAATAGTGGAACTCTGTGTGTGTGTGTTATTAGGATGGCTACACCTCTTTGTTTAGAACTGTACTGGGCTGAGAATGTAGGACTAAACTGGGCTGACTGTAGTTTATGGTGGTCTGATTCTGGTAGGTGGGTTTCCTGTAGGAGGCATATATCAGCATTAAGTCAGGAGTTTCCTGTTGTAGTGTCTCATAACTGAACTCACTTCAGAGAGATCCACACTAACACACAGATCAGCATTAGAGCACTGAGAGCTCCAACACACTACTGATTCCATCTGATCATATTCACAATGAAGAGGAACCTCCTCACCATCCTCATCATCACCTCAGGTACTCACTGTAACATCTGATCAACAATATCTGGATAATCAGACTTTATAAACACTGATCTATATTCTCTGGTTCTTCCAGGTGTGTTTGGTGCTGATGTAATTAGACCATCAGATGATCAGGAGACTGATGTTCTTAGAACAGAGGGAGAACCTCTTACACTCAGATGCTCTTATGATACAAGTGGTTCAGGGGTTCGTCTCTACTGGTACAGACAGTATCCTAACAGAGCTCTACAGTACCTACTGTATAGAGAGGCTCGGGGATGGAGTGGTAGTGATACATCAGACAGTAGATTTTCATCTACTACATCCAGAACATCCACTGATCTCACTGTTAGAGAACTAAGACTGGCAGATACAGCTCTCTACTACTGTGCTCTGAGAGTTGGAGCCCAGTGATACAAAGTCTCTGAGACGCTTTACAGAAACTCACACACCTTCTGTTTTGCTTTGAACACAAGGAGATCAAAGTCCCATTCAAACCACAATGTATGATCTGATGTTCCTCTCTCTCTGAAATGACTGAGGTCACATTTCTGAGGGTAAATACAGTAAACAGTGAGTACAGGTGTATCAGACACAGGATACAGTGTGAGCTGAAGCTGGTTCAAAAAGCCACCAAAGATCTCTGATACTGCACACCACATAACACACCATCACTTACCCTTGTGTGATCTGCATGTATTCAGCACAGCAGGAATGAGCTTTCTTAACTGGAATGTTAAGTTCAGCCTCCATCTGCTCCAGCCCCTCTCTTTCCTCTGCTCTGATCCTGTACAGGATGTTGAAAGCTCTTAGTCCCCTTGTTCTCCCTCAGCGATGTCCATCAGCACTTTGAGCATGTTTTATTCCAACACCAACCTTACTGCTGAGCCCCATTGCTGTTCACAGCTGGTTCTGGTTCAGGTCTGGAGAGGACCAGTAGTGGCTTACTATCAAGTGCAGATGTAGGGCAGAGCCCTTCCTCTCCTCAGCCGTCCTTTTCCTCTCAGCTCAGCCATGGAGTGGTAGACCATTCCCTCACAGAGAGGGGCTGCCCTGTTGGATCACAGCTCCCTTCATATTAGCTATCGTTCATCATTAGTTCTAGCTAATGTTAGCTCGGTAATCACTATATACACCATGTATATACACACAGACCTAATGGTCCTTAAAGCCCCAGTGTGATTTAAGATCAAGACCCTGACTGTGACTCATTGTAAGGTGGTGTTATGATTGGGGAACTTCCTCTGTGGTTTATGGCCAAGAACGGAACCATGGATCTCTAAAAATCAACATGTCTTCCACCTGCTGTGAGAGACCAGGTATGACATCACAGTGTTCTTTTTCTGGAGCTGAAAGAAGTCAGTCTGTTTCTGGAGGTCTGCAGCCTGAAGCTATGTCATGCCTGCTGGTTCTCCTCTCGCCTCCGATCTCCTGGACTCCATTTCCCATAACCCACCACCTGTCATTGTCACATGTCCATCTTTGCCTAATCACACCTCGTTGCTTCATTCTCTGTCCTCTGAATATTAATTAGTTTCACCAGATAATCATTTAGTCTGTGTGTTTAAATACTTCTCTCTCGCACGGGCTCATTGTGAAGTATTGCCACTCTGTTGTGTACTTGGAGTTCTCTCTCTGTTTGATCTTGTTTGTTACTCTGGCTTTGACTCGATTTTGGTTCTCTGGTTTACTCTTCTAGTTTATTCCCTTCGGTACCTCTGCCTGGTCTGATTGTCTGCCTGGTTTGACTCTGGCCCTTTTATTGACTCTGACTCAGTTTATCTCTCTGATTGTGTTTCCTTGCTCTTGTTATTGCTGTGTTTTGGTACAAACCTGTTTAATAAACTGTGCCTTGCTTTTAGTTCAGCGCGCGTCACAATCTGTCACATTGTCACAAGCTACTGAAGTCTCTGTGGTCTTCAGGTAAAGTTTATTAATCCTCAGTGTGCTATCGTTTTAATAATGATTAGAGTCCTCCTGAATTGATTATGAGTCCTGCTGAATTGATTGAGTCCTCCAGAATCAATTATGAGTCCTGCTGAATGTATTTGTGTCCACCAAAAGTGACCTGTCATTAAATGCCTTTGTGGCAGAAGTTTATGAACCTATTGTTTTTAGTCCGTTCCTCCTTATGGATCTGCTTCATCTCTGTTATGTCGGAGGGCTTTTATGTATGAACACCACACGCCTGAACATTCCTACAGGATACTATGGTCTGGACTTTCACTCAGTCATTCCCAAATACATTTCTTCTTCTTCAACCATTCTTTACCGTCTTTCTGCAGGACTCTTCTTCTGCTGAGGTCCACTTCATTAATGGATGTCCTAACACTCTCCTGTAGTACTTCCTGATACAATCCAGACTTCATAGCTCCATCAGATGATGGCAGGCTGTCTTGGTCCAGTAGCAGCAATAGAGCCCAGAGTGTGATACTGCCACCACTGTGCTTCACAGTGGAGTAGTTTGTATTGGATGACCACTCATGGGAAGTGTAACAGTGATGTTGAATCTCCTCCAGTTGTACAGTATCTGTCTGATGGTGGATCAGTGAAGTTCAGACTCTTCAGAAATAGATCTGGATCCTCTTCCAGCCTAATGAGCACTGGAAAACACATTTCTGAGGTCTTCAGAAATCTCACTGGACTGAGACGTGACATGCACTACCGTACGTGTGGTAAAGGCCAGACTGTACCGGTGAAGACTGGTGGTTGTTTTTAAATAGGGTTAGGGTTAGGGTTAGGGTTAGGGTTAGATCTGGTCATATTTCAGGTCATATTTCAGGTCTCATTAATGTAGAAGCTCTGCTAAAGGGTTCACACATTCTCCAGCAGCACTACATGACAATAACCTGGTGTGGAGTATTTCACACAGTGGTCTTCATTAGAGGACGGTGTTAAAGCCACTGAGACAGACACTAACACACAGAGCTGTACTGATGGAGGTCTACCAGCAGAGGGCAGCTCTAATCTAGATCTGCTGGATTGAGGTGAGTTCTTCATCTGGGAGTTATTCTCCTGCACTCCTCTGATCTTCTACCAGATCCACTGATACATGTAGGAGGAGTCTCTACATGCTGGAACAGTAGAACCCAAATCTCTCCTCATTATCTGAACACTGGAACCACCATGATGTTCCTGTGCTCTCTCTCTCTCTTTATCATCATGATAGGTATGTGTTATTACCTACATTCATATCTATGTGGAATATATATTTAGTGGTTTTAAATGTGTGTTACTGTTTGTGTTTCTATTCAGTAGTTTTTTATGGCATTGATTTTTCTCTACTTCACAGAGAGCTGTTTTGCACAGTCCATATCTCCACTGGAGGACAGAACTCAGGTTCATGCTGTTGAAGGTCAGACAGTTACTCTCTCCTGCAGGTATGAGGGTAATGTGAATAATCTGCACTGGTACCGTCAGTATCCTGGATCCAGACCAGAGTTCCTGCTTCTGAAATATCCAACATCACCTGAAGTAACCCGCGCAGACCCTCCTTTCCCTCGACTGGATGCTGCAGTCAATGGAAGTGTAGTGGAACTCAAGATCTCCTCTGCTGCAGTATCAGACTCTGCACTCTACTACTGTGCTCTGGCGCCCACAGTGACAGGAAACCCAGATACACTGTACAGAAACTGGTTCTATGACTGAGGTAGAGTCCCGCTTCTCTCAGTAGGGGGCGCTGGTATTACACTCAGGGATCTTCTCCTTCCTCCTGATGTCAGTTCTCTTGTATAGATCCTCCAGTGGAGAACACTGTACTAACACTCCTGTACCTGAGTGACAGCAGGAGGAGGCGTGTGGTACTGGTGGGGTCCATTTCCTGCTATGAGCTGTAAAGGGTTTAACTGGGTTTGTTTTTAGATCAGTTTTATTTGAACTATTACATTAACAGAAGAATAATATCACTGATTAATGTCTTCCACAAAACCAAGAACGCTGTTCAACCTTTAACACACGTCAGGCGTCTCTAACACAACACTGGACCACCTGAACACAGTAATGTAGTCCTGACTGACAGGATCTGCTGAGTAACTGCTTGAACATATTAAGATCTGAAAGCTGTTAGTGAGTGAGATTTGGATCTGATCATCTCAAACAGTGACTCTTTTATTTCAGGGTTTGAAGAAGAAACTGAAGAAATGTAAATACATTAGAGAAATAAAGAACCACACACTGTATGGAAATACCACACACTTACTGTTCATTGTACGGTCATCATTTATTATCAGCTTCTGATCTACCAGGTCATGTATCGGAATACCAGGAATCAGATTACAAACTACCTTCTCCCTCAAGAATTCCAGGATTATAACACATTCCTTCAGTACCACTTAGGGGTCAGCTGTCATGTATCAGATATAGGTTTCAGGAATCAGCTGTCAGTTGTTAGGGATCAGTTGTCAGGTGTTGGGAATGAGTGGTTAGGTATCAGGGATCAGCTGTATTATTGTTACTGTGCAGAAAGATCAGTGATGGGTGTGGAACACATTAAAAATATTACACTGAAATGACCTCTCACGTTTATGGTGGGTCTGACCTAACAGGACTGGAGAGGAACATGTTCTAATGAGTGTTCCGCAGTAAGGGTGGAGCTCAGAACCTCAGAGATCTACAGAACTCCCTTCAGCTTTCAGTAGCTTCACCATCTCATCTAGCTTCACCTTACCTCTCCGTCACCATGCTGAGCTGTACACTTCTCCTCCTAGGGTTTCTTTTAGGTACGTTTGTCCTGATGGTTTATTTTTATCATAAATTACAGTTATTAATGTCTGTCTTTATAGATCCATCGTGTTTCACTCGTCCTCTCAATCAGGCTGGTGAAGCACCATAGATTCTCAAAGGCATTAGGAATTAGAACAGGTTTAGGGTTAGAGTAAGGCTGGCATGTCATACAGTGTTCTGGATATGGCTGGCATGTCGTACAGTGTTCTGGATATGGCTGGCATGTCATACAGGGTTCTGGATATGGCTGGCATGTCGTACAGGGTTCTGGATACGGTTGGCATATCATACAGGGTTCTGGATACGGCTGGCATGTCATACAGGGTTCTGGATATGGCTGGCATGTCTTGTAGGGTTCTGGATATGGCTGGCATGTGATACAGGGTTCTGGATACGGCTGGCGTGTCCTGCAGGGTTCTGGATACGGCTAGCATGTCATACAGGGTTCTGGATACGGCTGACATGTCATACAAGGTTCTGGATATGGCTGGCGTGTCATACAGGGTTCTGGATATGGCTGACATGTCATACAGGGTTCTGGATACGGCTGGCGTGTCATACAGGGTTCTGGATACGGCTGGCATGTCATTCAGAGTTCCTCTGGTCTAGAACTGAGTATAATTTAATGACAGATTCAGGGTGTGTGAAGCTACAGTGGACCTGAATAAATGATTACAGTGTTGTTTTGTTTGTTTGTTGTATGTGTTTGTTTGTTTGTTGTATGTGTGTTTATTGTTTGTGTGTCCCTGATAAACATCTGATGCAGCTCAGTGTGAACATTGTGGATTGTATTCTGATCTTTTTCTCCAGAAGAAACATCCACACAGACCGTTCATGGTCTGACAGGAGAAGTATCTGCTCCTGAGGGAGGTGAAGTTCTCTGTCCTGTAAACACAGCTCCAGTGATAAACAGTTTCCCATGTCTAGACCAGAGTTCCTCCTTTATATCCATCCACATGAACACAGGAGGGAGTCTCATCTCCCTTATCTCTCTACTGAGGTTGTGGAAAACCGTGTGGATCTGAAGATCTCCTCTGCTGCAGTATCAGACTCTGTACTCTACTACTGTGCTCTGAGGCCCACAGTGACGGGAAACCCAGATACACTGTACAGAACCTCACTGTCTGTGTTTATAACTGAACTCCTCACACTGGTACAGATATTACACTGGAGATCTTCCTGCAGACACTTTCAGTATCCAGAATATTTTCTCCCTTACATTCCAGAACATCCTCCTAATGAAACACATCAATGAATCCTGGATCAGGACTAGAGCCAGGAACAGGAGTATGGATCACATGGTAGTACAGTCCAGTTTGAGGACCTGGTCCAAGAACCGAGCACCAGTTCTGGCTCGTCTCTGTATAAGCACAGTACAGACCTCCTACTTTGTTCTGTGGTTTCTGTTCTAACTAGCCTGTGCGAACCCTGCTGCCTCGTGATGGAGACCTGGGATTGATTCTCCAGCAGGGTGAACTAGCCCCGCCCACATTACACTAACAGTCTACACCCATATAAACTCTAATTAAGAAATAACAGTAGAGCTGCAGCTCTTTCTACAGACTATTCCTCCATCACCTCCATCAGGTTATACAGTACTCTACCAGAAGGTGGAGCTCTAGTCTTCTCTTTAACTAACAGCAGTAACTGAGTCTCTGTCAGATCAACACATGGTCCTCCTTGAAGAATGAACTCAGTGCTGACTCTTACAGTCATTGAGTCTCTCTGAAGATCAGTCATGATGTTGCTCTGGGTACTTGGTGATCTTCACTCAGTTTGAAGAGTCAGTAATTATAGCAGTGCATTTATGATCAAGAAAAAGTCTTTACCTGAGTTTAACCTGGAAATATATGATCACAGAGATCTTTACAGATCAACCATGAGATCTGATTAGAGGAAGTTCTCTTAGCCTTTTCTACCTTACTGTGTTTGTTTCCTCTGTATTAGGAGGTTCTGCTGCAGATGGAATACAGCCACTCTATCTTAGAACAGCATGTACTGGAGGGAGCAGATGTCTCTCTCTCCTGTAAATACACTGGGAGCTAATGTACGGGGGCTTCCAGTGGTATCGTTCAGTATCCGGATCCAGTCCAGAATTCCTCCCTCTTCCCTCACTGAGAGTAGTAATGGATTTGATTCCTGCTCGTCGTCTGACAGCAGAGGCTTAAGAAACATCTCTCACGTGTGGATATGAAGATCTCCTCTGCTGCCAGTATCAGACTCTGTTCCTCTACTACTGTGCTCTGCAGCCCACAGTGACAGGAAACCCAGATACACTGTACAGAAACTGGTTCTATGACTCCTCCAGAGCAGTGCTGCTGTCAGGAGGGGGCGCTGTTTACCTCTGTACATTTAGACCTTCATCTTCTTCCACTTCTAGGTTCTATTGTTGATCTGCTTTAGAAGAACACAGTAATCATCTTCCTGACTCCCCTGAGCTCAAACTGGTCCTCTAAAAGTCACCTTCAACACCTTAATGATCATTTACTCTCTCACCCCAGAGCAAGTGTGGATGATGAAAGAGTGGATCTGGTGATCTTCTCTGCTGCAGTATCAGATGCTGCACTTCACTGTGTCCCTCAGTCGGCTGTCACTACGACTAAGACCAGACAACACAGCAGTGATGTGGGACTAAAGGCTGCTGATCTACCAATCAGGAAACCAGTTCCCCAGTTTAAACACCCATTTACACTCCCAGGACAGTCATTAAGATTAAAGCAGCTGGAGCCGTGAAGAGGACACTTGTCCTTACTGACCCCACATCCAGTGGAAGAGGGCAGGAAAAAACGGGTGCCAATCTGATCAAACCAGCACACTGAGATATTCTTGCTATCTGTGTGTAGTTACAAACCACTATTAATCCATGTGATATGGATCCGCTACCGTTAGTTACCGTGTTACAACACCATTTACAAAGTATGTAAAAGTCACACTGTACTACTGTAACACCATCTGTAACAATGGCTACATTTGTAGTAGTTACATTGTTGTTACATGTGTAGTTACAGTTAGAGACACCTAATAAGTATGACCACAAAACCTGTTACCATAATATCACCATATTGCCCATTTATTACTGATTTGGTGTACCAAGTTCTCTTTGCTGGGAACAGAACCCCATATAAGAACAAAAGATAAGATAAGATAATCCTTTATTGATCCTACAGTGGGGAAATTTGCAATGTTAGAGCAGCACAGAGGAAAGAACAGATATGTCAGGAAATATACAAGTAATAAATAAGATCTATATACAAAACCATGACACTGAATGTGTGATTGTTCAGTATTGAAAATCAAAAATACATAAAACATAAGAGCTTCAAATCTGATCATAAAAGACCGGTTTATAGATATAGTTATCTCTGTAGTTATCTCACATAGTTAATGTGTTGGTGTTAATGGTGATCTGTATTATAATGGACCTTCAGGATCTGTAATAGTGGAACTGTGTGTGGATCTGATGTGTGTGGTCATTAGGATGGCTACACCTCTTTGTTTAGAACTGTACTGGGCTGAGAATGTAGGACTAACCTAGGCTGACTGTAGTTTATGGTGGTCTGATTCTGGTAGGTGGGTTTCCTGTAGGAGGCATATATCAGCATTAAGTCAGGAGTTTCCTGTTGTAGTGTCTCATAACTGAACTCACTTCAGAGAGATCCACACTAACACACAGATCAGCATTAGAGCACTGAGAGCTCCAACACACTACTGATTCCATCTGATCATATTCACAATGAAGAGGAACCTCCTCACCATCCTCATAATCACCTTCAGTACTCACTGTAACATCTGATCAACAATATCTGGATAATCAGACTTTATAAACACTGATTTATATTCTCTGGTTCTTCCAGGTGTGTTTGGTGCTGATGTAATTAAACCATCAGATGATCAGGAGACTGATGTTCTTAGAACAGAGGGAGAACCTCTAACACTCAGATGTTCTTATGAGACCAGTAGTCAGAATGTTTATCTCTTCTGGTACAGACAGTATCCTAACAGAGCTCTACAGTATCTACTGTATAGAGGAGCTCGATCATGGAGTGGTGATGACCACACTGCAGATGATAGATTTAAGTCCACTGCAACAACATCATCCACTGATCTCACTGTTGAAGCCCTAAGGCTGTCAGATACAGCTCTCTACTACTGTGCTCTGAGAGATGGATCACAGTGTTACAAAGTCTCTGAGACGCTTTACAGAAACTCACACACCTTCTGTTTGCTTTGAACACAAGGAGATCAAAGTCCCATCCAAACCACAATGTATGATCTGATGTTCCTCTCTCTCTGAGGAGACTGTTTGAGGTAATTCAGGAGAAATAACAAAGTGAGTGCAGATGTTACAGACAGATGTTTCAACCACAGACCACTGCTGGTGTCCTCATTTAACCTTGTTTAAGTCACATGACACACAACTAGAACCTGACACTGTAATTAATTCTGCTTGATAAACACCATGCGGTGCTGTACAGACTGGTTCCCAGCTGGCCCAGTAAGGTCCATGGTGGCAGGTTTTAAGCCTGACGTGTGTCGGTACCACCAGAACATACACCATTCTGGTCTCAGTGGACTGAGACGGCTGCAGGTTACAGAGCCGTTCCCTGCAGTTGTTCACCGCCCGGCTACACAAGCCGAGAGATGGACTGGTCAGGACAGAGTCTAATCCTCGCTGGCTAGAAGCCTCAGCAAACCCCTGTAGACACAGCCTGTAATGAAGAAACACACAGTCTATTAAAACGGGTTCATTTTATTTCTACATGTGAAATTCAGATTTATGTTCTTCAGAGAAATGTTCTATCTGATATAAGAACACTCTGATCTACTGTAGGAGCAGCTCATCTCAAACAAGCCCAACGTTTCCACCACCAAACACACACCAAACACATTACACACAGTGTTCAGAGCTTGTACTGAACACAGCTGATTATTATTGTAGTGTTAATGTGTTGTAGTTAAAGGACTATCAGGGCTTACAGTGCTGTGTGGATGTTGAGCTTAGAGGGACCCTACCTGTAACACCCGTGTCGTCCCTCATTATCTTAAACTCAGGGAGGTGTTCTAGGTGAGATTAGAACTGTAGTACTACCTGGTAAGAGGTTCTGAGTGGTGGTCCTTCCTTCTCTTGTGTGCTCGTGTTTAGAGGTTATGATCCTCTATAGTCATAACACAACGTGACACACACCACACACACCAAACATCTCCAGTGGTAGGAGTAACACTCCAGTTCACCTGGGACACAGATCACTACATCTATATTACGAACAGTTAGTAGAACTCTGAGGGTTCTCCTGTGTAGGTCAACGTCTGGATAGAACAGGTTCCACAGTTAGAACCTGAACAGTGAGAACCTGTGTATCTGCAGGCTTTGTATATTAGTAGAATGCTTGCTGTCGAGTGCAGATGCAGAA